>OX377621.1:142828717-142938717 GCA_947397865.1 Polietes domitor | reverse complement strand
TATTATTAATTAAAAGTCCCACTTCATTAAAGGGATTTACTTGGGATTTACTAAAGAAATTACTTCCTTGCGATGGGGGGATTCTAAATTTACACAAATCTTTAGGTTACTCTAGATTAACTTCCAACATGTCAAAGCTGTTTCGGCTGCTTGCGTTGGACGAATTGTGCTGCTGACATTGGCATGACCTAATAAAGGAACCTTAAGCTGTTAAACAGATGTAATGTCGGACATGGGCCTACCCGAGGACGGAGTAAGTACATCGGTTGCATTTGCAGCAGAGAGGCAGCTCAAAACCAGTAGGCTCATTGGAGTAGCAACGATCTTATGAGTCGGACTAGATACTCGTTGATTCCAAATTTTGACTCAAACATTCCAAAGTTGTTAGGTTGTCTGTCCCATTTTTACCAGAGCTGTTTCTAGTTGAAATATAATTTGATTTGCCAAATTTGAAGAAGATATGTTAAAATATGTGGTTTTTAGAGCGCAAGAGTCAAATCGGAGGAGACATTTGTATGGCAGCAATATATAAATCTGAACCGATGTGACCCACTTTCGCCATGGATGTTTGTAGTTGAAATATGAGCTAGTTTGCCAAATTTTAAGCAAATCAATTCAAATATGCTATTTTTAGAGCGGAAATAATCAATTCAGTGGCGAAATTTGTATTGAAGCTACATATATATATATATATCTGAACCAATCTGGCACATTTTTACCCGAATTGTTTCTAGTTGAAATATAAGTAGTTTTGCCAAATTTGAAGAAAATCGGCTAAAATATGTGGTTTCTAGAGCGGAAAACTTAAAATCGGAAGCAAAATTTGTATGGGAGCTATATCTAAATCTGAACCGATTTGCTTCAAATTACATAACGTTCGTTCTTATCCCATAAAACCTCCTTGTACAATGTTTCAATTAGTTCTAACGTCAATTGGGACTTGGACTTTGATTATAAGAATAGATGGACAGACGAACATCGCTAAGTCGACTCAAAAAGTCGATCGGTATAATAAACGAAGGGTGTTACAAACAAATGCACAACGACATTATACCCTGTGGAGTAGGGTATAATGAAATATTTGTGGTTTCAGAATTTGGTAGACGCCAAAGACAAATTTCAGTTTGTATCAATCTCATAACTTAGAAATTTAGATCGTGGTAATTTTTCTCATTTAACGGGGAATTGTGAAGAAGTAGAACGATTTCTATGTTTCGTAGATTGTTCTGTAAGTAGAGATGCCGATTCTTTACATATTTTTTATACACTCCACGAGAGTATTATGTCTTTGTGCATTTGTTTGTAACACCCAAAAGGAAACGAGATAGACCCATTGTTAATTATACCGATCGACTTAGAATCACTTTTTGAATCGATTTAGCAATGTCCGTCCGTCGGTCTGTATGTCTGCCTGTATTCTTGTAATCACAAAACAGGTCGCAATTGTAGCCAGAAGCAAATGAAACTTTGCACAACGAAGTTTTTCAGGACAAGGACGAACCATATTTATTTTGACGGAAATCGGTTAAGATTTAGATACGATTTTCACTCCCGATTTAACAGTTTTCACTCTAGATACCATATATTACAAAAGATTTAACAGTTTTCACTCTAGATACCATATATTACAAAAGATTTTCTTCAAAATTGGCAAAACATCTTATATTTCAACTAGAAACACCTGTGGTAAAAATGTGTTAGATCGGTTCAGATTTATATATAGCTCCCATACAAATTTCGCTCCCGATTTGACTTTTCCCCTCTAGAAACCGCATATTGTTTCAAATTGTCTTCAAATTTGGCAAAACATATTATATATTTATACTAGAAACAAATTTCACTCCCGATTTCATTTTTTCCACTCCATAAACCACATATTCTATTCAGATCTTCTTCAAATCTTTCAAAATATCTTATATTTCCACTAGAAACATCCATGGTCAAAATGGATCAGTTCAGTTCAGATTTACATATAGCTCCCATACAAATTTCACTCCCGGATAGGCTTTTTCCGCCCCAGAAACCACGAATTTTCACCGAATTTCTTCAAAGTGAGCATAACACGTTATAAAGGATGATTTTTTAAAAACTATAGAAAAGTTTTTCAAAAAAAAAACACGTAAACTTCCGAAAAAGCATGAAATCTTTATTTGAATCGATAGTACGGTCCATATAATTTAATGTTTGAAGATTATTTCATGCAAATGTTGACCTTGACTGCGCCTCAAATGGTCCATCCGCTTAATCCAATTTTGGCATACTCTTTCCAACATTTCGGCCGGTATCTCACGAATAAATGCTTCAATGTTGTCTTCCAATGCGTCAATTGAAGCGGGCTTGTCTGTATAGACAAGAGCTTTAAAATAGCCCTACAAAAAATAGACTAGAGGCGTAAAATCACACGATCTAGGCGGCCAATTGACTGGTCCCAAACGTGAAATAAAATGTTCACCGAACTCGCCTCTCAATAAGTCCATTGTTGCGCGTGCTGTGTGGCATGTGGCACCGTCTTGTTGAAACCACGTGTCATGCAAGTCAAGCTCTTGCTTTTTGGCCAAAACAAGTTGGATATCATCTCACGGTAGCGCTCACCATTCACAGTTACATTACGATTCGCATCATCTTTGAAGAATTATGGTCCAATACGTACCAGCCCATAAACCGCACCAAGCTGTGACTTTTTCTGGATGCATTGGTATCTCTTGCAATGTTTCTGACTGATATTCACTCCAAAATCGACAATTCTGCCTATTTACGTACCCATTGGGCCAAAAATGAGCTTCGTCGCTGAACACAATTTTTCGGTAAATGAACTTTCCTAACAGAGCAAGCATTTTGATAATAAAATTCAATAATTTGCAGGCGTTGTTCGTTTGTAGGACGATTCATGGTTAAATTATAGACCAATCTGAAGATGTTTGACAGTGAAACAAAACATGAAACGTGCGTCAGCTGTTTAAACCAGTGTTGCCAAAAAGATAATAGCTAAAAAATCATCCTTTATTTGAACTGGAAAAACTTATTGGGAAAGTTAGTCACTTTATTCCATGTCTGGATATAGCCCCGATACAAACATTCTTCTCGATTTGACAAATTGGGTCAGGTCATATCAGCCTATGATAAGGAAACATACAAAAATCCTTCCGTTTTCACTTTTTTACCGAATTGGATTGTATTCGGCCCGACTTACTTTTCCTTTGCTTGTTTTTGCAAAAAAAAGGAAATAATCCAAAAATGGACTTTAAAGAGAAAAAGAAAAAACATAAGCCTTTTTATTCAACTGTTGATAAAAATACACTGACACTTTTATATTTTTATACACTCCACGAGAGTATTATGTCTTTGTGCATTTGTTTGTAACACCCAAAAGGAAGAGAGATAGACCCATTGTTAATTATACCGATCGACTTACAATCACTTTTTGAATCGATTTAGCAATATCCGTCTGTCTGTCTGTCCATCTATTCCTGTAATCACGATACAGGTCGCAATTGTAGACAGAACCAAATGAAACTTTGCACAACGAAGTTTTTCAGGATAAGGACGACCGCTGTTGAATTTAAAGAAAATCGGTTCAGATTTAAATATAGCCCCCATACTAATATCACTCCCGATTTGACTTTTTCTGTTTTAGTATCCACATATTTTAACAGAATTTCCTCAAAATTGGCAAAACAACTTATATTTGAACTAGAAACACCTGTGGTAAAAATGCGTTAGATCGGTTCAGATTTATATATAGCTCCCAACAAATTTCGCTCCCAATTTGAATTTTTCCGCTCCAGAATCCACATATCTTGACAGATTTTCTTCAAAATTGGCAAAACATATTATATTTAAACTAGGAACACCTATGGTGAAAATGGGTCACATCGGTTCAGATTTACATATAGCTCTCATACAAATTTCGTTCCCCCAGAAAACGCGTATTTTCAGAGAATTTCTTAAAATTGAGCATAACACGTTATACTTCAACTGGAAGAACTTATTGTGAAAGTTAGTCACTTCATTCCATGTTTGGATATAGCCCCGATACAAATATTATTCTCGATTTGACAAGTTGGACATATTAGCCTGTGATTAGGAGACATACACAAATTTTTCCCGTTTTCACTTTTTTACTGAATTGAATTATATTCCGATAGAAAGTGGAGCGTATCATTTAGTCGGCCCCGCCCGACTTTAGCCTTTCCTTACTTGTTTTTTATGAAAGAATACATTCTTACCTACTCTTATTAATACTTCTTCTTAATTAATTAATACAATTTTATTAAATATTTTTTGCTTTATACGATTTTAATTGCTTTAAAAGACTTAATTCTTGTTTATGCAAAAAAAACTTTAAAGCCTGCAATAATTCATATTTCATTTGAACTGGGATATTGGTCTCGCTCAAGACAATTTTTATTTATGTTTTACAGAATTCAAATTTATTTACAAATGACATGGTGACATTTATTACTTGGCTGCACATATCCAATATGATGATTTCAATATGGATTAATTTTTTACATTTAATTGTCATTTTATGCCTTGAATAAATACAAACCGTAAAAAACAAATTTTGAGTTTACTTGTAAAAAAGCTTATTGAATATAACTAGTATTTTCTTAACCCATTAAAGCTCAACCAAATTGTTTGTTCGCTGTTTCTTACTGTTTACTGTTCGATTAATCGAACACTGCGTCAAAATGGGTTAATAAAACTGGGGGAGGCTATGACCCTCCCCATCGGAAATCTATTGCTACGCCCACGTGGATCAGGTAGTAAGAGTTTCGTGAGTCCTACGAGATGACTTCGATGAGGTCTTAAGAACTCGCGGTATCACGAAGGACCTCTTCTGGTCTAAATGAATCGGATACTTACTTTCTGATTGCAAAGTCAACATAACCTAGCCTAACTTGGAGTATTTCATATTTCTTTATTGTGCTCCCAAATATATACATCAATCTTTTTTGTGAAAGTTGTGGAAGACCTCACATTAAATTCCGACAAATTTTCGCGAAAACTTTAACATTTATTTGTCCGTGTCACAATTAAAGCCGACACGACACCAGACTTTTGATTAGCATCAAAACAAATAAACAAACACACAAACAGAAAAAAATCACCCTAATTATCCTTCTTAAAGCTAGCGGACTGCTTTCAGTTTTCAAATGAGTTTGCTGCTTCTTCTACTTCTTTTTGGCGGTTTTCTTAGCTTAAAGTTATTCATAAGAAAACAACAACAGCACGGGCAATAACAATAAAAACAACTGCGACAAATACATACATACATATATATTTATTTTATTCATTTTCTGATTGTTGTCGTTGGTTTGTTTCTTTTTTGACGATTTTATCTTTGGGAACATCTTATTACTGCCACTAGTTGTGGCACTAACACGACACGACACTCCACGAGGACTAACACACACACGCACACATACTTCCACATGAGTTTAATACAAACAAACAATAATCAAAAGCACAAACACTCACTAGACAACAACACACAGCTTTATATCTGTCTCTGTCTGTCTGAGAGTGTAGGGATAATAATTGTGTGTGTGTGCAGTGTGTGTGTGTAGCGTCTGTGCTTTGGTATTAGTTAGTTAAACGTGATGACAGGCTTGTGGCTTGTCATCATAATCATTTTGTCATCAATATGTCTGCGCGCCACTGTAATGCCAAAACAAAATCCAATGACGAAATGTCTTAAGCGATTTGCCTTGACGTCGTCTTCTTCTTCTTATTCTGGCTCTTCTTCGTTGTCTTAGTCTTATTCTTCTTCTTCGCCTTCTTATGCTGCGACTTTTTCTTATCCTGCCGTCGTCTCGTTTTTTCGCCAACATTTCGCAGATATTTTTTTTTTGACTTTTTTATTATTATTGTTTTTGTTGTTGTTATTTTTTATATAACCGTCTAGAAAATACGACAACAGAGCATGGTGGAAGAAGAAGAACAATAACAACAACAAACAGCCACGATAAATGCGTATATATCACTATATTTGTGGAACCCAAATGACAAACGATAATGAGTCTAATCCTGTGCCGGGTAGACGGGCAAAGAGGGACAACAAAGATATGAATTTGTGTTGTTGTTGCTGTTGATTTGTTTCGTCGTCGTCGTTTCGTCTTCGTACGAAATTTAAGACTTTAATGTGATTTTTTTTCTATACGTCTCCACATTTTTTTGCCCCATTCGTTGTCGTTTTGCAAAAAATCCCTTAAAAAGTTGGCGGTGTTGCGCCGTTGCCTCTGGGGGTGGGGTGGTGTTGTTGGTGTCTGTTGTTTGCCTGCACGTTGTATGTAGTTGTAATAGGGACTCCCTATTTTGTATACATGTGAACTCAATACTGTTGCTTGTGTCTGTGACGTTGGGCCAACACAAACAGACAAAAAAAACACAGTTGATGTATGGGTGCGTGTGTGTGACGTTGTACGTGTTTGTGGTGAAAATCATTTGGGCGGTACCCGTGGTATCCACATGGATACCTTGTATACTCTATATACACATACACACACACAGCTACACTCTCACCAAATCCAACACCAACACTCACTCACTTACTCATTCATTCACTCACCCATACTCATGCCCGAGTTTTGGTATGTATTTATATAAAGCAAGAACCAACAACTCTTACATACACACACACGCACATACACATAAAAGCTTTATATATACACCTACATGATGTGTATGTATGTATATACCCTCCTATAGTATATAAAGTAAGCAATTTTATGACATACTTATAATATTAGATACTTTTTCTCACAGATTTGTTACAGTTCTTACTTTTTGCGCTGTATATGCATGGCGTTGTTATTGTTGTTGTCGTTCTTCTTCTTTTTCTACGTCTCTTTTGCGAAGCACACACTCTGCTTCATCATCAACTGCCACATCACACAAAACGTCATTCTCATCAGCATTCATCAGGCTCACTCTCACAGCACACAAACGGTCACTCTGGTGTAAGGCTCTCTTTTACACATTCTCCTCGTTATGCTCTCTCTCTCTCGCAGTTACTGTCACAGTAACTGCAGCAATGAACTCAAAACAAAAGGCAAACACGACAACATATCACTGCCACGCTGTACACACTCACATATCACCACCACCTTCAGCCAAAAAACTACGGCGAAAAACTCACGTGTTTTCCCTCTTTAATATTCCACGAAAAGGGGGAAAGTCTCCACTTTCCAGTTTCCCGGCACGTTGGTGTAATTTCCACTCCAACTGGAAGACTGGAGTGGAGACTTAACACCCAAGACACTTATCACCCAGAGAGAGAGAGAGATAAAGAGAGAACGTGGGAAAATTTCTCTCTCTCGAGCCACTCTATCAATTCCATGGCGTGATGCTTTCCAATTGGAATATCCTTGTTTTTCTCCACGAGTTTCCACCATATGCTGCCGCCACCGCCGTAACTCTCAGGCACTGCCGTTGAGTGTAATATTTTGTTATTGTGGATTCCTATTTTGAATTGTGATTTTTTGAAGCTGTACTAATGCGTGCCAAATATTTGACAGGACGAGAATCTGTTGTGAATTGGGATATTTCTTGTTATTGCAAATTAGCCGCGTTAAATTTGGGACCAGGATTGAAAATTGTGAAGAAATAGAGAATTGTTTTGAACTCATAAATGAATGAATCATATCCCACAAATCAGCAAAATCATATTATATTTAACGTCCAACAGGGTGCCAGACGAACCATATACGCAGTTATTTCACCAATGCAGCCAGAATCACTGCCAGAGATTACACGCTGATGTTAGTCTATCCCTGCGGTTCTCGTAATTCTAGCCAACATAAATTTCATGGTGGAGGTTGGGATTGTGTAATTTTCGATTCAAGATTCGTTTTCTAAAATATTGAATTTGTAAAAATTTCCCGTTGAATTAATTTGAAGTCTGAATAAATACTATAATTTGCAAAACAGCCCTACAGTTAGGTAAAATTAACTTAAGTTAATGAAAATTTAAATTCGTTTAGCGCGACAGTAATATTTTCTCATATCAAGTTCAAAATTTCCTATGGAGGTTGGACTTGCTTTGAATTTGATTCTATACCATTTTCAAGTGTAATTCAAAAGACACCATTTGAAATTCCAAAATTCCATTTGAAATTCAAGAAATATCAATTGAAATTCAAAAAATATCATTTGAAATTCAAAACTCGTCATTTGTAATTCAAAAGACACTATTTGAAATTCAAAAGTCGCCATTTGTAATTCAACAGACACCATTTGAAATTCCAAAGTTCCATTTGAAATTCAAGAAATATCAATTGAAATTCAAAAAATATCATTTGAAATTCAAAACTCATCATTTGAAATTCAAAACTCGTCATTTGTAATTCAAAAGACACTACTTGAAATTCAAAAGTCGTCATTTGTAATTCAACAGACACCATTTGAAATTCCAAAATTCCGTTTGAAATTCAAGAAATATCAATTGAATTTCAAAAATATCATTTGAAATTCAAAACTCATCATTTGTACTTCAAAACACACTATTTGAAATTCAAAAGTCGTCATTTGTAATTCAACAGACACCATTTGAAATTCAAAAGTCGTCATATAAAATTCAAAACTCGTCATTTGAAATTCAAAACTCGTCATTTGAAATTCAAAACTCGTCATTTGTAATTCAAAATACACCATTTGAAATTCAAAAGTTTTCATTTGAAATTCAAAAATTATTCCGTTTGATATTCAAAAGATTCCATTCGAAATTCAAAGATGTAAACAAAATTTTTTAAGACAAATATACATTAGGAGGGGTAGCATTTTTTTCTGCAAATTTGAATATTCTGCAGTTTTGAAAACAGATTTAATAAAATGATAAAAAACTAATAATTATAATGATGTAAAATGTCGGTAGTTTATAACCTTCATCAGAGAGCATCTGCATATAATTTATAAGGACTTGCTTTTTACCTAGGGTCGGATTATTTGTGTGGGAGGTACAACAAATAATAACTATTTTAAAGTGATTGTAAAACCATTTTCAATATTAAATTGTTTATTATTTTAACGAAAGCTTATCGATCATATTTCAGGTGTATATAACATCTACGAAACTAATTTCTCAACGGGTAATGTTCCTATTTTTATATCCTCACTCCACAGACTTTCTATCTATAAATCTAAATGGGGGTAAATCTGTTTTCTAAACAGCAGAATATTAAAATTTACAGAAATAAATAAATGCTACCCAACCTAATGTATATTTTGCTTAAATAATTTTGTTTACCCTTTTGGAATTGCAAATGGAATAATTTTTGAATTACAAATGGAATAATTTTTGAATTTCAAATGGTGTCTTTTGAATTACAAATGACGAATTTTGTATTGCTAATGACGAGATTTGAATTGCAAATGACGAGGTTTGAATTGCAAATGACGAGTTTTGAATTTCAAATGATGTCTTTTGAATTACAAATGACGAGCTTTGAATTTCAAATGTTGTCTTTTGAATTGCAAATGACGAGTTTTGAATTTCAAATAGTGTCTTTTGAATTACAAATGACGAGTTTTGAATTTCAAATGATGAGTTTTGAATTTCAAATGATATTTTTTGAATTCCAATTGACATTTTTTGAATTTCAAATGGAATTTTTGAATTTCAACTGGTGTCTTTTGAATTTCAAGTGATGTCTTTTAAATTACAATTGAAAACGGTGTAGTCGAATTTTAATCAGATAAAATAAATATTTTCTAATTTGTATTTTTCGCTATTTCCTAGACTTCTGAAATCCAGGAAACTCAGAAACTCAAATACTCATAACGAACTCTTCATTAGGGTATCCAATTGATTATTGAATATATAGCTGGGAAATCTAATTCGGTTGCAGATATGCTATTCAGACCAACAGGTTGCGACCTGGACATGATTAATGTTCAAATATTATCATTTCAAATTGATGTTCCATACAGAACCCCATCAGATGTCCGAAAAGAACAAATGAGTGATGTTCATCTGAAGGAGATCATTAATTCCATAGAGGGTAATGTTCGTCATTAAAACTCGGTGGACCAGTCGAGGATATATTGTGAATGATGGCATATTATATTGTTACAACGACGAGGATACGGATGAAGCTCAGTTGGTTTATCACGATGATAGCACTGCCGGCCACTATCGTGCTGAGAGAACCATCAGCTGGATAGCCAGTCGTTATTTTTGGCCCGGTATGAGAGCTCAGATTACTATGTATGTGAAGTCCTGCATCGATTGTCAGCGTTATAAAGCCACGAACATGAAGCCCGCCGGACTATTACGAACAACTAGTTGTAAGCAACGTTTTGAAGTATTGTCCGTTGATTTATTTGGTCCCCTGCCTGTAACAAATGACGGGTTTCAAGGGATATTAATTGCCGAAGATGTCCGTTGGACAGAGATATTCGCTTTGCGAGAAGCTACTGCCGAGATGTGCGCTAAAGTCTTAATTAAAGAAATTTTCTTAAGACACAGAGTCCCGAGACGTCTGAAAACAAATAATGGTGTACAGTTTATATCAGCCGGGATGCAGAAAGTTGAATCCATATAATTTAATGTTTGTAGATTATTTCATGCAAATGTTGACCTTGACTGCGCCTCAAATGGTCCATCCGCTTAGTCCAATTTTGACATTTCCACGTTTTTTAGTAACAGAGACCCAATTGCTGCGAATTGATTGTCATCATTAACACTGGCCGATACAGCTGCGATATTTTCTTCAGTTCGCACTCTACGTAAGCGTGTTGGTGGTTTAATGTCCAACAATGTAAATTTGGTGCGAAATTTAGTCACAATAGCCCGAATAGCCGCTGCAGTGGGTCGATTAAACTGATCATAAAATGGAAGCGCACGATGAACTTTCTTAACAGTTAATAATTTGCAAGCGTTGTTCGTTTGTAAGACGATTCATGGTTAAATTATAGACCAAACTGAAGATGTTTGACAGTGAAGCAAAACACGAAACATGCGTTAGCTGTTTAAACCAGTATTGCCAAAAAGATAATAGCTAAAAAATCACCCTTTAGAACATGAAAATTTTCTACCGCAAATTACTCCATATCTACAGAATCTCACCAATATTTTAAAAGATGCCAAGGAAGTAGAACAACGCCAGCAAGATTCAAATAAAAATAAGTATGATGTCCACCGTAGACCACAAACTAATCTGGAAATTGGAACCAACGTTCTGGTCAATACTCACGCATTGTCTCAAGCGTCAAAGGGGTTCACAGCCAAGTTTCTACCAAAGTTGGTTCTACGGTCGAAATTTGGTTCCGTGCCCGCGGTGGCCATATCAACGAAGTCGAGTTCCATTCATAAATGTTTTGATTGTGTTTCAAGTCGATCAGAAAGTTTTGGAAATATCTCAAATGGTTTGTCTCAAAATATTGGAAATATCTCAAATGGTTTGTCTCAAAATATTGGAAAACCCTTTATAGGGAGCCCATCAAATGTACGAGTAAAATTTTGCAAAAAATTTCCATAAAATAAAATTTGAACTATTAAATATTAATTGTTCAAGCTCGAGGTCATTTTTGTTTGTTTTTATACCCTACACCACTTCGTGGGCTAGGGTATTATAAGTTAGTTTCGCCCCAAATGTTTGTAACACCAAGAAATAATCAAGCTAGACCCACCTTTAAGTATACCGATCGGCTTAGAATCACCAGCTGAGTCGATTTAACGATGTCTGTCTGTCCGTCCGTCCGTCCGTCCGTCCGTCCGTCCGTCCGTCTGTCCGTCTGTCCGTCTGCTGTCCATCTAAGCTTGTTCGCACTCTACAGGTCGCAATTGTAGTCCGATTGTCATGAAACTTGGCAGAAGTTATTTTTTCTGGCCAATGACCATCGGTATTGAATTTGGAGGAAATCGGTTTAGATTTAGATATAGCCCCCATACAAATGTCGCTCCCGATTTGACTTTTTCCGCCCTATAAAGCACATATAGTACCCGATTTTCTTTATATTTGGCACAACATCTTATAATCCAACTAGAAACGCCTATGCAAAAATTGGGTAAGATCGGTTCAGATTTAGATATAGCCCCCATACAAATGTCGCTCCCTATTTCACTTTTTCCGCTTTAGAAACCACATATTGTACCCGATTTTCTTTAAAATTGGCACAGCATCTTACAATCCAACTAGAAACACCTGTGCAAAAATTGGATAAGATCGGTTCAGATTTAGATATAGCCCCCATACAAATGTCGCTCCCGATTTGACATTTTCCGCTCTAGAAACGACATATTGTACCCGATTTTCTTTAAATTTTGCAGAACATCTTATAATCCAACTAGAAATACGTATGCAAAAATTGGATAAGATCGGTTCAGATTTAGATATAGCCCCCATACAAATGTCGCTCCCGATTTGACTTTTTCCGCCCTATAAAGCACATATAGTACCCGATTTTCTTTAAATTTGGCACAACATCTTATAATCCAACTGGAAACACCTATGCAAAAATTGGGTAAGATCGGTTCAGATTTAGATATAGCCCCCATACAAATGTCGCTCCCTATTTCACTTTTTCCGCTCTAGAAACCACATAGTGTACCCGATTTTCTTTAAAATTGGCACAGCATCTTATAATCCAACTAGAAACACCTGTGCAAAAATTGGGTAAGATCGGTTCAGATTTAGATATAGCCCCCATACAAATGTCGCTCCCGATTTGACATTTTCCGCTCTAGAAACGACATATTGTACCCGATTTTCTTTAAATTTGGCAGAACATCTTATAATCCAACTAGAAATACGTATGCAAAAATTGGATAAGATCGGTTCAGATTTAGATATAGCCCCCATACAAATGTCGCTCCCGATTTGACTTTTTCCGCCCTATAAAGCACATATAGTACCCGATTTTCTTTAAATTTGGCAGAACATCTTATAATCCAATTAGAAACACGTATGCAAAAACTGGGTAAGATCGGTTTAGATTTAGATATAGCCCCCATACTAATGTCGCTCCCGATTTGACATTTTCCGCTCTAGAAACGACATATTGTACCCGATTTTCGTTAAATTTGGCAGAACATCTTATAATCCAACTAGAAACACCTATGCAAAAATTGGGTAAGATCGGTTCAGATTTAGATATAGCCCCCATACAAATGTCGCTCCCTATTTCACTTTTTCCGCTTTAGAAACCACATATTGTACCCGATTTTCTTTAAAATTGGCACAGCATCTTATAATCGAACTAGAAATATCTATGGTGAAAGTGGGTAAGATAGGTTCAGATTTAGATATAGCCCTCATACAAATGTTGCTCCCGAATGTTTAACCGATTTTGGCCAAATTTTACATATTATATTTCACCAATAAACAGACATGGTGAAAGCGGGTCACATCGGTCCAGGTTTCAATATACCCCCATACAAATGTCCTTTCCGATTTAACATTTTTTGTCAAACACATACATTTACAGGATGCAAAAATCCTTCCCGATTTCACTTTTTTACCGAATTGAATTGCAATGAGAATTGTTTGGGTGATGTCCATATGTCCATACTTTGAAATGACTTTGGTATACTACTGTATAATTTGTATTTGTCTGTCGGACAATTAGATCAATTACCTTATTATTTATCATACTCGTTAAATTTGACTGAAGATGAATTTATAGCAAATAAATTATATGAATATAATTTATATAATTTGTATGAACTACATAAAATTGCTCCCATGAAATACCTGGGTTTAGTAATCAAAGCGAGGTACATACGCAGGGAGTGGTGTAGGGTATTATATAGTCGGCCCCGCCCGACTTTTGCCTTTCCTTACTTGTTTTATTTATCAAATTCGGACATTATAAAATATAAAAAATATACAAAACATATGATTAAACGCCAAACTTCAATATCAACTTCGCATGCAAGAGAAAATAGATAATATCAGATACTGTAAAGATTGGTGGAAAGTTGGTAAGGAAATTCGAAACGAAGAGATATCGAACATTCAAGTGTCAACTGAAGCCCTGAAAAGCTACTTTGAGCAAATCTTGAACCAACCACACTTATCACCAGACATACATTATGCTCATATGTATTGCTGCGACTATGATTTAGACAAGGCAATAACTCTGGACGACGTCAAGAATGTTCTGAAGAAAGCAAAATTAAATAAGGCACCAGGGGAGGATCGTATACCATACGAATTCTACAAATTTGCGCCGGACACTCTCCTTCAAGAAATAGTTAACCATTGCAACAGCTTGTTTGATAAAGAGGAAGTTGATAATTCCTTCGAAAAAACTATTATTTATCCAATTTTCAAGAAAGGTGATATGAACTGCTTGCCAAAAATAATGATGGGTATAATCACAGAAAGACTTTCAGAATGGACTGAAAAATTCAATAAACTAAATGAATACCAGGCTGGTTTTAGGAAGAACTATAGTACATCGGATAATATATTTAACCTCACATCGATTATACATTTAAACTGGCATAGAAATAGAAAAACATATGCATTCTTCGTTGACTTTAAAGCAGCCTTTGAAATGCATTCACGAAATGCATTCACGTATAAATTACATACAATTGGAGTGTCAACTAAAGTAGTAAGATTTATTGAAAAGGTTTATGAAACAACAAAATTCGCAGTGTGGACGGGAAATTAACTGGCAGATGATTTCACCAAGATTAATGGCGTAAAACAGGGATGTCTGCTTTCACCATTACTGTTCGCACTTTATTTAAATGATCTGCAAGAATTTATTGGTGGAGGAACTTACGTAGAAGAATTTAACATACGTCTCTTGCTCTACTCTGATGACATCGTAATACTGGCCGACGAAATATATGTTTTACAACGCATGATTAAAAAATTGGAAGAATATTGCAAACTTTGGAACATCACGGTCAACATAGATAAATCAAAAATAATGATTTTCAGAAAAGGCGGAAAAGTTTCTCGAGATGAAAATTGGTATTATAATGGGGAAGTAATTACTATTGTATCTGAATACTGCCTCGGTTCGATTTTAACACCAAAACTTGCATTCAAAAAACATATAGAGTCGAGAAATAATGCTGCAAAAAACAGTATAAATTCAACATGGAAATGCTTCTTGAGTAAACCAAACATTTCGATTAAGGCAAAATGGAAACTATTTCAAGCTGTATGTAGAGCAATCCCAAATATGGAGATGTTCATATTTCGAAAAAGTAGACAAACTTGCAATATATTTTCTTAAAAAGATTCGCAGATTACCGAGTTTTACACCCACATACGCCCTCATGCTAGAAACTGGTATTAAAAATGGACATATTTACACATTGGAATCCCACTTAACATATATAATTCGAGTTCTCTTTAATTATAACGAAAAAAGATTACCCCATAAACTAGCTAAAAAGATATTACATCATCAAATATTTTGGGCAAACAGTATAAATATGCTGATGTCGGAAAATAATATCGAGCCCTTTCTGGAAAATCAAACAAAACTGCATTGGATATTCAACAAGTATCATTTGATTCAAACTTTAAATATTAGGAATAAAAACCAAGCAATGCACAAATCGAGTCAGACAAGCCGTTTTTATTCTAATTTAGACCCTACCGTTGGCCAAACATATTTAATTGAGAATTTAAAACAAGAGGATATAATGTGGATTTTTAAGGCCAGAAGTGACTTGATTGATATAAATGGCAGCATGTACCGACCGAATATAAATCGGCAGTGTTCAATGTGCAACATGAGAGAAAAATAAAAATTTGCAACATTTTCTAGGCCGCTGTCCAGCATTAAAAAAATTCCGATTAATGTTCATACAAAAGGTTATGCTTAATGAAGGCGAGTTAGTAAATATATTAAATGGTGTAGTCATTAATTGGAAGGCTCTAGTAAATTTTATAAAAATGTGTTTTAATTTAATTTCAGAAAAACAAAAACCTATATGTTTCATATTGTGTCTAGAATGAAGACTGACGACCACAGGTCAATGTCAATATTATATATATTCTTTTATTTACCTTTTTGCATTTAATTACATATATTGCTAATAATTATCTATAACAAACAAAATGTAAAATTATGATAAATAAAGAATACTACTACTACAAAACAAAACCAGTAAGGAAAGGCTAAAGTCGGGCGGGGCCGACTCTATGGTACACTCCACTTTCAATCCGAATACAATTCAACTCGGTGAAAAAGTAAAAACGGGAAGGTTTTTTGTATCCTGTAAATGTATGTGTTTGACAAAAAATTTTATATCGGAAAGGACATTTGTATGAGGATATATTGAAACATGGAACGAAATAGGTGAAATATAAAATGTATAGTTTGGCCAAAATCGGTTAAACTTATGGGAGCAACATTTGAATTTGAGCTATATTTAAATCTGAACCGATCTTACCCACTTCCACCATAGTTTTGTTTTGTTAGATTATAAGATGTTGTGCGAAATTTAAAGAAAATCGAGCACAATATGTGGCTTTTAAAGCGGCAAAAGTCAAATCGGGAGCGACATTTGTATGGGGGCTATATCTAAATCTGAACCGATCTTACCCAATTTCTGCATAGTGTTTCTAGTTGGATTATAAGATGTTGTCCCAAATTTAAAGAAAATCGGGTACAATATATGGTTTTTAGAGCGCAAAATTCAAATCGGGAGCGACATTTGTATGGGGCCTATATCTAAATCTGAACCGATCTAGCCCGCTTTAGCCACAGGTGTTTCTAGTTAGATTATAAGATGTTGTGCCAAATTTAAAGAAAATCGATTAGAATATGTGGCATTTAAAGCGGAAAAGTCAAATCGGGAGCGACATTTATATGGGGGCTATATCTAAATCTGAACCGATCTTACCCAATTTCTGCATAGGTGTTTCTAGTAAGATTATAATCTTTGTTGATGTTGTGCCAAATTTAAAGAAAATCGAGTACAATATGTGGTTTCTACAGAGGAAAATTATATTACATTACTATTTTCACCATAGGTGCATTCCACTGTTACGTACAGACAAGTTCAACTAATTTTACGGTTAATATTACATATAGCACTTAATTGTTTTATCAGATATATACTTTTTTTCTCTAATTTAATAGATTATATACTAGTCTTTAATAGTGCCCAGAAACATTTAAAAAAAGTCATGAAATACTGAAGAAAAATGCAAACAACCCACGTCACGTACGGGACACATCAAGTCAACCAACATTCGAAATCGTTATAGTTTTATTCAGATTTCAGCGAATATATTACAGGTGCATAAAAAGTGTATTCGAAGGAAATTATAACTAAGAATCATGCTTGCTACTAGCGAAAAAAAATATTAATTAAAACACCTATTTATAATTCAAAAACATTTTTTTATATTTGTCACGTACAGACAAGTCGCGTCACGTACGGGACATAGTTCAACTTAAATCTATAATATATGTAAAAATCAATAGGTAAATACAGTTTTGTCTTGGGAAAGGCAATGTTTTCTGCACTCCACAACTGTCTCCTCAGTTTTAATAAAATGGAATTTGGAAACTCCAGTTATCGCTTTGGCATTGTCCCACGGCGATGCACTTTTAATACTTTCATAAATTTCAGAGGATGGCACATAAATCACACGGGTTTTTGTGACTAATTGAGAAGCTAAATCAGAAAAGTCCTTGGCTGATTGGACAACAACATGTTCATTTTGGCTCATCATTTTCTCTCTTACCAGTCTTTTGATATTTCCGCCAACTCCGTCTATCACACCTTTTCCATGCGATGTAGCAAAATATTTCCAATAAAAGGGCCTTTTGTACTTTTCACTCAACATTGATGTTAGTTTAACCATATAACGGTTCTTAAATTCCGATGAAGGGCCGTCACTCCAAATAATTTCCGATGAAGGTAAGTCTTCTTTATGCAAAAACTGTATCCTTGTCTTTCGAATTTGCATCTGAGCATATAAGATATGTTTGGCAATTGCCTTTGTAAAAACTTGCAGCAGTAAATAAAAGAACACTTGTTCGTGACCAGAGTGCGCTTTGAACTTCATTCTGGTATTCATAGCCAAAAGACATCGCAAAATCAACTTTAAGGATCCGCACATTTTCATTGCGTTGGTCTTTTTGAAATTCACCGGCTTGAACTCGTTTTAAATTAACATGCTTCATCATAATATGGATAGAATCAATCAATTTTTCTTTAAGTTCACCTGAACTTGTTTCGTGGTTTACTAAACGTAGTTTATTTTCTGAGTTTTTTCCCATTCTTTCCATACACAGATTGTACTTAAATCCATAGAAATTAATATTTTTTTGCCATCAGAACAACTATCACATTCATTTTTCCAGCACTTCGAATCTAAAGAAGGTTCATAGTCCACCAGTCGTTACAATAATTTTGTTTCAAACCTTTAAATTTGAACATAAAATTTTCATGAGTTAAACATTTGCACTGGTCTTTCATTAGCAAAACATTTTTCGGTCTTAGACTACAAAATTTTGAAAATCCAATTTCGATATTAGGAAAAAATTCTTTAAAAATGCAAAAGGCTTCTCGAAGGTACAAAGTCAAATAATTCTTTTGACACTTCTTCTTAATGCCGTTTTCCCAAACAACGATGAAATCATTTGAGCCTGGGCAGGTATACACAATATCCGGACGATAGTAAAATGCTTTCACATCGTCATAACGTGTATCGTCACCTGATGTGCTAATGTTTGGGCTTTCTGCTAGAGCAATGTTCATTTTACGCGCTAGTTCTGTAACAACCGCTTTTTTCTTTCTTGGTGATTGAGGCAGTGCTTTTAGAGCCTTTTGAACAGCTTTAGATAAAGTCTGTTTCGACTTGTACGGAGATTCATTACTTACAGGAGAATCAGTAGGATTTTTAAGTTCCACCCGCTTTTTTGCCCTTTGCAATCTCTTCTTATCCCTTTCCGTAAGTGAAATTGTTTTTAACTCACCTTCAGAAAGATTTTCTGCTTTTCGTTTACGAAGCTCACGCAATCTTTTAGCCTCATTAGCGGTAAAATTAGGATCTTTCTCTTTTTGCTTTTCTCGAAATTTTCGCATGCGGCTAGCACTGGTTGATGGTTGCTGGTCGCTCATTTTTGCGTTATTGAGATTTGCAGTACAAAAAAGGGCTTTGTTTATTACAAACGCCAGTAAAAGTTGAAGATGTCAGATAACTTATTCTTCGGCGTCACGTACAGACACTTTATTATCACCAAGAATATATTGTAAGCAAAGCGATTTCAAACAAAATTGTTTCACCAGTTTTTAGACCGCTAAAAGTTAGCTGTTAACAGAAAAATTCAATTTGTATAGTCGACTTGTTTTACAATTATTAATAGAAAAAGGAATTAAGCGTCACGTATGGGACATCGAAACTTACCTTTCCGTTATGATTAATTTCTTATCAAAAAACACTTAACCAAAAAAATGAGTATGCAGTTAAATACAGCGGACCATACACTATAACTTAGAACAGAAATCTAGTTTCTATCTGATAAACAATAGTGGCAGCGACCTCGCAAAAAGTTGTGTAAAGACTAATGAAAAAATCCGACTTGTTGTTACTCTCAATAAATAACGGTATTTACAAAAAATGAGACATACTCACTACAACTTTTGTAAATTATTTTAGATGAGAACATAATCTCACTATGTACGTGCAATAATATATAAAAAATGCATATTTGTAAAACAGTTCAGAGTTCCCCTTTTTCATGGAATGCTCCCATAGATGTTCTTAGTTTAAATATAAGATGTTTTGCCAAATCTGAAGACAATCTGATACAATATGTGGTTTCTAGAGCGGAAAAAGTCAAATCGGGAGCGAAATTTGTATGGGAGCTATATATAAATCTGAACCGATCTGACCGATATTCACCATGCGTGTTTCTAGTGGAAATATAAGATGTTCTACCAAATCGGAAGACAATCTGATACATTATGTGGTCTCTAGAGCGGAAAAAGTCAAATCGGGAGAGAAATTTGTATGGGAGCTATATATAAATCTGAACCGATCTGACCGATATTCACCATGGGTGTTTCTAGTGGAAATATAAGATGTTCTATCAAATATGAAGACAATCTGATACAGTATGTGGTATCTAGAGCGGAAAAAGTCAAATCAGGAGAGAAATTTGTATGGGAGCTATATATAAATCTGAACCTATCTAACACATTTTTACCACAGGTGTTTCTAGCTACAATATAAGATGTTTTGCCAATTTTAAAGAAAATCTGTTGTAATATGTGGTATCTAGAGTGAAAAGAGTCAAATCGGGAGTGAAATTCGTATGGGGGCTATATCTAAATCTGAACCGATTTTCTTCAAATTAAATAGCGTTCGTCCTTATCCCGAAAAACATCGTTGTGCAAAGTTTCATTTGGTTCTGTCTACAATTGCGACCTGTATCGTGATTACAAGAATAGATGGACGGACAGACAGACAGACAGACAGACAGACGGACATTGCTAAATCGACTCAGAAAGTGATTCTAAGACGATCGGTATAATTAACAATGGGTCTATCTCGTTTCCTTTTGGGTGTTACAAACAAATGCACAAAGACATAATACTCTCGTGGAGTGTATAAAAAGTGACCTCGATTAATAGTGAAAAGTCAAATAAATACAAAATATATAAGAAAATAAAATTTGTTAAATATGAATTTGTAGTGCTTAATTTATATGCAGTATATGCATAACTTATAATACTAAAACGCCTGTGTTTAACCAGCGTCATCTACAATATTTCTAAATCGGCAGTTTTTGTTTCAGACTCTGCGATGTTGCCTGGAACCATGAACTTTCGATTTCGAATGAGTATAATGGAAACGATTTCATTTTATCAATGAAATAATGTCATAACACTGTAATTTATTAGCCAAAACTTTTCACTAAATTTCAATATGTTCAATTGCGCCAGAGGCAATTTTTCATTTAATGAAACTTTTTTCGTTGCAGTAACGAAAACGGTGAACAAATTCTTTAGATTTTCCATCCAACTTCGAAGCTTTTACTGTTTAGTATAGAGATGCACCAGATGTCCTGTAATTTTAAACACGAAAATATTGTATTACTTGACATTTCGTTACTGCCTGTTTTGTCTTTCTTTGTTTTATTAACGCTGTGTGAATCCAGAACGACATCCCTATTGTAGCGCCAAATTTCTATGGCGAGAGAAGTGTGTTAAATGATTCGTTGTTTTTGTTTTTGCTAATAGCCTTATCAGTCAACATGTGCTCCACGATAAGAGAACTTCCAGCTTTCGTCAATAACTATTGAGATTAGTTTATTGAAATGTCTTGTCATTGTTGTTTGAGGCATTAGTTAACAATATTGCATTCGCCAGATGTAAACAAAAGTGAATTGGCAAAAATGCGTTGATAATTTCTTCGGCAATCAATCAAAAATGTTGGAATTTAATGAAGGACTTTGCAGAACTATGCAAACTTACCCCATGGTGGTGGCATGGCATAGAAAATCAAGGAAAATTTCTGTTTTTTTTTTTCGCTTACCTACAAAGAAAACAAAGAGAGAGAGAGAGGGAACAACATTAATAAATTTGTAATTAGAATAATAATTCAATACAAATATAGAACGCACAATGTTTTTGGATGTTTGGCAGAAGAGGTTATTTCTGAATTTCTTAAGATATTTACAGATATTTACTAAGCTTTGACAATGACTTCACCACTAACTATGGAGTCATCTTGTTACGATCTTACAAATGGAATGCAAATAAAATTCTTTAGTGTATAATGAGACGTTGAAATATATAATCGCTTAAAATGCTACACTGATAGTTCTTCCTCTACACAGAGATAAGTCATTTTGCCAATAGTGCATTCATATAAATATTTCCTATTTGTTTCCAATCATTGAAGTCATTCCGGCCACAATTGTTGCCATGTTCAATACGCCATGACCCAACATAAATACATCAATACACTTTGTTGTGGTTTGTATGGAACGAATGGAAAATGTTGTCGAACATACGGCCGTTCGTTCGCATCTGTAATATTTTCCAAACACGGAACAAGAAAAAACTATTTTTAAAATGAAAACACTTTATAAACATCTGTACATCTATACATCGTAGCATATGGAAGAATGTATTTGCTTTTTACTATTTCATTGGCAAACTGTATGATTCGTTCGCAGTATAGACTTGTTCAAGCGAAGGGGTAAAGAAAACAATGGCAATAGAAATAGCGAGAAAATAGAACAAAAAAAAAAACGAAATACTTGCAATAGTAAAAGAAGAAAACAGACGAATGACTTCAAACAAATTCTCCAACGAAGAGGGAGATATGGCAAATGTACGATTTTACTAGAGGCTAATATGAAATGTAGAGAGTGCGATCATGGCGATCCTTCGAGTTCAGATGTGTAAGGAACACCGGAGTTGAAAGGAAAAAAGAAAAATAAGAAATGATGTAAAAACTGTTTTCAACTCGTTTTTCATCTTGACCTAAAAAGCACGAATTTGGTTGGTAACATTTTCCCCTTTTTGACCCCAATGTTTAAACTTTTTTAAATCCTTTTATTTTGCTAGTCTATGCAGTCAGAAGAATTTCGGGACTATAGCTGTAGCCGTTTGGTGGGTAACATTTTTATCCCTTTTGTCCAAATTTGAAAAATGAAATGATCTAAAAACTGTTTTTAACCCGTTTTTCATCTTGACCTAAAAAGCACGAATTTGGTTGGTAACATTTTCCCCTTTTTGACCCCAATGTTTAAACTTTTATAAATCCTTTTATTTTGCAAGTCTATGCAGTCAGAAGAATTTCGGGATTCAAGCTGTAGCCGTTTGGTGGGTACCATTTTTATCCGTTTTGTCCCAATTTGACTCTAAAAGTACAAGATTAAAAATCTTACTTTTTTTGGGACTCTAGGAGAATTTATACATCGAAGTTCGTGATTCTAGCTGTAGCCATTGGGATGATAATATTTTTATCCCTTTTTTAAATTTGACCCTAAAAGTGTGAATTTGGATAAATCCATTTATTTTGCGAGTCTGTCATGTCATAGGAGAGTCCAACTACATCCATTTGGTTGGTACTATTTTTATTCCTTTTCCTATTCCATTCTTAAAAGTACAAGTTTAGATAAATCCATTCATTTTGGGAGTCTACGCAGTGCGAGGAATGTATACACCGAATTTCATGATTCTAACTTTAACCGTTTGGTTGGTACCATTTTTATCCCTTTTGACCCAATATGACTCTAAAATTAAAAATTTCGATAAACGAAAAATTTATTTTGCGGGTCTCCGTAGCCAAAGGAATGCATACGTCAAATTTCATGATTCTATCTGTAGCCGTTTGGTGGGTACCATTTTTATCCGTTTTGTCCCAATTTGACTCTAAAAGTACAAAATTAAAAATCTTACTTTTTTGGGACTCTAGGAGAATTTATACATCGAACTTCGTGTTTCTAGTTGTAGCCGCTGGGATGGTACTATTTTTATCCGTTTTTTCAATTTTGTCCCTAAAAGTGTGAATTTGGATAAATCCATTTATTTTGCGAGTCTACCATGTCATAGGAGAGTCCAACTACATCCATTTGGTTGGTACTATTTTTATCCCTTTTCCTATTCCATTCTTAAAAGTACGAGTTTGGATAAATCCATTTATTTTGGGAGTCTACGCAGTGCGAGGAATGTATACATACACATTTCATGATTCTAACTTTAACCGTTTGGTTGGTACCATTTTTATCCCTTTTGCCCCAATATGACTCTAAAATTAAAAATTTCGAAAAACTGCTTTATTTTGCGGGTCTCCGCAGTCAGAGGAATGCATACGTCAAATTTCATGATTCTAGCTGTAGCCGTTTGGTTAGTACCATTTATCCCATTTATTTATCCTTTTTTCCATTTTGGCTAAAATAAATAAAATTTCGATACATTGCTCTCTTTTGCGAGTCTACACAGGCAGTGGGAATGAATACACCATTTGGTTGGTACCATTTTTATCCCTTTTTTCCATTTTGACCCTAAAAATACGAAATTGGATGAATCCATTTATTTGGCGAGGACACCCAGTCAGTTGCATGTATCTAACGAATTTAATGATTCTAGCTTTAATAGTTTGGATGGTACTATTTTTAGCCCTTTCCCCATTGTTACCCCAAAAAGTACACTTTTAGATAAATCCACTGATTTTGCGAGTTCACACAGTAAAAGTAATGAATACACCGACCTTCACGATTCTAGCTGTTGTAGTTTGTTTGGTACTATTTTTATCCCTTTTTCTACATTTTGACCTTAAAATTCCGAATTTGGATCAATCCCAGTTCACACAGTCAGAGGAATGTATACATCGAATTTCATGATTCTAGCTTTAGCCGTTGGGATGGTACTATTTTTATCCCTTTTTCCATTTTAACCCATTAAAGGACGTATTTGGATAAATCCATTTATTTGGCTAAATCCATTTATTTGGCTAGGCCACGCAATCAGATGCATATATACGCCGAATTTCATAATTCTAGCTTTAGGCATTTGGATGGAACTATTTTTATCCCTTTTCATTTTGACCCTAAAAATAAAAATTTGTATAAATTTATTTATTTTGCGTGATCACGCAGTCAGATGCTTATATACACCGAATTTCATGATTCTAGCTACAGCCGTTTTCATGGTACTATTTTTATCCCGTTTTTCTAAGTTGGCCAAAAAAGTAAGAATTTGTAAAGGGTGATTTTTTAAGAGCTTGATAACTTTTTTAAAAAAAAAAACGCATAAAATTTGCAAAATCTCATCGGTTCTTTATTTGAAACGTTAGATTGGTCCATGACATTTACTTTTTGAAGATAATTTCATTTAAATGTTGACCGCGGCTGCGTCTTAGGTGGTCCATTCGGAAAGTCCAATTTTGGGCAACTTTTTCGAGCATTTCGGCCGGAATAGCCCGAATTTCTTCGGAAATGTTGTCTTCCAAAGCTGGAATAGTTGCTGGCTTATTTCTGTAGACTTTAGACTTGACGTAGCCCCACAAAAAATAGTCTAAAGGCGTCAAATCGCATGATCTTGGTGGCCAACTTACCGGTCCATTTCTTGAGATGAATTGTTCTCCGAAGTTTTCCCTCAAAATGGCCATAGAATCGCGAGCTGTGTGGTATGTAGCGCCATCTTGTTGAAACCACATGTCAACCAAGTTCAGTTCTTCCATTTTTGGCAACAAAAAGTTTGTTAGCATCGAACGATAGCGATCGCCATTCACCGTAACGTTGCGTCCAACAGCATCTTTGAAAAAATACGGTCCAATGATTCCACCAGCGTACAAACCACACCAAACAGTGCATTTTTCGGGATGCATGGGCAGTTCTTGAACGGCTTCTGGTTGCTCTTCACTCCAAATGCGGCAATTTTGTTTATTTACGTAGCCATTCAACCAGAAATGAGCCTCATCGCTGAACAAAATTTGTCGATAAAAAATTTCGAACCGAACACTGATTTTGGTAATAAAATTCAATGATTTGCAAGCGTTGCTCGTTAGTAAGTCTATTCATGATGAAATGTCAAATCATACTGAGCATCTTTCTCTTTGACACCATGTCTGAAATCCCACGTGATCTGTCAAATACTAATGCATGAAAATCCTAACCTCAAAAAAATCACTCTTTATAAATCAATTTATTTTGGTACTCTATACAGTCAGATGGATATAAAAACTTAATTGCATTATTTTAGCTTTTGTCGTTTGGATGGTACTATATTTGGTAAACACAGAATATCATTAGCCATTTTTATGGTACTATTTTTATCCCTTTTTACAACTTAAAAGTATGAATTTGGAGAAAATCATTTTATTTTGCGCGGCTACATAGACGCTGAATGTATACACCGAGTTTCTTGATTACACATATTTGCTTGGTACTATGTTTATCCCTTTGTCCCAGTTTGAGTTTAAAAGTAGGAATTTCTAAAAAATCCTTTAGTTTGCGAGCCTTAGCATTCACAAGCATTTATACACCGAATTCATGATTCTAGCTTTAACCGTATAGATGGTACTATTTTTATCCCTCTATCCTCTTTTTGTCCTTAAAAGTAAAAAAATAGAAATATCACTTTTTTTGGAATATATAAACTGAATTTTTTTATGCTTCCGGCGCAGCCATTAATTTAGTACAATTTTTATCCCTTTTTTTCCATTTTACCCTTAAATGTACAAATTTTGAAATATCGTTTTATTTTACGATTCAAGGTAGTCTATTTAGCCAGAGAAATGTACGCACCGAATTTCATGATTTCAGCTGCAACTATTTAGTGGGTACCATTTTTATCCCGCTTTTCCCATTTTGACTCCTAAAAATAAAAATTTCCAAATATTTAGTTATTTATGTTTACTACATTCGAAGGATCTATCATTTTCCTAGCCATTGTCGTATGGTTGATACCATTTTAATTCCTTTTCTCCATTTGGCAGGGCTCCTGTCCAATATGATCTCCGCCACCATGTCGGCGCCTCTATTGTAATGACAAACCATCTAGGAACAAATATTTCATGTTACAAGATTTTTCACACCGCCCTTTTTTCAAACCTAGGCGTATTGTATCTCTGTTTAAAGTGATTGCTACTATGGGCGAGTGATAGCATGAAATACGAGAGGGAGAAATCATCATCAGCTAACAAAACCAAAACAACACCACAACACACACACACACATGAGCTGACATGAAAAGCAAAGCAATTCCAAAGATACACCATAAAGGCTAATTATGCAAATAGGCGGCGGTGGCAACAGCAACAGTAGTCCTCAGTCCGTCCGTCCGTCCGCCGGCCTGTGCCACCGAGTATGTAACTCGACGAACACTGACCCCTGCTTCACAAGGAAATGTGAAAGGCCGGGAGAAGAAGACGACGACGGAAAAACATCTGCATATCAACAATTACATGATGAGAGTGCGGTGCAGAGTGCAGTGCAGTGCGTGTGCCGAACTGTTCGCTTCATCACCGAGCTTGTTGGCGTTGCAAGGGTATGGTGTTCCTAAGAATTTGTATTGATGAAACATTATGATTTGTTGCAACACCACCACGAACGACACCTCCGCCACTGCACAGTGGATGAGAGCTACACATATGTGAAACTGCTGTATATTCACTGAAGGAAATATTATTCAAATTAATATTATTATTTAATTTATATACCCTCCACCACCAAGTTTGTCATTCCGTTTGTAACACCTTGAAATATCGACCTATAAAGTACATCGAGGGCTTATATTCAAAAGTGGCTATGAACCATTTTCCCGAAAATGAGTTTTTGATGCCAAACTATTCTCAGCTTTCGATGTCATCTGTCATATAAATTTGGAAAAGAATATTTTTTCTAAAGCCATTTTTTCAAATTTTTCTGATTTGGCTATCTACTCACACGTTAGATTGTGACTGCATTAGTGGCTATGAACATAAAAATAATATAAATCAAATAGTTCAAATGGATCATAAATGAAATGAAAATACCCATAATAACCCCTAATATTTTAGAGTATTTAAGCATGTTTTTCAATATGTCTGCATGTAATTACTTGATATTTGGAATTCGCTTTCCGCTGATGCCATAAACGTTCACCATAAAGTAATTCTTATTTGGGACAAAAAGGGATAAAAATTGGTATCTATCAAACGACAACAGCTACAGAAACGAAATTCGGTGTGTACATTCCTGTAGTTGAGTAGATACATAATATAAACGTATTTTTCCAAATTCAAACTTTTAAAGGTAAAATGGACATAGAGGGATAAAAATAGTACCAACAAAATGTCTGCACCCAGAATAATGAAACTTGGTATATATATTCCGCTGATTGTGTAGACACATAAAGGGGAAACAAATTGTGCCAACCAAATGGCCTCAGCTAGAATCATGGAATTCGATGTATACCTTCCTTTGGCTGCATAAACAACCAAAATGAAAAGATTTTTCCAAATTCGCACTTTATTTTGTTGGTGGGCAGAATCATGAAATTAGGTTATCTTGCACTGTGGACGTGAGATATAATGAATTTTCAAAATGTGTACTTTTGGAATTAAAAGAGGAGGAAAATACCACCAACCAAATGGTTGTAGCTGAAAATTAACCCCCAAAGATTTAGGGGTTTTAAGCTCTTTTGAAGATATTTACTTTTTGAATTATTATTTCGATTTATATAGTAGAAACATAAAATAATTAAAATGGAGGGTATTGATTGTAGACCTTCTATTCTTAATTGTTTATGTTATAGATCGGCTCAAGGTACTTGCCAAAGAGGATCATAAACACAGCGACGAATTTTATATCAAGAGTTTTAAAACACATAAGTGACAAGGAATTCCACGAATCGAACAATCAGAAAATACGATTCATGGTTAAATTATAGACCAAACTGAAGATGTTTGACATTGAAACAAAACACGAAACGTGCGTCAGCTATTTAAACCAGTGTTGCCAAAAAGATAATAGCTAAAAAATCACCCTTTATTAAAACCATTAATGATTTACTAAATCGAGCCATGCAACAAAGGAAAAATAATCAGGACACAGCAGCACCAAAAATATACAAATCAGTGACTTTTATATCTGGACTGTCGGAAAGATTTAAACAATCCCTATTATCCCTATCCCTATTAATATTTTAAAACCTTAGTGTAAGTCTGTCTGTCTGTTTGTTTGTTCCGCAATCACGCGTAAACGGCTGAGGTTGTTGACATTTTCAGTACAGATAGATGCAGGTCTGGAAGGAACTATAGAATTTTTAAAAATTTGCTCTGTGGGCGGAGTGGTCGTGAAAATAGTGCTTTTTTAGCTAGAAGACTGAAAATTGGTACATATATATTACCGACAACGAGAAAGTTCAATTTGATGACGAAATTTGAATTTTCGTTTTGTGGGCGGTGTGGGCGTGTAAATAATGTTTTTTTTTTTTTTTGAGCTAGAAGGCTGAAAATAGGAACGTATATATATTACTGATCATGACAAAGATAAATATGATGCCGGATTTTGAGTTTTCGTTTTGTGGGCGGTGGGACGTGGCACAAGTGTTTTTTAGCTAGAAGCCTGAAAATTTGAACGTATATATTACTGACCACAAGAAAGATCATTTGATGTCGAAATTTGGATTTTCGTTTCGTGGGCGGTGGGGGCGTGTCAAAAGTGTTTTGGAGAGCTAGATGGCTGAAAATTGGAACGTATATATTACTGACGGAGTGGGCGTGGCAAAAGTTTTTTTGAGAGCCAGAAAGCTGAAAATTTGTCCATATATATTACTGACCACAAGTAAGTTAAATATGATGCTGCAATTTGGATGTTCGTTTTGTGGGCGGTGGGGGCATGGCGAAAGTGTTTTTTCAGCTAGAAAGCTGAAAATTGGTACATATATATTACTGATCACGAGAAAAATCAATTTGATGTCGACATTTGGATTTTCGTTTCGAGGGTGTTGGGGACATGGCAAAAGTGTTTTTTTTTTTGAGCCAGAAGGCTGAAAATTGAAGCGTACATATTACTGATCATGAGAAAGATACATAGGATGCCGGATTTTAAATTTTCGTTTAGTGGGCAGTGGAAACGTGGCAAAAGTGATTTTTGAGCTATTAGTTTTTTTTAGTTTGCCTGGCGAAGCGGGCGGGGTTCAGCTAGTCAAATGTATAATGTATATATGATAAAGATAAAATCGAACTAGCTTATAAATCACATAATACGACGAACCAGTTTTTTAGCAGGACAAAATCACTTGTGATGCAAGAAGATAGATCCAATCCAGTATATGCAATAACATGCAATGGGGACGAGTCTGACATATGCCAAAAGGTATATGTCGGTACAACGGAGACAAAATTAAAAACTAGACTTTCATCACACAAATCTGACCATAAAGCCATCGACAAACCTCTAGAACAAAAGACAGCACTTGCAGCCCACTGTACACTGACTGGCCATAAACCAAATTTTGCCGATGTAAATGTATTAGTGGAAGAGAAAAATTACTTCACCAGAGATGCTTTACATTACTGACGTTCCCGCTGAAAAGAGACTTAATTACATTTTTTATTTATTATTAAAATTATTTATTTGTAAAATTATTTTTATTTGCTGTGGATTGAATTGGCTATATTAAAAAAATGTAAAATTTTCCTGCAAAGTTACTGTACTTCTACAGTACTTTATGATTGGAGCAATTGCGAAATTAAAGCATTTGGACGTCAGCAAGATTTTAAATTTTGGTGGAAATCAAATGCCCGCAAATAAAATTTATTTTTTTCTTTATACACGTTTAAAATATTTTTAAAGAAGAATATTTCATGAGATTTTTAGAAAAATCTAGTCATTCGACTTTTTGTCCGACTTTATCTTGAATATTCCACCATCCTGATATATTATCAAATATATAAAATCATTTCTTTTTGTTTCTAACCACTGTGCCCTGCTTGTTGTCTCTCCCTCTGTTCGGGTGGCATATGTTCACGCGTCTAGTGTTTGAAAACATTATGTTTCAAAACGCACAGCAATTCGAGCATACAAGAAATTCAAAATGCGATATCAAATGAAATTGTTCAGAGTTGCATTTTGTTCGGGTTTCTATGAGTTTCAAAGATAAAATCTTGATTTTTTGCGTTTCCAGTTGTACAGTTTTGTTGTTGCTACTGTAGGCGGTGGTGTTCGGTGTTCGGTGCGTTACTTCCGCATACACATATGTAAACAATAAAACAAATTAAGGTTATAAATACTCTCCGACAACTCGAGCGTGCACACACATAGCGAGCGATCGACACATGCCACCATCCCATCCATCCCGGACGACCGGCCGGCACAGATAATAGGCCAACAACAAAGCGAATGTCTGTCCCTCCATCCCTCCATGCAACCATTCATTCGTTGGTTTGTTCCTTCGCTGATGCAAAACAAAACGTTTAACGTCAAAAATCGGGCGAGTCTTATTCAACAGTTCGGTGTAGTTGTTGTTGTGTCTTTGGCCGCCCGTGAGTTATTCAATTATAGACTTCAAACTGACAGCTTGTTTGACAACAACCAACCAACCATCCAGTCATCCATCCGTCCATTTGAACTACTCACCGAAAAAATGCCTGGCCACAGAAATCTTTCGTTGAAATCTGATCGTAAATGTTTATTTTCGTTTTCCGATTTTTTTGGTATTTAAAATAATTGACATTTGGTATGTATTTTTGGAAAACGATCTCACATAATTGACGTAATCCATTATTAATGACTCGGGCAATTTGTCAGTCGAGTGAGCCGGGCAAATACGCAGAAAATTGCTTTCGCCATGGAAAGGATTTAATCGTCAGATCATGTAGTCGTATGAATGTTGATCAGTAATTACCAGCAGATTAATTGCTTGTACATACGCAAGGGGCAATCTAATGCGTTTATGTACTGGTTCAAGATCATTGCTGGAAACAATGTGGATGTTGACCGATCGCTATTCTCCATGCATGGCAGCAACATGGCTTAATCAGAGATTTCCAACTGATTCAGTATTCTGTTATTCAGAGGCGTCTCCCCATGAAAATCAAAATACTGTTAGAATGTGATTAATGTTCATAAAAAATAATTTATTAATTCTCAATCACCAAAGCACCGATTACCAGAGTAGCTTTATTCTGAACCGTTATCTTCTAGAAAAACACATTTTTGTATTTACTTACCCCGTTTTAAGAATTGTAGAATTTTTATATGAAACTAATATTTCACACACGGTGTTGCACGGGTTCAATCTTCCCTATTCCCCTATTTCGCATGATTTGGAAGATAAAATGAGTAATTTTTGATAGTTTTAAAATATTGTTTGTTTGGGTGGTACCACCTCCCTTTTGTCCTATCATGACCTGGAACATGATCCATGAACCATCCCCTGTCGAGAAGTTAAAATGTTCAAGGTGAGATTAATTCTTATGCAACTTCTACACCGGTGCCTAAAATCCACGATTACCTGATAATTGATAATTTTTTTACAAATATGGAGGCTAGACCAATGTACCTACCACCTAGTACCTACCACACAAGTTATCCGGCCCTCAGTAAATTGTAAGTTCTCCGAGAATAAGGGTATGGTATATACATACGTTTTCGGTAAAGTATATAAAGAGTGATTTTTTTGAGGTTAGGATTTTCATGCATTAGTATTTGACAGATCACGTGGGATTTCAGACATGGTGTCAAAGAGAAAGATGCTCAGTATGCTTTGACATTTCATCATGAATCGTCTTACAAACGAACAACGCTTGCAAATTATTGAATTTTATTATCAAAATGCGTGCTCTGTTAAGAAAGTTCATTGCGCGCTTCCATTTTATGGTCAGTTTAATCGACCCACTGAAGCGGCTATTCGGGCTATTGTGACTAAATTTCGCACCAAATTTACATTGTCGGACATTAAACCACCAACACGCTTACGTAGAGTGCGAACTGAAGAAAATATCGCAGCTGTATCGGCCAGTGTTAATGATGACCACCAATTTTCGATTCGTCGCCGTTCGCACCAATTGGGTCTCTGTTACTCAAAAACGTGGAAATGCCAAAATTGGACTAAGCGGATGGACCACCTAAGACGCAGCCGCGGTCAACATTTAAATGAAATTATCTTCAAAAAGTAAATGTCATGGACCAATCTAACGTTTCAAATAAAGAACCGATGAGATTTTGCAAATTTTATGCGTTTTTTTTTAAAAAAAAGTTATCAAGCTCTTAAAAAATCACCCTTTATAACCCTACTGATGCTTACTTACTTGTTTTTAATTTTTTTATTCGTGGAAGGTACCTTTAGTATTTGGACTATAATTTCTAAAGTAGAAGCCTGCTTATGATTACTTTCTTTGATTTAGTAAAAGTCTTCAAAAATATGATGCAACTAGCTGACCCGGCAAACGTTGTTTTGCCTTCAAATTTTATTTATTTATCGGTGCAGGTAATTCACATTTATTTGAAAATAAAATAAAAACAACTATTAAATGATAAAATGTATTTGCATAATTAAGAGAATGTTCGTGTTATACATTATAATGGACCCGGGGAACTTCGTCTCACAGGCTTGCAGAAAACCTGTGGTCAATTGTCCATTGCAATTGATTTTATTTAAATATTTGCTGGACGGTGTCGATTTTGAATTGTATTTTCTCTCATTGAATCATTCTGTGATAAACTATATTTTTTTTGTTGTCAGGTGCGAAAACGATCAAAGCGGATGGTTTTTCGACACGGGAACATTCATTCTCCAGACTGAGGCCACAAACACTCAATGTGATTTATTGATTGTCATGCAAAAAGCATTAATTCTCCAGATTGAGGCTACAAACCCACCTTGTGATTGGCCTTGTGATTTATTGATTGTCATGGCGAATGCGAGACTAATTGAAAATTGGATTCACTTAAACTCGAATGGCACATCGGTCGGGATCATTGCGATTTTCGGAATGAGAACTTCCTCACCTTTGAACTTTTCTTTTAGTATTCCTGCGTGAATCACATTGCTCTTGAGTTTTGTGAACGCTAAACGCGTTCCGTTGCATAATTTTGGTTGATTGATATTGCAAAACATGATGACAACTGAAACAACCTTAAATTGTAAATCCAGGTGGCAATCCAGGAACATCCAATGAATTCAAAATCTCAGTTGGATAGTTGCTTGCTTCGTCTTCGTTTGTTACACAATCGATAGATTTGAAGGAATGCAGTGAACCAACGCTTTTATTTTGAATTGTTCAGTTTAAGTGATCCACATCCTTGTTCTTTGCCAAATGTTCCAAGCAATTGGCTTAATGCGTTTGTGTCGCTTTCACGTTCACGCTGCAATTCTAGTTCGAAAGGGTCGTCGATCTGACAATGGCATTCCTAACCAGACTAACAAACTGAAGCACATGAGTTAACACATGCCTTCTATCATAACCAAAGCCTGGATGTGCATCTCTTCATTCATCTCAATATGGGGATTCTCTGAATGGACACGAACTCGATGCAAAATGTCTTCTAACATATCATCCGTGTACTTGTCCCACAATTCACGTGGATTTGATGGAAAACATGTGGCAATAATGATCGCAAATAATATGAGTATTTTACTTGGGTATGCAGAAACAGTTGCTTCAGCGATTGTCGTATCCCAATGCGTATAGTTTTCAAGCAAATTGAGCTCCTGACACGCAGCACGAAATATTGGATATTTCGAAGTGACTCGAATGATGAGTCGCAAGTAAAAGCATTCATCATTCTTTGGATGAACTGTATAAATACGGCCAAGAGCTTCAGTAACAGTCGGATAGCGTTCGTAAATTGGAAATGAAAATATACGCCAAATCGGCGCTCCGTTTCTTAGAATCATCAAACGGTACGCGTAAAAATTTATCTCAAAGGACACGCCCACCACCCTTATATCCTTGATACGTAAAAGTTGCAATTTGTCCACGAAAATTGTCAATACCTCTTTCACATTTTTTTAACTTTTTCAATAAGTTTCCTATTTTTATCTGTTCCGATCCGACAAGATTGAAATTTTGCATGTAAATATATTTAGTAAAAAATTATTTTAATTTGTAAATTGTGATCATATAAGAGCAAAATTTTACAAAAATTATTTATTCAGTGAAAAGAAATTTAAAAACATGAATTTTATTTATTTAACATAACATATTCAATATACATACATACATAAAATATATATATAGTAGGTATTACAGGCAATCAAAATATATTAACAACTATCACTGTCATCACTTTCAGATTCTACCAGATTCGCTGTTTTTATGCTCTGAAATCTTTCTTTTGTAACTAAATACTCTTTCAGATCATTTATATCACTTTTCCTTAAAAGTATTTTCTGACTATGCATCGAAATTGATGGCTCTGACTGCAGAATAAGATAATTTATTAGGTCTCCCATGGAGGCAATCCTACTTATTTTTCTCGTATGTTTCAATCTTGCATTTCTTATAATTTTATGACTTGTCTCTATTGCTTCTTCTGATAACATTCCAATGGGAATAGTGGAATATTTAATAAAATCTATACCATGAACTAGAATTTTATGCACAGTTGCAGGCATATAATACCAAGGATATAATTTGATATATATGATATGATAAAAGTGCTGTATCTTTTAAAAGCTTTTCAAAATTTGATGTATGTATATAATGACCACTTGAAAGTGTTCTTAAAATAATAGAAAAAATTTTTATTAAGCTTACATCTACATTAGTAATCTGAGCTGAAAGTTCGACATTGGAAAAGAAGCGCCTTGCAGTATTGCCATCATTCGTTGTGCCATACCCCGTCTTAACCTTATCAACTATAAGACCCATTTCAGACTTAAATTTTGCTTGAATACTTCTCTTTTGCTCAGCAACCTGATCTTTATCTTCTTCTCCTACCACTCTCCATATCTTTATAGGCTGTTTGTAAGAAATATGCAAAATGCATTCAAAACATTTGATCCATGCATGTAATGTCGACAATCCGTACTGATAGATCTGCTCATTCACAGGCCTTTCGAAAATCGATAAGCTGTTCATTTCAGATGGCTTAGCTCCACATAAAGCACAACTTGAACTACTACTGTTTCCACTTAATACATTTAAAACTGCACCATCTATCATTGTCAACTGCATTTTATAGTGAACGTTAAGATTTTTGTTTTTTGAAATGTAATTATATGTAAATAGACCTTCAATTACTGTATTTATGCTATCCCTTACTGATTGTATTACACTTGCATTCTCTTTTGTAAAAATAATTTTAAGTGGTCTACATAACCTCCAAGATGAATGTCTATCATTTTCCCAAACTATTTGGTCATCTGCCCAATCCAACAAACGTAAAGGAACGAAGGAAGTTACAAACATAAATTCATCACTACCTTCCTCATCTTGAAATTTTTGTTTGTATACACTATGCCCACTACTGCCATCAAATCCCCACTTGCATTCCAGGACTATATCATTGTTGGTATCAATATCGTTAACATCTAAAATGCTTCTTACGGTTTTATCCAAAATCTTCTGTAAGGGTACCTCTGCAGAAGATTCTTTTAATTGAATGTCATCAGGCAAAACCTTTGTTTAGCCTCTGCAATCATATAGTATGATGGAAAGCAATCTTTGTGAATAGAATTTACTACTTTCCTCATCATAGTGTACTGCCTCATAGATAAATCCATATCAATGTATAATGCTAGAGCACTTTCAACAGAAATTTTTTCATTAGTATTTGAACCTGTTAACCTTTCTGCGGCTTTTTTAAGAGCTTCAGATGAAGTAGAAGCGACAAGTTCCTCCACTCGCCTCCTTTTTGTTCGCATTGAACCCTCTTCATAAGAAACATTCGGTCGGCCTTTACGACTTGTACTTGCTTCCTAATCTATATTTATAAAAGAGAATGCCGTCCGTGTGAACACGCAAAACTTTATAACGGATCGTCTGATTTTCACGATTTTGGGCTTGATGAATTCGTGTTGGCCCAAGGAAGGACATAGGATGTAAAATATGATGCTGGAGTTTGAATTTTCGTTTGGTGGGTAGTTGGGGCGTGGCAAAAGTGTCTCTTAGCTAGAAGGCTGAAAATTGGAACGTATATATTACTGACCACGATAATATCAATATGATAAGATCAATATGAAACCTGATTTTAATTTTACCATTTGTGTTTTTGCCTGGCGAAGCGGGCGGGGTTCAGCTAGTATAGTATAAAATAATTAAGTTTTCATGTAATACCAAAACTTTACACGGATACTTACATTACAAATGATTTCACAAAATAGTTCGCTATCTAGCCATTCACTCAACTCAGTTTCAAATCTGTCTCTAATGCGATGATATTTACACCAATTCTTAGAGAATTTTAATACAGTAAGCTTTATTTTCTGTTGTTCACTTTCTAATAATACTCGTTTAAGATGCTTTTCGATAAAATCTTTAACATGATGCATAACATCACATGGTCTGTTTTGCTTTATCTCTAGCGACAATTGAAAAATAGTGCGAATCCGCAATGAGGTTGACACTGAAAAACAATCAAAAAAGAAATTCGTGCAAAATCGAGCAGCTGAATTTTAAATATATTAAAATACATACTTGTAGCTACAAAATACCAAAAAATTGGAAAAGTGTTATCTCTAATTTCTTTTAAATTCTCTATGAAAGTTCGCTGTTGCTGAAAAATCTTGACAATGTCTCACTACTATCTTTTTCTAACGGGATCTGACATATGATCAATATTTGTAAACAAAAACAGTGTTGTAATTATAACTAGAAGCATCACTTACCACCCTGTTAAAAATTTTGGTAGCCGTTACATTCAAATACTTAAATTTTTAGTATTATAAATGAACATGAAATTTGGGATTTTCCCATAAATTTCGTATGCTGTACACAAACCTTGACTTTGAACCACTATAACTTTAAAATTTGTAAACATTTTAATAAGATATTTTAGATATCATCTAACCCGAGTATTAAAAAAATATAATAATACAAAAACGTTCAAATTCTAACATAGACTTTAACCATTTTTGGCCAGCCTCGTGACACAGTGCGTCATATAGTCGTAGATCGGTTGGGATTGAAACTGGACGAAATCGGCCAAAAGGGGAAAAAATTCATTCACAAGGACTAAAAATATCCATAATATTCCCTAATATTTTAGAGTATTTAAGCAAATTTTTTCAATATGTCTGATTGTACTTACTTGAAAGCGTGAACCATAAAGTGATTTTTATGCGTAGGGGGTGAAATGGGGCAAAAAGGGATAAAAATGGTACATATCAAACGATAACAGCTAGAAACACGAAATTCGGTGTGTACATTCATCTAATTGAGTAGATACATAATATAAAACTATTTTTCCGAATTCGTACTTTTAAGGGTTAAAATGGGAATAGAGGGATAAAAATGGTACAAACCAAACAGCTACGCCTAGAATAATGAAATTTGGTGAAACTCTGATTGCGTAGACACGTAAGATAAACGGATTTTTCGAAATTAGTACTTTTTGGGGTTAAAATAAAAAAAGGGGATAAACATAGTACATATCAAATGACCGCAGCTAGAGTCATGAAATTCGGAGTATATATTCCTCTGACTGCGTAGGCACGAAAACTAAAATATTTTTTTTTCCAAATTTGTACTTTCAAGGGATACAATGGGTACAGAGGGATAAAAATAGTACCAACTAAACGACTCCAGCGGCGTAGATACGTAAAATAAAGAGATTTTAGTAAGTCGTACTCTTAAGGTGGTAAAATAGGAAAAAGGGACAAAAATGGTAACAACCAATTGGCCGCTGCAAGAATGATGGAATTCGGTGTATACATTATTTTTCAAAATTTGACTTTTTTGTGGCAAAAATTGTTTGAATCATGAATTTAGGTTATTTTTCACCATGTACGTGAGATAATGGATTTTCAAAATTTGTAATTTGGAATTAAAATAGAATGGATATACACCGAACTGTAGCACTCACTATCTACCAACATTTATGGTATTTAAGCTTTTTTGATTATATATATATAATATAAGAATATTTATTATTTGAATTGACTTGAAGTATTATTTCGATATATATAGTGTAAACGTATTGGTAGCCTTGCCTTGTTAGCGTGGTTTGAAATAATAAAAATATTATATTTATGTATAAAATATTTTTTTTTCAATATTTGCATTTGTTTTGGTTTGTCTATATTAAAAATATTATATTTTCCTTTAATATTACTGCACTTCTATGAAAATCGACAGCCTCTGTGGAATGCAATGGTGGAGGGTATATAAAGTTCGGCCCGGCCGAACTTAACTCCTTTTTTACTTGTTGTTTCTCGAATGTGATTTTTTATTTGAAGTGAAACAAGATAGGTGGCAGAATTTACACTCATTTCAAAAATTGCTGCTGCAAAACTAACTTATGCTAATTGCAATCTAATCTGTTCTGAGGTAATATATTTTAAATAAATCTACCCTGTCAAAACTTCGCAAACCCCCTGAGATACTATCATGGAATTTGGAATCCTCTGTCTAGACCGTGTCATTTAACGACCTACGAGGTTCCATTAGCAAAAAAAAAGTTACCTTCGTTAGAAGAACAAAATTTGATCGGAATAGATTCAACAAACTTGTACAAAACTGAATATTGTATTCCAAGTAATTCTCACGAAAACCACAATTCACAATCAAACACCTTCTGAAAATTGCAAAATAAATAATCCCTCACAAAGGAATTCATTGTCATGTCCTAAAGGCAAGATTACCCAAGAGCTAAGCTGAATAATTGATATTTTTGTGTCAAATTTGTCGGCTTAGCGAAGCGAGAAATTAATTTCAAAATGTGAAATGTGTGGCACATATCAAATCCTTCATTTCCTAACCGACAACACAGCAACAACAACTACAATCTAAACCTAACAAATAGCAACGATGACGAGAAAAGGAGAAAATCAAAGTATACTTCTTGGGGACAATACGCAATACGTAAATGCAATCAAACTAAAGCATATGTTAGGGCGCTTCAACGGAATGAAATCAATTATTTGTCGAAGAGTGATTAATGATTTTATTTTGATTACACGCGTTACACACTCATTCACTCACACGCTCACTCACTTGCTCACTTTACATGATGTGTGGCAAATTCGGGTTGTTGCTGTTGTCGCTGGCGTCGTTATTGATGGTGTGGCAGCAACACCATAGTTGCTGTGGCGTTGTTGTTGTTTGCCAATGATGATGTTGTTTTGCACTCTTTTTCCCTGACTCCCTGGCTGTGTTTACCCAATACATGCCACATAAGTAAACAATCCACAAGTGTCATTAAAAAGCCCATTTGTTTTTGTTTTTGTATAAAAACAACTCAGATCCTGGCAAGCTGGCTGGCTGGCTGGCTGCCTCCACAAACCACAAACACACAGACACACTGACTGACGTATTGGCAAATAACCAACAATGCAAACACTTTGTTGTTTGTGTGCAAGTGTGAGTCTGTGTGTTTGTGTTATTTGGTGTTAGCCATGTTCTCGTCACAGTTCTATTTCGGTTTAGCCTGTTTTCGTTGGCTTTTGTGTGTTTGCGTCTGTGTGTTTGTTGGCCAGTGTAAAATTTAAAACCACATTTTGTCAATAACGTTCTTCAGCGACGACTATTTGTGAAAAATTGGTCGATTTTTTCCCGTTTTTCCAAAGTGTCATTGTTGTCAGGGCTTTAGTTTCATATCACGCACACACACACGCACCCACACATGTATTGTATGTAGGCCTCTTGTGGCAGTTGCCAGTTTAGTTTTGCAACTGCTGTCAGTTGAGAGCCGCCCTGGTTGATGCATTTTGGGTGCCCCGGCTCCATATGGTGTAGTGTGTGGCGGCTTGGTTAATATTTTCCGAACACTTTATGTTGAGCGTTGTTGGGCTGCTTGCTGCTGGTGTTGGCTGTTGTTTGCATTTTTTCCCCGACGCCAGCAGATGTTGCAGCAATTCATCAATATCATTTTATCAATTTTCACGGCACTTTGATTTAGTGCGTGGGTGTGAGTGTTGGGAAAATACAAATAAAAAGACTTGGGGTATGTGGACATTGAGATGGGTCGACTAGTTCAAGGAAACAAAATAGAAAATTAGCTGCATGTGGCGCTCTAGCTAAAATCAAACGTTCGGGTTTTCCTATATGTTGTCATGAACATAACATTTAGTTTTTGTGGAATTTTTAATTTTTCAAAATGTTTTAAAAATTATTTTTGTCAAGTCATTTGCCCAGATTCACTCTACTGTACACGTCCATCATGCATACATCCTGCATTTATTTGTTACGTTTACCCACATCCATCCATCCATCCAGGCTTTTTGCCTCACTCCCACTCTACTCCTTCTCTCTCTCCCTCTCTCTGTGGCTCATAGCATAGGAGGAGGAGGCAGATTGTTACGTTTGTTGGTGCTGCCGCTTTTTTGCGTAACAAACTGCATATTCATGTTGTGTAAATTTGCCACTGTGTGCGCGTATCATATGTGTATGTGTGTATGTATGTGCATGTCATGGAAGCATGTGTTTGTTGGAGAAGGAGTGGGTTTGTTTGATTTTAACAAACTGCCGTATGTATTTACGCAAGGATATCATGTTGCCATATATTGATGATGGCTGTTGTTTCGCAACAACCTACCTGCGAGGTTGGTTTAATAAGGTTGGTTGGATCTGTGCTACAGCCATAATATCTTGGAAATCACTAGAAGCCAAGCAAAAATGAAATATGAAACATTTGCAAGGATATTTTGAATTTTGGTCGATACCAATGCATTCACAGTGGCAAGTGTTTTTAGGAAAGTTATGGAAAGTAATATTCAGTATTGGAAAATTTCAAAACAAGATATAATTAAAACTTCGTTTGAAATCAAGCCTGCGTACAAAGTTCGAAGGAATCGAGCTATGTCCTGAAATTTCACACAACTTTGTGATATTGTCTAATTAATTTAGTATTAAGCTTTTGTTAAATTCGATATGCGGTGACTAGACTGCGGATTTTTATGCAAAATCATATTTTATCATGAAAAAATCAACTTACTGGACTTTTCTAGTTTTAGTAAATATTTACTTTATTTAAGGAAAAGTTTGAACTTGACATTAGGAAATATTTCTTAGCGCTATACGAAGTTCAGTTTTCCTAAATTTTAGTTAATTTTAAGTCATTATATGGTCCATTTTTTTCTGAGTGTGATTAGACATTTTAAAATGTCGATATAAGCTACTTTATGTTAGCATATTTTACATAGCTGTACGCATAATTCCTATAAACAGAGGTCCAATTTGCATCAAAACTTGTTGGTAAACTTCTTTCTGAAAAGGAAAAACAAATCTAAATTTCACTTTTTAGTGCAAAATTGCACATTAAGCGCTCTTGTTTTCCCATGAACTAACTGAAATTCAAATACCATACATGACTTCCGAGATAGGGGCCAATAAAATAACCTCTAAAATAACGCACTTTTCAACTATTTGAAGAATTATGAGCTCTATATACATTCACAGCAATATTTTTCCATGATATCACCAAAACCTTTTAAATAGGAATCAATAAAGTGTTCTCGACAGAATTCAATCAAAAAAGTAGAGATTGACCATATTAGGGATAGTTTTCCGCAATAACACACTATGTGACATCTATCAAAACCAAAAAAGAAACAGATCGTTTCAATATCTGAAATGTGTCAACAATTCACCGTCGATAAAAAGATATATATTTCATTTGGGACAGACAAAAAGTGTAACGCATTGAAAGAATGACTTAAGGCCCTAAGTATTTTTGGGCCAAATCCGTTTCACGACTTTTTAAGCTGTTAGAGCCATGTCCGTCCGTCTGTCTGGCTGGCTGGTGTAAACGATAACTCTCGAAAGGAGTTAAGGAATCGATTCAAACTTTGCACATGGTAATATTTTCCCAAACTTAGTTTACGTTCGAAAATGGGCGAAATTGCCACGCCCTTTCTGGTACCTCCCACACAAATAGCCCAATGTTAAATTGAGAGCACTGTAACTTCCACACAGATATTCGGAATCCGCTATATTTTAGTATATGATAAAGTTTTATAATCACTTTAAGCGTACAAAATATGGCGGCTTTTTCCACACCCCTTCTAGTACCTTCCACACAAATCGCCCTAATCTACGTCAAATAGAACTTTTATAACTTCTATATGAATTAGCAATTGACTGGTCCATTTCTCGAGATAACACGCTCGCCAAACTTACTCTTCAATAAATCGATTGTTACGTGTGCTGTGTGGCTTGCGGCACCGTCCTGTTGAAACCACATATCGTTCAAGTCCATATTTCCAATTCGGGCTAAAAATAATCGGTAATCAGGCGTGACAATCGTTAATGTCGACCAAAAATATGGCCCAATGACGTCGCCGGCATGCAAACCGCGCCAAACAGTTATTTTTTGTGGATGAAGTAGATATGGGCGCGTGAGTGATTTCTGACTCACGCACGCTCACGAAGGCATAATATTGAATCACGCACGAAGATTTTTTCGTTGCTCACGTTCACGCACGCTCACGTAAAATAATATTTGCTCACAATGACGCGTGAATCACTAAATCACGCAAACAATTTTCACAATTCTAAATCCAAATTAGTAAACGCCGCCCCAATCCGAAAATTATATTATTAAAAACACAAGACGTTTACGATTTTAATCTAAGATTCACATTTTTAAGTAGTATACAAATTACAGTGTTTTATATCGTATAGTTTAACGCCAAATAAGTTAACAGACCATTTTAGTCTCTTTTTCGATGGAAATAAAATGTAATAAATTAAGTGTAGTTAAAAAGTAGATATACATATATGTATATATTTGAAAAATATATAAACATTTCCACAGTTTTCATTCCGCGAAATAGTATTTAATTTGATTTCGTTCTTGTGCAGGTATTAAAGTTGCTACCTTTATCTAATCTAATACATGAAAACAATCTAATAGAAAATATACAACAACAGAATGAAAATATATGGTGGTAAAAACGAAAAAATTACATGAAAAAGTATGTAAAACTCACGTGAGTAAACTAAATTTTGCTCACGATCACGCGAGATTCACGTGAGTCGCGCCCATCTCTTATATGATTGATGGGAATACTCCGAAATTTGATATTTGTCAATGTTTTTCTAGTGGTTGTATACACATAGAATATAAGAGATATTGCCACACCTCTTCTGGTACTTCCCACATAAATTTGTATAAACTTCCATTTGGATTTTCGAAATTAATTGCAATTTCATATGTGAAAATGTTTTTATAATCAATTTAAGCCTACAAATATTAACGCTTTAGCCACGTCCCTTCTAGTACCTCTCACCCTCCCACCCATTCCAGTACCTCTCCCACCTATCATCCTATCCAATGTAAAAAGGTGCCTGCAAGGTACCTGCAATCCATTATGAATAGATATTTTTAGAATTGTTTTACAAATGTGGAAGTTGGGATAATATACGACGAACCTTTTATTACCTTCCATACAAATACTCCGGCACTAAGTAAGATTGTAGTCCCTATACCATCCATACATATGTTCTCTGAGAGTGAGGGTATATATAAGCCGGTTTAGCCGACTGACGCTTACTTATTTGTTTTAAGTTGAAACTAAAGAAATAAATTTGTCAAACAATGGCACAAAAATCTATAACATTAGATCTGGTAAACATTTTTGAGTTTTGAAAATATTAAAACTTTGACTTGAGATATTATCATCGAAAATCGCACAATCTCTGTTTTAAAAAAATTGGCCAAAGTTGACAACTAACTTTTATTATTTTTTCTGATTTAAAAGATAAGTTTTATGTTTTTAACAAATACGTAAAATCATATAAAAAACATAAAAACACTTTTTATATAATTTTAAGCATTTGTTCATAATACTGTTATTTGTTGTTGTATTGTTGCCACTTTAAGATTATGCAAATTCTCGTACATTTTAAAAGCTTTTGCATTAAATTTTTCATAGAAATCCAATGAGGAACAGAAATACGTGTGAGTACAAGCTTATAAGTGCGTAAATGTACGAAAAAACTATTTTTACCCGAAGTCGAGATTTAAGCGGTGTCTGGGAAATTTCACAAATAGATTTTTGTCTTACACGCATACAGATCCAAAAGATCAACAGCAACAATTTTGAAGACTTTTCAATTTTTCTATGAATGTTTTTGAATGTAATACATTCGAATTTCAGCTATTCGATCAAGTAATTTCTTCTTACGAAGGTAGTGGAAAGGAGTAGAATCACACTCAACCTTACACATATATACGTATTTCATATTCCTGTGTAGGGACAAATCATCATGATAACATCAGTTGTAAATATATTTACGTTTTTATAAAAATTACTTATGTATAATATATATCCATCCGAAAACCTCACGTTTTGAAAACCAGCGTTTTGAAAAACGCTGTGATCTACCTGATACTTTTCTCATTACCATTTTCAACACGGTGCAGCTTTTCCCCATGAACTTATTAGACAACGACCCACAACAACAGTGAGTGCTGAAAATTCTTTGGAGATGAGATTGTATGTTGAATTTGTTACATCCCTTTTCATTTCATATGTCCTTATATTCACCATCAAGTTATGATCACGACGTGGTGCGGACCACAGCATGACCGCCCGGCGAACGTGCAATCGACGTGCAAAGACAACGTGTGTCGAAGAAGATGATTTTTTGTTTCAACATTAGGGCGGACTGACCCAATTTTAATTATTAGTACACATTTAAATTTCGTTAAAAATTGTATTAGAATTATATAATTTCTTTAAAAATTGTACCACGCAAGGTTATATATTACATGAAAGGTAATTATGAGGGACGCCAAGATTTTACCTTCAAAAATTAATATTTAAAAAAAATTGTGGTACGGAAAAAACCTTAAGAAATATAAACAAGTGCTACAAGTATCTTGTATCCACCATGGTGTGCATTCCACAGTATTACCGGCAAATTAGAGACAGACAAGACTTTTTGAAAATTTCTTATTTCTACGAAAAGGATCATAGCTTCTACAGTTTTTTGAAATATCTTTAGAATACGTGTCTATAATTTTTTTCTCATTTTCAATATTCTAATTTTTGTAGCAAAATCTAAACCACATAAACAGCCTAAGTATTTTCTAGTCCAAATTTTTTTTTCAATTATTTCTTCGATGTGCTCAGCAATTACCAAGCACGCCTCGTATATCTCCAGCCTGCTGTACGCAACTATCAATGCAACTACTATTGTTGCTTGAGCCCTGCCACCCGTTCACCAACTCCCAGCTCCTGCAGCTACCTTCGTGCGTTGCAGGTTTGTTACAGCATCAGCTTAAACTTGGTGGATTTTGATTTTTATGTGGTTTTGATGTGTTCCACATAAAAAATTGCGCCCGTCTGGTAACTCAACTGAATGCACGGGCGAACCAGATTTGTTTTTGCTGGCGGTGGAGCGAAAATCTTTGTTATCCACCATCATCAGACCCCATGGCCAGCCTCCTCCTCCTTCCTGCCTACCGTTCAACGGCCTCCTGTTACAAAACAAAAAAGGAGAGCGACAGCAACAGCAAGCAGTGCCAACCAGGCAGGCAGCCAACAACACAACAACATTCCGTCATTCAACATGGCTCTGGTGTCTCTTAGGAATATGAATTGCGACAGTAATTCAATTTTAACAATTTTTCAACTGTTATTGACGTGACGGTGATTTGTTACCATTTTGCAATGAGTTTTTCCCTCACAGCTTACACATATCGCCGGAGCGGAGAACGACAGCAATATTTCTGTTGCTGTTGCTAGTCGTCCTGTTGATGGTCCTGCTGTTGGTGTGGTGTTTAAAGCCGATACGTTAACCGACTCACACCGTCCTTGGCTGCCCGTCTCACTTCAATCGTCGTGTTTGTGACTGGCTTGTTTTTTGCACTCTCTGCTCCAGTTGCCATTTGGTATTGCCAATATTTACTCGTGAGTGTTTGTTGTTTGATGCCTGATAAACATTGGTAACAGCAACGGCAACAGCACCAGCACTGCAAACTATATGTTTTAATTAAATCTGGCGCTCACTCTCTCCCTCGGTAGGGAAATGAAATATGGTATTTATTCAAATAAAGTAAAATATCGCCTCAACTCGTATTTATTCACTGCTAGGTCTACTATAGCCAAGCAACACCAGCAGCGTGTATCGATAGATGGCCACCGAGTATTTCATTTTGGTTAAATAAATTTATTTAATAATTTGTTATGGCAAAGTAATAGAGTGTGACAAGTAGTAATTGGTAGGCGACGATTTTTATGTAGCCAGGATTTTTCAAGGTGCAGTGATTTAAGGCGAGTTGCATGTGAAAAAGGCTGTAAATTAATTATACTAGCAACTGAATTAAAAGGAAGTTTTAACAACTGAAATAGTGCTTTAAGTTTAGACCGGAGATTTTTGGGCTTAAAACAGTAACACGATTAGAAATCCTTGAATTTTTTTAAAATATTTTTGTGAAAACTTTTATACAATCCCCCCGTTCCTAAAATGGGGAAAATAAGTCCAACATTTTTGATTTTTAGAAAAATGCGGTGTTTCACTGGGGGAAGCCATTCTTATTATAATTACGATGCATGTAACATACAATTAATAGCGAAACACTTTTGGTGCTTCATTACACGTGAAACTAAAAATATTATTTTTTTAGGAAATACAATTTCATAGTGAATATTGCATCAAATCTACAAAAATTTAGATATCGTAATGAAGCTTTGGAACTATGTAAAAAATATCTCCGAAAATAATTACTGACAAGTTCTTGCATTCTTTTGCAATAAAATATACAAATTCCTAAAATCGGGAAAATATGTTCCAAAATTTTGAAATTTTTACCTCATGGTTGTGGCTATACATTTAGAGTAGGAAGTAAATATATGAGGTTTAGAAAATATACTAAACTTTTTCTAATCGATGCTTTGTGAGTTGAGAATTTTTGCAAATTAACTTTTTATACCCTCCACCTTAGGATGGGGGTATATTCACTCTGTCGTTCCGTTTGTAGCACCTTGAAATATTCGTCGGAGACCCCCTATAAAGTATATATATTCCGTGTCGTGGTAAAATTCTAAGACTATCTAGCCATGTCTGCCTGTTGAAAGCACGCTAGCCGAACGAAATGAGCAAAAGCGTTCAAATTTTCCGTAGATGTGTTTTATGGTAGCAGATCACTTGGTAAATGGCCGAAATCGGCCAGAGGAACATTTTTTCCCCAACAAGGACTTAAATATTTAGATTATTTAATTTTTTTTTTTGAAAATTTCTGCTTTTATACACTTGAATTGTTGCGTGAAAACACCAAAAAGTACAAAAAGATTTTGCGGGAAAATGGGGCAAAAAGGGATAAAAATGGTACCAATGTTACGACAACAGCTAGAAACTTGTAATTCGGTGTGTTTATACCTATAATTACGTAGACATTCAAAACAGAGAGATTTTTCGAAATTCGTACTTTTAAGGGATACAATTGTAAAAGATGGATACAAATTGTACCAACCAAACCGCTGAAGTTGAAATCATGAAATTCGGTGTATGCATTCATCTGAATGTGTAGACGCCAAACAAAAAGGAATTTTTCGAAATTTGTACTTTGAGGCAGAAAATGGGACAAAGGGAATAAAAAAGGTACCAACCATATTTAAAACAGTGCACATAAGTATGTCTTATATAGGGTGTTTTTTATTGAGGTATAGAACTTCGAATTGAAATAAAACACAAGAAAATCGTTTTAATGTCCATCAATTTGGCTTTATTGGAAGGATAATTTTATGCCATTAATGTTTAAATATGATTTCGGGCATGTGGCCGCCGCGGCTGGCTCGAATTAGCCAATTCTACAGGTCCAATTTTCAACCACTTTCTCCAATTGCTGTGCAGCTCCAATTGCTGTGCACGGTGGCGAATCGATTCATTCGGGTCCTCTTCAACACTTTGCTCTACAGCGGCAATTGTTTCTTCGGTGCGCACTGTTCGACGTCTCTGCGGATGCGTATTATCACATAGAGTAAACGTAGTGCGAAAACGATCCATGGTTAACCGAATTAATTGCTCTGATGGACGATTATGTCGACCATAAAATGGTGAACTTCGCGAACTGAACCATTACTTTCGAAATAAATTTGCACGATTTGCAAGCGTTGTTCTTTTGTCAACCTGTTCATGATGAAATGGCAAACCAAACTAAATATTAATCACTTGACAGTTGACAAAATGGCCGCCAGTAAAAAAGTGATGCCAACTTAAAGTTCTATACCCCAATAAAAAACACCCTTTAGTTTGAAATAGTAAACAAATATAGTAATGTGCATAAAAATATCACAACTATCCTATGGTACTGCATTTCCATGTTAAATCGACAGCCTCTAATAATGTGGAATACACTTCGGCCGGTCGATATTTCACAAGCAGGAAGAAAAGAAAAATTTACAAACGAAATAATGGCGTCGCCTCTTCGGGAAAAACTATAAAAAATTGGACCTTTTTGGAAGTTTTGTTTTTACTATACCATATTTGCACCAAGATTTCTTCTTGTATAGAATTTTATAAGCAATTTAAAAATATAAATAAATGGGGTAATAATGAGACTGCAGTGTAACAAATAGGAAACCAACCACGGGAGAGATATGAATATCTTTTTTAGTAACTCAAAAATCTTTTTAGCCACCATGCCCAATAAATTTAAATCATCTGGAAAACACTGTGCAAAATAGGATTTTTTATAATAACATGTTTTCGGGTTTTTCGAAAACCGTGATTTCAAAAACGGTTGGACCGGGTTTTACGGATTTATTGTTGCAGTAAAAAACGGGATAAGTTTTCCACAAGATTTTGAACCAGTGTGGTTTTTGATCTTTTTCGATTTTGATGAAATTTGATGTATAAATGATCGTCGTTCCTCTCTGTGGAATATCTATCAACTGCTTCTCGTCCAACATCTATTTTTCCAAAATCTCAATTAAGACCAGTTGTGATGAATGTCGTAAGAACTACAAATTTTGTATGGTTGAAATAGGTATTCGTTGTGAAAAACATCTATAATTTCTGAACCACTACCACATTCTGAAATTTTAATATCTTGTAGAGAAAAAAATAAAAATGATAAACCATATTACAGGAGTAGGCGTATTTTCATTTTTTGCAGTTCTTGGAATATAAGGACCTTCCGCCGTCTTATATTCGGAAAGGAGATTTTATCAACCTTTATGACGAACCGATATTGTTAAAATCTCAAGACGCGTCCCAATGTTATTAGATCATTAACCAGGCTTCTTCACAAAAATTGCCAAGATTACTAACTTTGGGCCACTGTAAATAATATGTAATAAGAATCACGTCCAGCTTTTACCTATTCTAATAGCCACATTATTGATAGATACACATTTATATTGATATACCCTCCACCTCCAGGGTATATTAACATTGTAACACCTTGAAATATCGACCTGTGACCCTATTATAAAACGTATATATTCTTGTTCGTAATAAAAGTCTAAGACGATCTAGCCATGTCCTTTATCCGCCCGTCTGTTGAAGGCACGCTAGCATCTAAACGAAAGGAGCTAGGACGTCCAAATTTTACACAAATGCGTCTTATATTCGTAGATCGGTTGGGTTTGAAACTGGGCGAAATCGGCCCAAAGGAAAAATTTTTTCCCTCACAAGGACAAAAAATACCCATAATATTCCCTAATATTTATTGGGTGTGCGCATTCCGCCTATAACAAAAACGTGCACCACAAAGTGATTTTTATCAGTAGGGGGTGAAATGGGTCAAAAAGGGATAAAAATGGTACCTTTCAAACGGCAACAGCTAAAAACACGAAATTTATATAATTTATAAATATATAATATAAAATATGTATATAATATAAAAGTATTTTTCCAAATTCGTACTTTTAAGGGATAAAATGGGAATAGAGGGATTAAAATGGGAATAGAGGGATAAAATTGGTATAAACCAACTAGAATAATGAAATTCAGTGTATACATTCCTCTGATTGCGTAGACACAATAAAATAACTGGCTTTTTCGAAATTCGTACTTTTTGAAGTTAAAGTGGGAAAATGCGATAAAAATAGTACCAACCAAATGACCGCAGATATAGTCATGAAATTCGGAATATGCATTCCTTTGACTATGTAGACACGAAAAATAAAAAGTTTCTTCCAAAAAGGAATACAATAGGTACAGAGGGATAAAAAAAGTACCAACTAAACGACTTACTAGAATGATGAAATTCGGTGTGTACATTAGAGCGTACCAGGTTACAAGTAAAAAAAAAAAGTTCGCCGTACACCTTCGAATATGAAGTATTATTGAAAGGTAGTTTCAAAAAAATTTTTTTTATTTTTTTATGCCGAACGTAGGGGTCGCGCTTTTACATTTTTCTATATAACTTCTGCATTTATAAACGGATTTTAAAGTGTGATACATCGATGTTTTTGTCCGATTTTTTTGTCTTTGAAGTCATTGAGCTCAAACATGATTCATGATTTTATGCGAGCTTTAATTTTCGATTATTAGAGTGGTACATTAGGGTAGTAGCAACTGAGAAATGATGGGTAAGTACCAGAAGGGGGTGCTTGAGCTCAATGACTTCAAAGACAAAAAAATCGGCCTCGTCGAGACAAAAACATCGATGTATCACACTTTAAAATCCGTTTATAAATACAAGTTATATAGAAAAATGTAAAAGCGCGACCCCTACGTTCGGCATAAAAAAATAAAAATTTTTTTTTTGAAACTACCTTTCAATAATACTTCATATTCGAAGGTGTACGGCGAACTTTTTTTTTGAGGTACGCCCTAGTGTACATCCCTCTTATTGCGTAGATACGTAAAATAAAGAGATTTTAGGAAGTCGTACTCTTAAGGGGGTAAACTAGGAAAAAGGGTATACAAATTTTACCAACCAAATGGCCGCAGCAAGAATCAGAGAATTCGGTGTATACATTCATCTGACTGCATTGACTCGCAAAATAAAAAGATTTTTCAAAATTTGTACTTTTTAATTTTACGACAAAAATTGGTCGAATCATGAAGCTAGATTATTTTGCCCTATGTACGCGAGATAATGGAGTTTCAAAATATGTACTTTTGTAATTAAAATAGAATGGAAATACACCCAACTGTAACATCCACTATCTATTAATATTTAAGCTTTTTTGAAAAAAAAATATATATAAGAATATTTATTTTTTGAATTGCCTTGAAGTATTATTTCGATATATATAGGCATATCGGTAGACTTGCCGTGTAAGCGTGGTTTAAAATAATAAAAATATTATATTTATTTAAAAAATTATTTTTTTAATATTTGTATTTGTTTTGGTTTGGTTATATTCAAAAAAAAATATATTTTTTCCTGTAATATTACTGCACTTCTACGAAAATCGACATCAATTGTGGAATGCAATCCATGGTGGGGTATATAAAGTTCGGCCCGGTCGAACTTAACGCCGATTTTACTTGTTTTTGATTTCATTTCTATTTCTATTATTTTCTTTTTTCTCATACAGCGTTTCAAATATTACTATGAGGATATTTACAAGGGATCGTAATGTCGCTCATTAATCTAAAGAGCTAATACGTCAAAATTACTATTTCAGTAAAATTATATATATATTTTTTGAAAACTGCGAAAAAATAAAACAATTATAGTTCTGTTTGAGAAATGTTCATCGTAAGTAAAGGGTGTATTTTATTGGGGTATAGAACTTTAAGTTGGCATCACTTTTTTAACTGGCGGCCATTTTGTCAGCTGTCAAGTGATTAATATTTAGTTTGGTTTGCCATTTCATCATGAACAGGTTGACAAAAGAACAACGCTTACAAATCGTGCAAATTTATTTCGAAAGTAATGGTTCAGTTCGCGAAGTTCACCGCAAGCTCCGTCCATTTAGCGCACGTCACAATCGAATTATTGAAGGAAACATTCGATGAGGCCACCAAGATCGTGTGATTTGACACCATTGGATTATTTTCTTTGGGGATATGTGAAGTCGCTCGTCTACGCTAACAAACCAGAAACGTTAGGGGACTTGGAAGCCAACATTCGTGGCGTTGGTTGAAAGTTGGACCTGTAGAATTGGCTATATTCGAGCCAGCCGCGGCGGCCACATGCCCGAAATCATATTTAAACATTAATGGCATAAAATTATCCTTCCAATAAAGCCAAATTGATGGACATTAAAACGATTTTCTTTTGTTTTATTTCAATTCGAAGTTCTATACCTCAATAAAAAACACCCTATACTTTAGAGTCACAGAGAAAACCTAAAGTTATAAGTCTTAAAATGAAGATTAATGCTTTTTCTGATCGTTCATAACATATGTCGGTTCTATCAACCTGTGCTGTAAATTTGCAGTTTTTACTCAATACTGAATTATTCTTTTTACTTTTTCTCCTTTCTGTAAAAATGCTTAAAAATTTAAAACAGAGGCTTAAATCCAGCGAAATCATATAGTTTCGATTGAATTTAATTCTTGTCCATTTCCAGTATTTCCTATTGGTTTCCAAATGAGCACGTTCTTTAACAAAGTGCTGTAAAAACTAAGAATTTTTGTAGAAAGGCGAATAAGTGCTGTAAATCCAAGAAAGTTGACTATAATCGATTTTATTTTATTTTTTCTCGATTTACAACATTTATGGCTGGGATTCCGATAATTTTGTAAAAAAAAACTGTAGTCTTGAATTTTTGAAACTTCAGCGAAAATCCATTTTCGAGATTCAGAAAATTTTTTGTTTTTACGAAATGCTGATGCTTCTCTCAAAAAGAATATTGGTGGCGTATGAGTATTATTTATTAAGGAAAGTATTACTCATACGCTCAGGTATCAGAAAAGCATTTTTTGGAAATTGAACCTAGAAATGGGGAAAACTGAAACCCCCTCACTTAATTTTATTTGCAAAATTTACTTACAATTAGTTTGGCACCACATTACAACATGTAGTTGGCATACAAAATCGAAAATATTGTTCTGTTGTCATTAGGAGAAGAATCGGAAAAAATTCCGAAGAAACGTTAGGAAACCTACGAAATAAATTAGTTTTATTCATTCGAAAAGAGACCAAATTAGCCCGAAAACAAAAAAAAAAAGACATTTTTCGACAACTAGTACTTTTCACTGAGAAAAATCCACAATTTGAAAAAGTAATATTTTGTCTTAGAAAAATCTAGTGAAGTCCATTAAAGAAGTCACTTAAAACTGATGAAATGTTCCATGCACGTCGTCATACGCAGCTCCAAAAGGTTAAGGGGTCAATAAAAAGAAAAGTGTCATATTATAGACAAATTCGCATCTAAAATCACCATTTCGAAAAACCCGACACACATGCCCAAAGAATGGGTATTGCGTCAAATGGTATTTCTGGATACTATGAATCGTGCTGTTGTTGTACACTACATCTTGCTATGTTCGGTCATGGCGAGATTACATTTGGAAACACTAGTATCGGCGAAATATCGAAATAGTTCATAAGTCGCAGTAGTTACTTCCAATAAGGAGCCCTCTAGCCCGTTAGTATCACAATTTCCCCTTTTGGTGCAACCGACAGGATTCTGGCTACCCTTCAAATTCAACCTAGCCTAAGTATAGCTCCTCTGATAAACTACACATTTAAAACAGTCATTAAGCAATTTCGGAAATCTATAAATACTACCTTTTTTGTCACTGTACCGGGGTGGCGAACTATGGGCCCTCACATAGCGTGATAACTATTCATTTGCGTGAAAATTTTCCTAGATTGAATGAGTAATACTATCCATGGATAATATTACTCATTCGCTCAGTATTCGGTCCATAAAGAAATTTCAATACTTCGAAACATTGCTTTTGAACAAGTAACGAATATCCCCTAAAGTATGCTTTAAGTTTGCTTTCAATATTTGGAGCATCATCATATGTTGTGTTTTTACATTAACACTATAATTTCTTATTGTTTATGAACATTTTGCACTCCATACATATGACGCTCATTTCAATCGATGCGTGTGGTTGCGTATGACTCGGTTTATTTATATTATCATTGTGTAAGTGCGCAAACACATGCATACCACCACAAACACACACATGCACTCACACACAAACTGCCATCGTCAACGCCATAAAGTCAACCAGTGTCAGCATAAATTATCTTATTTATTTGTTTTCTTGACTTCGCTGATATGTGTGTTTTGTTGTTTTTTTTTTGCGTCGCCGCCTGTTTTCTTTGTCATCTTCATCTATGTGGTGTCCTATAACCACGCAAAGGCACACAAACACACACACACATAGATGTGTTCTCTAATCCTGTTGGTGTAAGATTTAGTTGCATACCTTAGCACAGCGAGTAACTTTGCTTGATGCTGTTGGTCTTTTTTATATGTTTTTAGTTGCACAACTGTTGTTGGTGTTGTTAAATGCGTATACGAGTGAGGACGAACGTATGTATCTAACAAACTCATATACATATTTAGTGCGAACAAGTGTAAAGATACGACTACATAGCTCTAGATATCGATGTTGTTGCTCTCCATTTTTTTCCGATTCTTAATGGGACGTGGGGTAGCTTAGATGGTTGCCATCCTGTGAAATGTGTGCAAAATTGCGGTCGGATAGGGATAACAATTGAGTGAGTTTATAAATAAACAGGAGATTTTTTTTAAAGAATAGACTTTAGTTTCCTTGGAATATCTGTTGCAAGTATATTACCTCTGAAGACAGTAAGGCTATTCACACTTTGTTTCCTAGGGGCTAGCATACCTTTGCCCAAAATTGTATGATGAACTTCATGTGGTGGCAACAGAATGGCGCTCGGTGTATTATATGCGGCAAAAACTACCAAATTTCGACTTTACTGATTGAATTTTGCAAAGAACACCCTATTAAACATATTCTAAAAGCTTTTGCCAATATCGCTGCTAAATTTAGTTCATAAATACATTTTAGCATTTAAAGTTTATAATTGCTAAAATAGTTAAAAATTTCATCATAATAGAGGTAATTTTACATCCCAATCTCGGAAACCATGCATCGTATTGAAATTTCGTTTAGTTTGTAGAAAATAGGAGCCCTTGATGTGTTCTTTAAACCCTCCACCTCCAGCATGGGGGTATACTAACTTTGCCATTCCGTTTGTAACACCTTGAAAAATCGACCTGAGACCCTACAAAGTATATATATTATTGATCGTCATAAAATTCTAAGACGATCTAGCCATATCCGTCCGTCCGTCCGTCCTGTTGAAAGCACGCTAGCATCTAAACCAAAGGAGCTAGGACGTCCAAATTTTCCACAAATTCATCTTATAGTCGTAGAACGGCTGGGATTTTTCCCTCACAAGGACTAAAAATACCTATAATAACCCCTAATATTTTAGAGTATTTAAGCATCTTTTCAATATGTCTGCTATCAATATTGGGTCTGCGAATTTCCCCTGTAATAATAACTAAGGAAAGGCTAAAGTCGGGCGGGCCGACTATATGGTCCAATTTGTCAAATCGGAAATATTTATATCGGTGCTATCCAAGCATGAAATATAGTGACTAACTTTCACAATAAGTTCATCTAGTTCAAATATAACGTGTTAAGCTCATTTTTTGAACATTTATGCTTTCTGGTGCGGAAAAAGTCTATCCGAAATTTGTATGGGAGCTATATGTAAATCTGAACCGATGACCCATTTTCACCACGGGTGTTTCCAGTTAAAATTGAGATATTTTGAAAGATTTGAAGAAGATCTGTTAAAATATGTGGTTCATAGGGTCGAAAAAGTGAAATTTGTGTGAGAGCTATGTATAAATCTGAACCGATCTGACCAATTTGCGCCATGGCTGTTTATAGAACAAATAGAAGATATTTCGCCTAATTAGATGAGGATCTGTTAAAATATGTGGCTTCTAGAGCAGAAAAAGTCAAATCGGGATCGAAATTTTAATGGGAGCTATATAAAAATCTGAACCGATCTGACCTATTTTCACCATAGGTGTTCCTAGTTTAAATATAAGATCTTTTGCCAAATCTGAAGACAATCTGATACAATATGTGGTTTCTAGAGCGGAAAAAGTCAAATCGAAGCGGAATATGTATGGGGGCTATATCTAAATCTGAATGTGGTATCTAGAATGAAAAGAGTCAAATCGGGAGTGAAATTCGTATGGGGGCTATATCTGAACCGATTTTCTTCAAATAAATAGCGTTCGTCCTTATCCCTAAAAACTTAGTTGTGCAAAGTTTCATTTGGTTCTGTCTTCAATTGCGACCTGTATCGTGATTACAAGAATATATGGACAGACGGACGGACGGACATTGATAAATCGACTCAAAAAGTGATTCTAAGTCGATCGGTATAATAAACGATGGGTCTATCTCGTTTCATTTTGGATGTTACAAACAAATGCTCAAAGACATAATACTCTCGTGGAGTGTATAAAAACGTACACCATAAAGTTATTTTTGTTCGTAGGTGAAATGGGACATAAAGGGATAAAAATGGTACACATTAAACGACAACAGCTAGAAACGCGAAATTCGGTGTGTACATTCCTCTAATTGAGTACATAATAATAAAAGCATCTTTTCCAAATTCGTACTTTTAAGGGGTAAAATGGGAATAGAGGGATAAAAATGGTACAAACCAAACGGATGCACCTAGAATAATGAAATTCGGTGTACACATTCCTCTAATTGCGTAGACACGTAAAATAAACGGATTTTTTGAAATTCGTACTTTTTGGGGTTAAAATGAAAAAGGGAATAAAAATAGTACCAACTAAATGACCGCATTTGGAGTATACATTCCTTAGTACTTTTAAGGGATAGAATGGCAACAGAGGGATAAAAATGGTACCAACTAAACGGCTGCAGCTAGAATGATGAAATTCGGTGTGTATATCCCTCTATTTGCATAGAAACGTAAAATAAAGAGATTTTAGAAATTCGTACTCTTAAGGGGGTAAAATATGAATAAAGGGATAAAAATGGTACCAACCAAATGGCCGCAGCTATAATCATGGAATTCGGTGTATACATTCCTCTGACTGCATAAAGAATTTTTTAATTCGTACTTTTTATTTTTACACCAAAAATTTGTTAAATCATGAAGTTGGGCTATTTTTATTTATTTTATTTGAAATAATAAAAATATTATATTTATTTATAAAATTATTTTTTCAATATTTTTATTTGTTTTGGTTTGGCTATATTAAAAAATATATTTTCCTCTAATATTACTGCACTTCTACGAAAATAGACAGCCTCTGTGGAATGCAATCCATGGTGGAGGGTATAAAAGTTCGGCCCGGCCGTTTGTATTGCATTTAAAAAGTGTAATTACGTTTCAGCTTACCTTTTCAGACAGTGATTTACCTTCAGAATAAAGCTATTTCCACGAGGCCGACCGATGCCTCGGCATTTACAAATATTGTTAAACTATTGTCTTATTTATTCATTTTAAAAAGAATATTCTACTTACAGCTGCCAACATCAATTTAATTACTGAAATTGTAAAATCTTCTAAGCCAAAAATGAAGCAATAATTTCTTCGTTGTTCTCTGTTAATGTCTTTTGGAAAATTTATTTAAAGCATACCTTAGGGATGAAAGGTTTTATGACATGCGAAGAGCGCATGTAAATATAGCTATAATAGCCGTGTTTCATTTATTACAAAATTAAATAATTTGTATACAAAAATTTCGAGAATCGTAAAAAACCAAAAATTTTATACGGGCGTTGGGAGTGGCACTGACAATTTTCATTTAAATGTGGACTCAAATGAAATCACTGGTAATGATTTGTATTCACATATATATTTATTTAAGAAATTTAGGACGTTTTTTCGTTTTAACTTACATGAGAGGTGGCGTGGTTGTGAGCGGATGTAAACCAAAAATTGTTTTTGATCTAAGTTGACGAAATAAGGGATGTGGGAAATTTCAAGGTCCTAGCTATATTCATTATAATTTTTGCCGCGGCTTGTATGAAAATATTCCACTGTGCGACGATACGTGCCAAATAGCTCATTCCACAAAGGATAGTTTACACGAGACACTTGAGCACATGATTTTCTCGCGCAAAGGTGATATGAATTGGCTACCGAAATAGACCGATTTGACTGAGTTAGAGTTTCCTTAAGAAGAAGTAGTTAAAAGCAAAAATAGTTTTCATCCTAAGACCTTGAAATCTCATTATGTTCTTATAGGCTTACCAACAGGGCACCACATCATAATCTGAATTTGAGGTCGAATATAAAAATTTCTAGGATTTTTCCAACGCATTTTAAATTTCATAGAACTGCAAATAAATCCATGACATCTCTTCTAAGCCCAACGACACTAAAAACAAACGAATTGAACTAAAAATTTAAAGGCGCTAAGCATCATTTATTGATTTATATGAGATTTTTCTTGAGAAACAAACAAATAAATTTTTAATTTTCTATACACTTTTGTTTTGCCAAGTAACGTTGGCAAAAGGCAAAAGCTGAAAAAAGAAGAAGGCGAACGAAACAAAAAAAATGATTGAATTTCTTATGAAACTAAAATGAAAAGTGAATTTACCCTGTTTTATAAACTAAACTTGACTAAACTTTATTTTTCAATTTCATCCCAGGACCTCAACAACGTCCCCCCCATCCATCCATCCACTACCCCTCTCCACACAGCCAGGACGCACTCACATGGGGCGGTGAATTGTTTGAAAAGAAACCTAAAGTGTTTATGTTCGACCAAACAGCAAAGGAGAACAAAAAAACACAACAGGCAATTCTCTAAGGATTTTGTTTACCTTTTTTCCGGCCAAAAGAAAATCCAAAGGACTAGAAGTGTGGCTGGCGAGATGGGTGTGAGTGGCAGCGGCAGTGCGTGCGTGTGTATGTGCCGCTTGTTGGTGTCGTATATGAAGCCTTCACAAGTAACGATGGCAAAGCAAAAAAAAAAAAGAAGTGAAATTGTGAAGTTTGAGTGACGTTTATGATTAAGTCTTTGTGTCCGAAGTGAAGGCAAGAAGAAACTACACGAAAATCTTATTTAGGGCCTCAATTTAAAGTGATTGTTGTAATATTGCCCACACACCTCCCACCCCACGTCAACTCAAATGTTCACAAAAGTGTGTGTGTGTGTGCTCGGCCAACACACCCCGACCGACATTAAGAAGTTGTCCTTGGACAGTGTTTTAGGGTTGACAGAATTTAGATTAGAGTTTTTTAAATATGTTGCATATGGGCATCTCCCAAAAAAGGTCTACCAAAAAAATGAAATCAGATCACACTAATAGCTTTTAACTTAATTTTTTCCCTATTTCGGCTAATTCTTTATTATGAAACTTGGAGTTAATTTGTTCTGTTTAATTTTTATTAAAAGTTGAAGTGTTATAACGAAAATTAAAAAATGTTTTTTACTACGCGTGGACATATTTGTAGCGTCCGTTTTGTGTCGTCCGTATTTCTGCTATACCTAATTAAAGAAATCTAAGCGATAATTCTCATATTTCATAAATCTACGAACAAAATATATCCTCTGACCTTCATTTACATGTAGATATGGAAAAACAATGTTCTCAAAAAATCGCTGAACTTTGAATACTTCTTTAAGACTGGGGTATCCAACCGATTAAATTTTATTTGTTCGAATAATGAACAGTGATAATAGCAAACAAACAGCTGAGGTAAGCACCGTGATAATAAAGTTAGTTCTGTAATAAATCCATTATCCATATTCGAAAAAAGTCAATGGATAATTTCCAAAATTATGCTGAATAAAGGGAAGGTTCTTTATTTCGAGATTGATTAAGATTTTTGTCAACTTCTTTTGAATTTCGAATTTGAAACTACATTTTTTAAATAAGATCAGAAACGTAATAAACGTTCAATATATGAGGGCGCAATCGGCCAAGAGGGATATTTTTTCCCTAACAAAGACTGAAAATACCCTCTAATATTTCGAAAATTTAAGCAATTTTTTTTAAATTTCTGCTTTATATGCACTTGCAATATGTTGTGTACATTCCTGTTGTAGGGTAAAAGCAACAAAAATTTAATACAAGTTTTAGCGGTCGAAATGGGCCAAAGGGATAAAAATGGTACCAATGATACGACATCATCTAGTAACATGAAATTTGGAATGTACAACAAATAGAGAGATTTTTTAGAAATCATACTTTTAATCATAGAAATCATATTTAAAAATTGCATAAGAGGGATAGAAATGGTACAAACCAAACCGCTGAAACTACGAAATTCGGTGTATGCATTCATCTGACTGTGTAGACGCGAAACATAAAGGAATTTTTCGAAATTTGTACTTCTAGGCAGAAAATGGATCAAAAGGATATGCGAAAAATAAAGATATATATATTGGTACCAATCAAACTGCTGTAGCTAGAGTCATGAAATTCAGTGTTTTCACTCGTCTGTCTTCGTAAACAGTATTCGTATGAGTGTTTTCCCAACTTTGTACTTTTAGGGTCAAAATGAAAAAAGAATAAAACTGGTACCAAGCATGTTAGCAGCAAAGCTGCGACATACCTTTAGTATAAATGGCATTGTCCTTGAAAGATACTATAGTATGCTAGGATGTAAATTACCACTGTTAGATTTAAGAAATTTCATATTGTGTAAGGCCGAAATGAATTTAATAAAACCAAAATCGTTTGCAAAAAAAATTGTTTGGTACCAAGCATACGATTGTACCTAGAATAATTAAATTAGATTTGGACATTCCAATGTGGACCCGAAACATAAAGAATCTTTGAAATGTGTACTTTTCAGTCACTCTGTCTGTAGCTGAAGCAAGAAATTGCAAATGGGAAAAATGGGAATTATGGAAAAACACTTTATTTTACGTGTCTACGGGTGTCCACACCGATATTCAGTTTTCTGCAGCAGTTTGTGTGTTACATTTTATATCCCCTATCGTACACATCGAATGTCTTGAGTCCACCTTTCAGGCAGTCAGTGCGACAATAGACCGAATTTCAATATTCTAGCTGATTGGCACCTTTTTAACCTCTTTGGCCCCGTACAAATTTCGAAAAATGCCTTTATTTAACTTGTTTACACAGTAAGAGGAATGTACCCAATTTTATGATGCGGTACAAATTGTTTCCCTTTTCCTTCTGCCTTTCTTCGGAGTGATATGTATTGCGAATTTCCTTATTCTAGTTGATTGGTACCTTTTTTATTCCTCTTCGCCAAACTTTGCCTCCAAAAGTAAAAAATTTCCAAAAATAACTTTAGTTTGTGCGTCTGCACAGTCAAGAGATTGGCCACATCGAATTTCATGATTCCAACTTCATCCGTTTAGTTGGTACCATTATTATCACTCTTAAACCATTTACTCCTTAGAAATATGTATTTCCTTTATTCTACGCATTAAGAGGGATGTGTACACAAAATTTCATCTTTCTGCAGTAGCTTCTGAGGTGACCTTTTTTAACCCCTTTCGGCCCGTGTTTCTTCGTGAAATAACAAATCTTGAAAAAATCCTTTATGTTTCTGCTGCAGTTTGTGTGGTACTTTTTAATTCCCTTTCGGGCCGTTTTTTCTCCAAAAAGTAAAATTTTCTAAAACTTCTTGTTTTTGGCACGTCTACACAGTCAGAGGATTGAGTCCACCTTCAGACGTTTCGTGGGTACCATTTTTATCCATTTTCAAATTTCACCCCCAAAAAGTACAATTTTCAAACAACTATTTCTTGTGGACCGTTTACACACTCAGAGGATTGTAGACACCGAAGTTCATGAGTCCACCATCAACCGATTCGTTGGTACCATTTTTATCCCTTTTCGAATTTCACCCCTTAAAAATACGAATTACGAAACTCACATTATTTTACGTGTCTAGGCTACAAATTCTCGTTTCTAACATTTGTCGTTTGATATGTATTATTTTTATCCCTTCTGGGGACATTTTACCTTCTAAAAGTATGAAAGTAATTTATTTTATTGTATCTCCATATTTGGGAACAATTTATCCCTGTGGACCGATTTCGGCCAAATCATCTGCAACTATTGGACTCATTTTGTTGTTGATTTTAGAGATCAGTATCAGTCAATGTTCGTTCATTTTATTGCCTGCACTTCTGCACTTCTGTCCATTTGCCCATCTGACCATCTGACCAACTATTAATTCGCATTTTCCTGCCCTGCTTTCTGCTCTTGCATTCGTATATCCATTTATGCGCCTGTCGTTTAACCAATGTGATCAGTTTTCCCCTTACCCTCACTATCATTTGTTTTCTAAACACAAACTTCACAAGCACATTTTCTCCATTCGCACCCACTGTGCCATATGCCGCACAGCATTTATTTATTTGTTGTTTCCAAAAATATGGTCATTATTATGTTGGTTCTGTGAGTTTGTATGTATGTATTTACGCGTGTGGGTGTGTGTTGTTGCTTTTGGACTTTTATCCAATGTTTACTTTAGAAAAGTTTCTACACTTCATTCCCTGCCATATTCATACACTGATGGACTTGAAAATGTTACCCACAAAAAAAAAACATGAAAACCATCCCATTGCAAAATCCCCGAAATCCTTGAAAGTCTAAAGTATTTACAATTTTCATTTCGTTTACGTTCGCCCGGTGTTGTTAAAGGAAAAGAGGCAAAAAAAACGCTGGGAACGAAACCAGCTCAACGCAAGCAATGTACCAAAAATAAAGAGAATACAAATGAAATCAGTTTGTTAAAATCTTGTAACGTTCCACAAAACGCAAAAGAATTTGTCAGCCATCAGCGGCCAACATTCTCTGTCAAATCTCAAATCTCATCCCCCTCCTGCATCAGAATTGTATAAAACGAAATAAATTGTAGAAAAGTTTTTACATTTGGCCATATGTCAAAAACATAAATAGAACATTTTTGGGAAAGGAATGAAGTCCTTAGAATTGTTCGTACCACCACTCCTCCCTCCATCGAAAGAAACAAGCATTAATCTAACAAATATTAGTTATTCAAAAATTTAACCATAATTTCAATAAGTTATTTTTCTTGTTCTCCGTTGGAAAAAAGTCGTTAAGGGAAATAATTGTCAGTCGCGGAAGTGTATCAAAAGTTGGTCTTTACCGAAGTCCAGGCTAGGTCTATCAAGTTTGGTGGCAGCATGCCAACTCTTTGCTGGAAGCTGTATTCTTTACTATAAATTTACCCTCGTTAAGGTTTCTTTGAGGTGCTTACGTTAATTTGAATAGCTAACATGTCTATATGTAAAAGATCTCTGGTACGATATAAGCCATAAGTTCTACATTTACCAACAGACAAAATAAAACACAATATTTAATTGTATATATAATCAAATATATTTTCGGGCCAATATTTTCAAAAAGAGAGTATTAGATAAAAATTGTAATTTTTAGTTAGACAACAAGTTATGTACCTCAAGACGTGTATTTCATAGTATTATTGGCAGATTAGATGTTGAAGACTTCACCTTGAAGTGCGATACATTCTGATGATTCATTATTACAATTAAATTGAATTAATCAACTAATTTAAAAGATCACGTGCACGAATGACAGTTCTTGACTATATATTAGAGTGGCTTCAAAATAAAAGTTGTCGATGTTCGCGACTAAAATGAAAGATTGTTTTGTTTTATATGTTCTCCCAAATTATTCCGCCTTTATTATTGTCCGTTCGTAAGCTGGACATGTTCAAAATAACCTCTATAAATCTTTTCTTGGAAAGATTTCAATGTGATAATTGTATTGAGAAAATAGCCCGATCAAATCATATCAAAAACTTGCAATATGACCCATTATAAAGATTGAAGCAATCTTCTGCGATATCTTGTATGTCCAAGAAGGTCTCGACCAGAGCGTATCTCGTAATGTTCAAAGAACCTTTCTTTTCTGCTCCGGAAGGGTATTTCTCACTAACCGTTAACGTTGGGCGCCAATGATGCAATCTTATTTCTCAGATTGTACTTTCGCATTAAAAACACACTTTGTTAAATTTAAACTTTGCTTTATTGTTATCTAAATTCATTACAGAAAGACCACGTCTGGTACTTATAATAAGCCTGGACATTGATGCTATCTGTAGGAAGGCAGAAGTCAAAGTGAACAATAGCCGCCGAGCGATGCTCATTTTATACCCTTCTGAGCCATCGATAATACTTAGTTTCTACAACTAAGGTACTCAACTATTAACAAGTAAGGAAAGGCTAAAGTCGAGCGTGGTCGACTATATAATACCCTACACCACTTCCTGCGTATATAGCTCGCATTGATTACTAAACCCAGGTGTTGCATGGGATCCATTTTATGTGGTTCATATAAATTATACAGTTACTATAAATTCATCTTTAGTCAAATTAAATGAATCTGTTAAATAACAAAATAATTGATCCAATTTTCAAGCAGATATTCGGAGTAAAGTAAATATAACATGATATGGAAAAATTGATCAAGATCCAATGATAAATACTATAATCTGCATTTAGCAGAAATAGGATGAATCGGACGGACATTTTAAGGGGCCTATAACAACACTTGAGGCCTGTGCCAAAACATGCGCCTATATATTTGAAAAATATCCGATGTAAGATGTAGTTTCTAGAGTTGAAATAGAGCAGAATAGGCCCCATTTGGGTTATATCCAAAGTATGGACATATGGACATCTCCCAAACAAGTATGGAAAGGCTAAAGACGGAAGGAGCCGACTATATGATACACCCCACTTTCTATCTCACTACAATTCAGTTCGGTAAAAAAGTGAAATCGAGAAGGATTTTTGAATCCTATAAATGTATGTGTTTGACAAAAAATGTTAAATCGGAAATGACATCTGTGTGGGGGTATATTGAAACATTTAACGATGTGACCCGCTTTCATTATGTATGTTTATATCACCATGTATGTTTAACCAAAATCGGTTAACATTTGTATCTGAACCGATCTTACCCACTTTCAGCATAGGAGTTTCTAGTTCAATTATAGAATGTTGTGCCAATTTTAAAGAAAATCGGGAACAATATGCTGTTTCTAAAGCGAAAAAAGTGAAATAGGGAGCGACATTTGTATGGGAACTATATCTAAATCTGAACCGATCTTACCCACTTTCATCGTAGGTGTTTTTAGTTGGAATATAAGATGTTGTGCCAATTTTAAAGAAAATCGGGAACAATATGCTGTTTCTAAAGCGAAAAAAGTGAAATAGGGAGCGACATTTGTATGGGAACTATATCTAAATCTGAACCGATCTTACCCACTTTCACCATAGGTTTTTTAGTTGGATTATAAGATGTTGTGCCAATTTTAAAGAAAATATGTACAATATGTGGATTTTAGAGCAGAAAAAGTGAAATCGGGAGCGACATTTGTATGGGGGCTATACCTAAATCTAAACCGATCTTACCCAATTTTTGCATCCGTGTTTCTAGTTGGATTATAAGATATTCTGCAAAATTTAAAGGAAATCGGGTACAATATGCCGTTTCTAGAGCGGAAAATGTCAAATCGGGAGCGACATTTGTATGGGGGCTATATCTAAATCTGAACCGATCTTACCCAATTTCTGCACAGGTGTTTCTAGTTAGATTATAAGATGTTCTGCCAAATTTAAAGAAAATCGGGTACAATATGTCGTTCCTAGAGCGGAAAATGTCAAATCGGGAGCGACATTTGTATGGGGGCTATATTTAAATCTGAACCGATCTTACCCAATCTTTGCATACGTGTTTCTAGTTAGATTATAAGATGTTCTGCCAAATTTAAAGAAAATCGGGTACAATATGTCGTTTCTAGAGCGGAAAATGTCAAATCGGGAGCGACATTTGTATGGGGGCTATATCTAAATCTGAACCGATCTTACCCAATTTTTGCATATCTGTTTCTAGTTGGATTATAAGATGTTCTGTCAAATTTAAAGAAAATCGGGTACAATATGTCGCGTCTAGAGCGCAAAATGTCAAATCGGGAGCGACATTTGTATGGGGGCTATATCTAAATCTGAACCGATCTTACCCAATTTTTGCATATCTGTTTCTAGTTGGATTATAAGATGTTCTGTCAAATTTAAAGAAAATCGGATACAATATGTCGCGTCTAGAGCGGAAAATGTCAAATAGGGAGCCACATTTGTATGGGGGCTATATCTAAATCTGAACCGATCTTACCCAATTTTTGCATATCTGTTTCCAGTTGGATTATAAGATGTTCTGCAAAATTTAAAGGAAATCGGTTACAATATGCCGTTTCTAGAGCGGAAAATGTCAAATCGGGAGCGACATTTGTATGGGGGCTATATCTAAATCTGAACCGATCTTACCCAATTTTTGCATACGTGTTTCTAGTTGGATTACGAGATGTTCTGCTAAATTTAAAGAAAATCGGGTACAATATTTCGTTTCTAGAGCGGAAAATGTCAAATCGGGAGCGACATTTGTATGGGGGCTATATCTAAATCTGAACCGATCTTACCCAATTTTTGCATATCTGTTTCTAGTTGGATTATAAGATGTTCTGTCAAATTTAAAGAAAATCGGGTACAATATGTCGCGTCTAGAGCGCAAAATGTCAAATCGGGAGCGACATTTGTATGGGGGCTATATCTAAATCTGAACCGATCTTACCCAATTTTTGCATATCTGTTTCTAGTTGGATTATAAGATGTTCTGTCAAATTTAAAGAAAATCGGGTACAATATGTCGCGTCTAGAGCGGAAAATGTCAAATCGGTAGCGACATTTGTATGGGGGCTATATTTAAATCTGAACCGATCTTACCCAATCTTTGCATACGTGTTTCTAGTTAGATTATAAGATGTTCTGCCGAATTTAAAGAAAATCGGGTACAATATGTCGTTTCTAGAGCGGAAAATGTCAAATCGGGAGCGACATTTGTATGGGGGCTATATCTAAATCTGAACCGATCTTACCCAATTTTTGCATACGTGTTTCTAGTTCGATTATAAGATGTTCGGCCAAATTTAAAGAAAATCGGGTACAATATGTCGTTTCTAGAGCGGAAAATGTCAAATCGGGAGCGACATTTGTATGGGGGCTATATCTAAATCTGAACCGATCTTACCCAATTTCTGCATAGGTGTTTCTAGTTAGATTATAAGATGTTCTGCAAAATTTAAAGAAAATCGGGTACAATATGTCGTTTCTAGAGCGGAAAATGTCAAATCGGGAGCGACATTTGTATGGGGGCTATATCTAAATCTGAACCGATCTTACCCAATTTCTGCATAGGTGTTTCTAGTTAGATTATAAGATGTTCTGCCAAATTTAAAGAAAATCGGGTACAATATGTCGTTTCTAGAGCGGAAAATGTCAAATCGGGAGCGACATTTGTATGGGGGCTATATTTAAATCTGAACCGATCTTACCCAATCTTTGCATACGTGTTTCTAGTTAGATTATAAGATGTTCTGCCAAATTTAAAGAAAATCGGGTACAATATGTCGTTTCTAGAGCGGAAAATGTCAAATCGGGAGCGACATTTGTATGGGGGCTATATCTAAATCTGAACCGATCTTACCCAATTTTTGCATATCTGTTTCTAGTTGGATTATAAGATGTTCTGTCAAATTTAAAGAAAATCGGGTACAATATGTCGTTTCTAGAGCGGAAAATGTCAAATCGGGAGCGACATTTGTATGGGGGCTATATCTAAATCTGAACCGATGGTCCTTGGCCAGAAAAAATAACTTCTGCCAAGTTTCATGACAATCGGACAACAATTGCGAACAAGCTTAGATGGACAGCAGACGGACGGACGGACAGACAGACATCGTTAAATCGACTCAGCTGGTGATTCTAAGCCGATCGGTATACTTAAAGGTGGGTCTAGCTCGATTATTTCTTGGTGTTACAAACATTTGGCGCGAAACTAACTTATAATACCCTAGACCACGAAGTGGTGTAGGGTATAAAAATATGCAGCGTTGTAAAAAATCGTATAACGCCTAAAAATATGCAATGTAAAATAATAATGTTACAGAGTTGTATTTAATGATTCGATTTGAATATTTACATTAACTTTGAATTTGGTGCAAATTGATCAGATCGTTTCAAATTTACATATAGCTCCCCTATAAATTTCGCTCCCGGATACACTTCTTCCGCCCCAGAAACCACGAATTATATTTGAACTGAAAGAACTTGTTAAAGTTAGCCACTTTATTCCGTGTTCGGATTTAGCACCGATACAAATATTCTTTTTGAATCGGGCCAGGTCATATTATTCTATGATTAGGAAACATACAAAAATTCTTCCCGTTTTCATATTCGGCCCGCCCGACTTTAGCCTTTCCCTACTTGTTGAAGTTTCATTTGTACCAGACTTTTTATTAGTTTATTTAGAATTATATAAGCAATTTAACAATTTAAAGTCAGGCTAATAATGAGATCGGCAAGAATATGTTTTTGAGGTACATATGTGTACATGTATGCGGTTTTTTGTAGATATTCACGAGCGTTATCACCGTGCAATTGGTGCATTATTGTACTTTTGGCAATCATTTAAAAATATAATATTTCAAAATATAACCTAGTATACCCAGTAGGAATACAATATTTTGGAAGTCAGAGCAAATTCGTCAAGGTATCATTTTCCGTACAGAATTAATTTCAAAAAATGCTTCGCGGATTAATATAGCTTTCATACAAATGTCTCTTCGATGTACCCTATCACTGGTCTACAATCTACATATTAAATCGGATCTTGAAATTATTAAATTATCAATTTAATATTATTGATTAAAATGTTCCAGATCATGCGTTTATTGGAACTAGGAATACCAAATGCGAAATAAGGAATATTTTTTTTTCATGTTTTGTTGTAGCCCCATTTTGATGGCCTATTACCATTGCAGAGTCCACATTTTTCATCGCATCTCGAAATATTTTATCAGAACGTATTATAATATATTATAGCGGGGAATACTTACCATAAAAGTGGATCATATGAGTCCGTTTTTTTTCATATAGCTCCAAGTTTCATTATTATCGCCCTAAAATTCTCGCATTACAAAATAGAGTGGGCCTTTTAGCATTTTCAATTTGAACTACCGATTACTTGGACTTTGAAAGGTAGAATAACATTCATTTTTATTTTTATTTTCAAGATTATGTTTGACATTTGCAAAATGGGACGCAATACGCTCGAAAAAAATTGGGAAATAAAGAGTGATTTTTTGAGGTTAGGATTTTCATGCATTAGTATTTGACAGATCACGTGGGATTTCAGACATGGTGTCAAAGAGAAAGATGCTCAGTATGCTTTGACATTTCATCATGAATCGTCTTACAAACGAACAACGCTTGCAAATTATTGAATTTTATTATCAAAATGCGTGCTCTGTTAAGAAAGTTTATTGCGCGCTTCCATTTTATGGTCAGTTTAATCGACCCACTGAAGCGGCTATTCGGGCTATTGTGACTAAATTTCGCACCAAATTTACATTGTTGGACATTAAACCACCAACACGCTTACGTAGAGTGCGAACTGAAGAAAATATCGCAGCTGTATCGGCCAGTGTTAATGATGACCACCAATTTTCGATTCGTCGCCGTTCGCACCAATTGGGTCTCTGTTACTCCAAAACGTACTGTACTGCCAAAATTGGACTAAGCGGATGGACCACCTAAGACGCAGCCGCGGTCAACATTTAAATGAAATTATCTTCAAAAAGTAAATGTCATGGACCAATCTAACGTTTCAAATAAAGAACCGATGAGATTTTGCAAATTTTATGCATTTTTTTTAAAAAAAAAAGTTATCAAGCTCTTAAAAAATCACCCTTTATTAAAAACTGCCGAGCAAGTCGTGGTAGTCATATGAATGATATTGTGCTCAATTACGCTGTCCATATTACGCTTGAACCAGATGATATACATCTCAAAAAAATAGACTTAAATGGCGTTTTTAGTTTTTCATTTCCTCATCCTGTTGTCCCATCACAGGATTACAAAGTTCCAAAGAAGAAAATTAATGATGCCAAATAAAATATAGAATATGTGCTAAAAATATTTTAAATAGCAATCTTCTATCTGTATTAGTTTAGCATTAACAACCTTTTAAATATTTGTCTCTTAAAAATCAAGATATGAAAAAAATAGAAAAACTAAGAATAAAGTTGAAATTGGTGTTAATGCTTAGCTAATACAGGCAGAAGCATGATATTTGAAGTATTTTTAATAAATATTACCCTCATTAATTTGCCACTAATGCCGTTATCATAGGTTGCGAATATACAATTATTTTTTGAAAAATGGTATCCTTTTTAACTATCATCCGGTTCAAGTGTAACGCCTTTTTATACCCTCCACCTCCAGGATGGGGGTATACTAACTTTGTTCATTCCGTTTGTAACACCTTCAATTATCGACATGAGACCCTATAAATTCTAAGACGATCTAGCCATGTCCGTCCGTCCGTCCGTCTGTTGAAAGCACGCTAGCATCTAAACGAAACGAGCTAGAACGTTCAAATTTTCCATAAATGCGTCTTATAGTCGTAGATCGCTTGGGATTGAAATGGGGCGAAACCGGCCCAAAGGGAAAAATTTTTCCTTCACAAGGACTAAAAATACCCATAATAATCCCTAATATTTTAGCGTATTTAAGCATGTTTTTGAATATGTCTGTTTATATTTGCTTGATATTTGGTATGCGCATTCCCCTTATAGCAAAAACGTGCACCATAAAGTGATTCTCAGTTGTAGGGGGTGAAATGGGACAAAAAAGGGATAAAAATGGTACATATTAAACGACAACAGCTAGAAACACGAAATTCGGTGTGTACATTCCTAATTGAGTAGATACATAATATAAAAGTATTTTTTTCCAAATTCGTACTTTTAAGGGGTAAAATGGGAATAGAGGGATAAAAATGGTACCAACCAAACGGCTGTACATAGAATAATGAAATTCGGTGTATACATTCCTCTGATTGCATAGACAAGTAAAATACACGGATTTTTCAAAATTCGTACTTTTTGGGGTTAAAATGAAAAAAGGGGATAGAAATAGTACCAATCAAGTGACCGCAGCTAGAGTCATGAAATTCGGAGTATACATTCCTCTAACTGCGTAGACACGGAAAATAGACGAATTTTTCGAAATTCGTACTTTTTGGGGTTAAAACGGAAAAAGGGGATACAAATAGTACCAACCAAATGATCGCAGCTAGATACATGCAATTCCGAGTATACATTCCTCTGACTGCGTAGACACGAAAAAATAAAAAGTTGTTTTTCCAAATTCGTAATTTTTCTTTTACGGCAAAAATTGGTTGAATCATTAAGTTAGGTTATTTTGCTCTATGTACGTCTGATAACGGATTTTCAAAATTTGTACTTTTGGAATTAAAATAGAATGGAAATACAACCAACTGTAGCACCCACTATCTACCAATATTTATGGTATTTAAGCTTTTTGAAAATATAAATATAAGAATATTTATTTTTTGATTTGAAATAAATAATGGTTTGAAATAATTAAAACAGTATATTTATTTATAAAATTATTTTTTAATGTTTGTACTTGGTTTGGCTATATTAAAAAATTTATATTTTCCTGGAATATTACTGCACTTCTACGAAAACCGACAACCTCTGTGGAATGCAATCCACGGTGGAGGGTATATAAAGTTCGGCCCGGCCGAACTTATCGCCGTTTTTATACCCTCCACCTCCAGGATGGGGGTATATTCACTTTGTCATTCCGTTTGTAACACCTTGAAATATTCATCGGAGACCCCATAAAGTATATATATTCTGGGTCGTGGTAAAATTCTAAGACGATATAGCCATGTCCGTCTGTCCGTCTGTCCGTCTGTCCGTCTGTCTGTCTGTCTGTCTGTCTGTCTGTCTGTCTGTCTGTTGAAAGCACGATAGCGGCCGAACGAAATGAGCTAGGAGGTTCAAATTTTTCCTAAATGTGTCTTACGGTTGTAGATCGGTTGGGATTGAAAGTGGACGAAATCGGCCCAGAGGGAAAAATGTTTCCCTCACAAGGACTGAAAATACCCCTAATATTCAGAGTATTTCAGCATGTTTTTTGAACATATTAGCTTGTATTTACTTGATATTGGCATGCGCATTGCCCTCTATTGCCCTCTATAGCATAAAAGGGCACCATAGAGTAATTTTTATTTGTAGGGGCCGAAATGGGACAAAAAGGGATAAAAATGGTACCTATCAAACGACAACAGATAGAAACACGAAATTCGGCGTGTACATTCCTCTAATAGAGTAGATACATAATATAAAAGTATTTTTTCTAAATTCGTACTTTTAAGGGGTTAAATGGGGATAGAGGGATAAAAATAGTACCAACCTAACGGCTGCACCTAGAATAATGAAATTCGATATATGCATTCCTCTGATTGGGTAGACACGTAAAATAAAAGAACTTTCCAAAATTCGTACTTTTTGGGGTTCAAATGGTAAAAGGGGATAAAAATAGTACCTACCAAATGCCAGCAGCTAGAATCATGAAATTCGGAGTATACATTCCTCTGACTGCGTAGACACGAAAAATAAAACGTTTTTTCCAAATTCGTACTTTCAAGGGATACAATGGCTACAGGGGATAAAAATAGTACCAACTGAACGAATACAGCTAAAATGATGAAATTCAGTGTGTACATCCCTCTAATTGTGTTGATACGTAAAATAAAGATAGTCATACTCTTGAGGGGGCAAAATTGGAAAAAGGGGATAAAAATGGTACCAACAAAATGGCCGCTGATAGTATCATGGAATTGGGTATATACATTCCTCTGACTGCATAGCCACGTAAAATCTTTTTTTTCCAAATTCGTACTTTATTTTGTTGCTTTTACTACAAAAAATGGTAGAATCATGAAGTTGTCTTGTAATGCGTACGTGAGAGATAAGGTATTTTCAAAATTTATACTTTTGAAATTAAAATAGGATGGAAATACAACAAACCAAACGACTGAAGCTGAAAATACACTCTCTATCCGCCAATTTTTATTTACTTTATGAATTGAAGTATTATATCCATTATATATATAGTATACAAATATTGGTAGCCTTGGCTTATTAATTAAATTTCTTACTTTCATACAGTTAAAATTTGTTGCGGACATTCCTCTTGTAGCTTGGAAGCACCACAAAGAAAATAAAAGTTTTAGCGGGCGAATTGGGACAAAAAGGGATAAAATATGGTAACAATGATAAAACAACAGTTAGAATCATGAAATTCGGTGTGTACATCCCTCTAATTGCATAGACACGTAAAATAGAGGGACTTTTCGAAATTCGTACTTTTAAGGGATATAATTAAAAAGAGGGATAAAAATGGGACAGCAAACCGCTGAAGTTGAAATCATGAAATTCGGTGTATACATTCTGACTATGAAGACTCGAAAAAGGGGTTTTTTCGAAATTTGTAAATTTGGGCGGAGAATGGGGGCGAATGGGGATATCTTTAAAATTTATACTTTTCTTATCACTTTGTCTGTATCTGAAAATGCTTCTTTCTAATGGCGACTGACAATCGCCAAATATTTAGGCATGTTCACTTTCACAGCATTTTATTATTTATATATAGTAGTCGATTTTATTTATATATAGTAGTCGATTTTAAACAGTGCGCATAAGTATACATTATAGTTTGAAATAGTAAACAAATATAGTAATGTGCATAAAAATATCACAATTTTCGTAATATGGTACTGTGCTTCTATGTAAAGTCGACATCCTTTAATCTGCTGGTAATACTGTGGAATGCACTCCGTTGTGGAGGGTATATAAGATTCGGCCCGGCCGAACTTAACGCCTTCTTACTTGTTACTCGTTTTAATTGTCGTGCGGTGTTTTAATTGACAAAGTTCAATCTTTCCAATAAAAATAGAAATTTTAAAAATAATCAGTACTTTTATGTAGCCGATTCTAATATAAAATATATTTTGATAAAATTTTCTAGATCATGGTGTATTTCAAATAGCAACACCTACTGTAAAAGTGGACCATATGAACCAGAATTTTGACATATTGCTTTTAAAATGAGTTTATATTTGATAATTTAAATGAACTGCATAAAATCATACAGGCTTTCGTAAATATGAATTTTAAAATGAAGATACCAAAATGCCTTACCACCTTTTCTCAATGTCCAGTGTAATGAAAACATATTAGAGAGCTTGATTTGTGAATAATCATAAAAACCGCATTTCATGAGGCACTCTATGATACACACACACAATAAACCAGAACATCCAGTATTAGCCCTTGCCACGAAAAACTAATCTTTTTATGGCAAATTGTCATACTTTGATGGGCACAGGATTTAAGCCAAGCGCAATATATAGTACAACCCACAAAATCCACCTATTCGTACTCATGCCGAGTTTACGGTCAATTGAAATGGGCAATAAAAGTTAAGCTCTTTTGATAAATAACTCCTAGCATTTAATACCTTAAAGCATGCTCTAAAATTTTATTGAAAATATAATCAAATTGTAAAAGGTGTACGAACGTACTACGTACACGAGCATCACAGGTCAAACAGCCACACCAATTTATCTCTACGAAAATGATGTTTTCATAATAAAAATCGTAAAAAGAGAACAAATACATATTTTGTGAAAATGTGCCTCAAAACAGAAAAAAAACAATCAAATTTTCTTTCAATTTTGATTACACCTAAAAGTAGGCCATAAATGTTTACGCTAAACATTGAAAACATAATAGACACGAGTATAAAATCAACCACCCGCCCACACATACACACACACCTCTTCACGAGCCATATGCACGAGCCGGGTTATAGCCGGCGTACACTTACCCATACCCTCTTACCTTGGGATGCCGGCAGGATACGAAGCGTAAGGGTCATTTAGAAAATTGAATTAAATGATCCTGCAATTACTAACATATGGCAAGTCGGGATGAAAAAAAGCCAAAAACATAAGACGAGAAATCATAGCATACCTTCGAGGCTTTACAGTGGCATTATCTCTCCTCCTCCTACTCCTCACCACCTTAGATTTAAGGATAAAACAGCAAAATAATAATAATAATAACAATAATTTTCTCTTGGCTTTTCTCCACAACATCTTCGTTGTGGAGTCGGAGAACGTTTAAAGGCGGCTTATGGATAACCATTAAAGTAATTTTTTCGGTTGGAAACTCTCACATATGGATGTGGAGAAACCACAAACAAAGGTGATGCTATCTTTAGCCCGGGGCCAAGAGCCAGCCAAAAAGTGTTCAATAAATTTGAAGATGTTCCCTTTTACACACGTAGCGTAAGGCGAGCATGATGTTGTGGCGGAGTGTTGCTGACGGTGGCGTCTGGCAGTGGGGGGGCGACTCAACAACGGTAACGGCAACGGGAAGTAATAAATTTTTGAGGGGTTCTCTGGCTTAACGATAATTGAAGAACGTAATCAAGATTTAAAAGAATTGAAAAATACTCGTAAGGCTGTAAGCTTTAAAGAGTTTTGTCTTCTTTTTGGGGTGGAGGACGTTACCTACATTTTAAATACTTATATTTTTTCGAGGGGTGTGGGCGAATAAAGATGAATTGTGGCGCAAATCTTTAGCCGAATCACATGGATTTGCTAAAGATCATATATTTTTAAAGACAGGGCACTGAAAAGAGTTCATAAACGAAGCGCACCGCGAGGCGTTGGTTAGTGATGTGCGAGTGGAGGACTGCTTAATATAACCTTTGCGGGGTTTTGTGCATTTTCATGTTAGTGAGTGACTTCGTCTCATTGACTCACTTCAGGAATGTATCAAGACCTCTGACTTCTGTTTTTTGACAATAAATACAAAAGCTTGTATAGCACCGTATTCAATAAATAATAAATCTATATATATAAAAATCAATGTGTGTCTGTATGTCTGTATGTTCCGTATAGGACGCCAAACCGGTGGACCGATTCGCCTGAAAATTTTACTGTATCTATCTTTTGGACAGAGGATGGTTACTGGATAGTCTAGGTCACGATAGGACAAAGGGGGGTGGTACCTCCCACACAAAAATATTTTAAAACTATCACAACATGCATACCGATGGGTGGATTCGCTCGATAATTTTACTGCAGCTAACTTCTGGGCAAGGGATGGTTCCAGGATATACTAGGTCATTATACGAAAAAGAGGCATGGCACCGCCCACACAAACTATATTTTAAAACTTTCATAAAACACGTTCCGAAGTGCGGATTCTCTTGAAAATTTTATTGTGACTAACTTATGAACTGAGGATAGTTTCTGAATGGTGACTATACAATGGTTATGATACAAACGGACGTGAGACTGCCCACACGAACAATATATTAAAATTATCACAAAACAAGTAACGGATAACGGATTCTCTTGAAAATTTTACTGTATCTAGCCTGTGGAAAGGGGACGTTTTCTAGCTATAATAGGGGAAGGCATCACAAACACTATATTTTAAAACTATACCAAAATACATTGATTCACTTCAAAATTTTTTTTGTAACGAACAGAGGATGACCCTTGACTATAAAAAGGTCATGCTACAAAAAGGGACTATAAAGTAACACGATTTTTTTCTGCAGCTACGTTCAGGTAAGGGTTTGGTTCTTGAATATAAGAGGTCATGGTATGAACAACTGGCGCGTTTCCTCATACTCGAACCAATCAAGGTGTTCCAGTAGATGGGTATCAAATTGTTTACGCTTCATATGCATTGGGCCGTGTTTATACCGTACACCCAAACAACGCAGAATGTTATTATTTGGGAATGTTATAAGTTACCGTGAGAGGACCCACTTCAGTTTAAAATTTAAGAACAGTTGAGAGAGGCGTGTCAGAAACTGGGGGACCACATTAATGTATGCTTCTGTCAGCTGTCTGTGTTTGCGACAATATCAAGAACTTGCTCGCCATCTAACCCAAAAGACATGTGGGAAAAATTCAAAGAGGGTATGAGTGAGGACATTTTGCAACATTATCGGACCGTTACGATTCTATATCATTTGCGATTAACATTTTCAACGATACGCTGATAAAAATTTAAGACATATTCCTAGCCATCAGCAACAAAACTCTTAATCAACTTGGATTGATGGTGCCTGAACGTTCTATCGTTGACATTATTGATTGGGATTTTCTAAGAGAACGGCAATTCAATGTTGAAGACTTGCGTTTGTTTGTCGCAACAAAAAAACTCTATTAATTGCAAATTGTGGCCTTTTATAAAATTATAACTGCAGTAACAAATGACAGCGGCGGCGTTTTTTCTCGATGCACCAGGAGGCACAGTTATAACCTTTCTCATCACTTTGGTATTAGCGCACATCCGCACTTAAAATGGGATAGCTTTAGATATTGCTTCCCCCGGTATTGCTGCTACATTATTGGATGGAGGACGAACGGCACATTCAGCGTTGAAATTACCATGTATTATGGAATTTGTTGATTCTCCAACCTGTAATATTGCAAAAGTTCAGGCATGCCGAAAATGCTGAAAACATACAAGCTGATTGTGTGGAATGACTGCACCATGGCACATAAGAAATCCCTACAAGCGCTTAATCGGACACTTCAAGATTTTAGATCAAATACACAACCATTAGGTGGAACTCTTATTTTACTATCTGGAGACTTCCGACAGACCCTTCCATTATTTAAATTTTCATGAAGTTTTTACATTTTAAAAATGTAACTTATGAATTTAAATAAAAAGGTATTAATTTAAACTAATTTACAGAAGCAAAAATATACAAAACAAAAATTGCGAGCATACAAAGTTATATACATAAGGAAGACGAAAACCCGTGCAACGCCGAGTACAAAAAGCTAGTAAATAATAAATGTGAACTATTTATTATAACCACCAACATATGTTGATGGGTTTTGAGCACTTTCTTGTCATATTCACAACGAAGTGAGACCAAATGAATCTCTTTTTGAATTGGTTAAGCCTTCCGACTTCTGTTTTGTTGTGCAATAAGTGAGAAAGCATGGAAATCACCATATCCACTACGAAAAAATACCGACAAGCCATTGTTAAAGTCACATTTACACTAAATAAATTACAGTGTAAAGTGTCCTTTTGGCCTTTGCTCGTCAAACATTTTTTGTTGGGATAGGATAGCAATATTTACATTCGACGATGGTAGTGAACCTCCGCTAGATTAGGTAATAATTGTTTTTTTTGCTGTCCTATATAAAGGATGATTTTTTAAAAGCTATAGGAAAGTTTTTCAAAAAAAAACACATAAAATTCAGAAAAATGCATGAAATCTTTATTTGAATCGATAGTACGGTCCATATAATTTAATGTGTGAAGATTATTTCATGCAAATGTTGACCTTGACTGAGCCTGAATGGTCCATTCGCTTAGTCCAATTTTGGCATTTCCACGTTTTTGAGTAACAGAGGCCCAATTGTTGCGAACGGCGACGAATCGATAATTGATGGTCATCATTAACACCGGCCGATACAGCTGCGATATTTTCTTCAGTTCGCACTCTACGTAAGCGTTTTTGGTGGTTTAATGTCCAACAATGTAAATTTGATGCGAAATTTAGTCACAATAGCCCGAATAGCCGCTTCAGTGGGTCGATTAGACTAACCATAAAATGGAAGCGCGCGATGAACTTTCTTAACAGAGCACGCATTTTGATAATAAAATTCAATAATTTGCAAGCGTTTGTAAGACGATTCAGCGTTAAATTATAGACCAAACTGAAGATGTGTGACAGTGAAACAAAACACGAAACGTGCGTCAGCTGTTTAAACCAGTGTTGCCAAAAAGATAATTGATAAAAAATCACCCTTTAAATTATTTGAAAAATTCCCAATTTTTGATGGTCAAAAAAAAAATATCACATTTTTCATAACAATTTAGTTTGAATTTTAATCTATTGGAAAAAAAACAAAATTTCTCCAGATTCTTCCGCCTTTTTTTCAATTTTGTAAAACGTGCCTAATTAAGATTGAATTTTTCCTCTTTAGGTAAATAGGAAAAAATATATTTCTCAGACACGTATTCGGGCTAATAAACCCTCGGCAAAGGAACCTTCGCAAAAATTACTACTCGACATTAACGAGATATTGGAAATTGATATTAGCGATAAAATTAAAATGCTGGATACAACGGACCTTTCCGTTTTTATACACTCCACGAGAGTATTATGTCTTTGTGCATTTGTTTGTAACACCCAAAAGGAAACGAGATAGACCCATTGTTAATTATACCGATCGACTTAGAATCACTTTTTGAGTCGATTTAGCAATGTCCGTCCGTCCATCTGTCCATCTATTCTTGTAATCACGATACAGGTCGCAATTGTAGACATAACTAAATGAAACTTTGCACAATGAAGTTTTTCGGGACAAGGACGTACGCTATTTAATTTGAAGAAAATCGGTTCAGATTTAGATATAGCTCCCATACGAATTTCACTCCCGATTTGACTATTTTCACTCTAGATACCACATATTACAGCAGATTTTCTTCAAAATTGGTAAAACATCTTATATTTCAACTAGAAACACCTGTGCTAAAAATATGTTAGATCGGTTCAGATTTCCATACAAATTTCGCTCCCGATTTGACTTTTGCCGCTCTAGAGACCACATATTTCACTTGATTTGCTTCAAATTACCTTGTATTACCTTATAATTCTACTAGAAACATCTGTGTTGAAAATGGATTAAATCGGTTCAGATTTAGATATAGCCCCCATACAAATTTCGCTCCCGATTTGACATTTTCCGCTCTAGAAACCACATATTGTACTCGATTTTCTTTAAATTTGGCACAACATCTTATAATATAACTAGAAACACCTATGCTGAAATTGGGTAAGATCGGTTCAGGTTTAGATATAGCCCCATATAAATGATGCTCCCGATTTGACTTTTTCCGCCTTAAATGCCACATATTGTACTCAATTTTCTTTAAATTTGGCACAACATCTTATAATCTAACTAGAAACACATATGCAGAAATTGTGTAAGATCGGTTCAGGTTTAGACATAACCCCCATACAAATGACGCTCCCGATTTGACATTTTCCGCCCTAGAAACCACATATTGAACTCGATTTTCTTTAAATTTGGCACAACATCTTATAATCTTACTAGAAACACATATGTTGAAATTGGGTAAGATCGGTTCAGATGTAGATATAGCCCCCATATAAATGTCGCTCCCGATTTGACTTTTGCCGCTTTAAAAGCCACATATAGGGCTCGATTTTCTTTAAATTTAGCACAACATTTTATAATCTTACTAGAAACACCTGTGGCTAAAGCGGGCAATATCGGTTCAGATTTAGATATAGCCCCCATACAAATGTCGCTCCCGATTTTGGCCAAACTATACACTTTATATTTCACCTATTTCTTTCCAGGTTTCAATATATCCTCATACAAATGTCCTTTCCGATTTAACATTTTTTTGTCAAACACATACATTTACAGGATACAAAAAACCATCCCGTTTTCACTTTTTCACCGAATTGAATTGTATTCGGATGGAAAGTGGAGTGTATCATATAGTCGGCTTCGGCCGACTTTAGCCTTTCCTTACTTGTTTGCCTTAATATTTGCAAAAAATTGTTTGTTTAATTTATCCAATTAATAATCCAATATTTTCAATTAAATTAATTTTATTTATTTATTAATTATGAACTACAATACAAAGTAAATTTATATACTAATTTTGGGTTCAGGGATTGAGCCGGGGTGACTAATACCATTGTAGCTAGTTTTTGCAGCGACAGACCAGAGTCTCTGGTGGGAATCGAACCCGCAACCTCCACGCTGATAGCCCGCTACCAACTCGACTACCGGGGCGCTCTCAATTAAATTAAATTTTCCTAGAAGGGTTTATAAGGGATTATATAAAAAACTGATGAGATCAGTGAATTTTCGAGGGCCTACGAAACATCTCTAAACATTTTCGTCGGATTCCGTCAAATGAGTCGAAAAAACTTGGAACTACTCTGTGTATATCACACCCCCACTTGCTCACCAGAATCGCCGTGTATAGCTAAGACCAACAACGAGGAACATTTCCTTGTTCCTTATTTTCATGTTGATTCATGCCCACACTTTAAGGATACATGAAAATGACGTATCACATTTGTGTTTGTTAGGCATACATCATTGATTCGTTCAGTGTTATCCCTTTTGCCGCGTCCTCTGTGTTTGCCTCCATTTCGTCCTGGCACTTTGCGCATTACACGATAAGAGGGGAGAGGAGGTGGAGGTGGCACTTGGGGGAAGGGGTAAATGTTTTATAATATTATTGGCATATTACTCATGTTAGTGACATTTAGTTTTATTACGTTACCCGTAAACTCACAAAAGGCACGACAAACGAACGAACGAAGAAAGGACTAAAATACATATACAAACAACATACATTTAATTCGGCAACAGGCCAGGCTGCCTTCACATCCTTGCTACCCTTTCGCCAGCTCAAAAAATATGGGGGTGGGATGGATGGATGTCGTATGTAAAAGAGAGCAGAACATAAACTTAAAATGACTGTTTGTTTTTTTTTTGCGAAATTGCAAACAGGCGAAAGGAGCACGAAAATGCGAAAAGATTTCTTCCAAGGATTTCATGGTATTTACAATTCCCGGGAGATGCTCTCCCCCGTCGCCTGGCAAAAGATGAAAAGAATGAAACGGCAAAGACAAAGGCGTCAACACAAACGTAGGAAAAAAGCAAGCAAGTTCATATGAACAGTTTTTTCTCGTTTAGTTTTGGAAAACATTTTATAGGCTTAACTTTTCTTCCTTCGGCTCTGGGCGTGCGAGCGAGTGAGTGAGTGCGTGCGTGTGTTCATAAAAGGAATTTGCAATAAAACAGTGACTTTTAAAGGCTTATGTTTTATTCCGGGTTTTAAAGCATAGAAGTACAGAGCCCCCAAATGATTGAAATATTGATAAATGAAATTGGAAAAATGTGGGATGTTGTTTGCCAAGCGCTGGCTCACTCGCCTAATGAAACGAACAATATTTTGATTGAATATCAGATAAGGCATTATGTTTGTGGATGGGTGGGAGGGGGTGGTGGTAGTTATACCCTCATATAGCCCTAGACTTTTTTTCCTATTCAAATATTTATGGCAAGAATTTGGTCATACCGTAGAGAATGCCGCCGCGAATAGTTCAAACGTTTCATAAAAGGTTTTTCCTATTTATGCAACAGTTTTTTTTTATTATAATTGCCTCTATATTCGCAGGGATTTTCTTGGCTGAGTAAACATTTGCAGGAAGGGGGAGTTTGATGGATAACTGATAAGCGGTTACAATTGGCGAAACCGTGTAGAGCCTAAATAGTACAATTCAATCTACAGAGGCTAGAAAAGTAGCCCTGGAAATTTCTATAAATGTTCCTGAACTGATTTCCGGTCTGTAAAAGCCTTCAAAGGGTGGCCTCGCAGCGTCTTGTCAACAAACTACCCGGACTCTTTAATTAAATGATTTTACCAAAGGAATGAAATGAATAGGGGAATCACATATGAGATTTATTAAACAGGTGCAATAAATGTGTTTAAATTTTCTTAAATATAACAATTAAATAAATAATATTCTTGAGACCTAAGTGCCAGAATTGATGAATTACAACAGCATGCCGATATGATTTTTTAACTCCAAATCTTTGTTATAGAATATGAAATCAAAAGATAATAAAATCAATAAGAAGGCACTTCGATTTGAAAATGCGACTGAAAGTCGACAAGTGCGAAGCCATTATTTTCTAGGGTATGAGGTGCTTCCTCTCCCCTAGTGTAAGGAGGTAAATTTTTCTATGGTAAATTTGAATTCTATAGGCACATTGACCATATTCTGACCAAGGTGAAATTGTCTTCTGGAGTTATCTGCGATTTACGACGCACAGTGGAATATTTTCATACAAGCTGCGGCAAAAATTAGAAGGAATAGAGCTAGTACCATGAAGTGTCGCATACTTATAGCCTCAAATTGGATCAAGAACAAATTTTTGTTTAAATCCGCCGAAAACCGCCCCTACCTCCCATGTAAGTTAAAATGAAACAAGAAAGGAAAGGCTAAAGTCGGGTGGGCCAACTATATGATACACTCCACTCTCTATCCGAAAACAATTCAACTCGGTAAAAAAGTGAAAACGGGAAGAATTTTTGTATGTTTCCTAATCATAGGCTAATATTACCTGGTCCAATTTGTCAAATCGGAAATATTTATATCGGTGCTATATCCAAACATGGAATATAGTGTCTAATTTTTACAATAAGTTCATCCAGTTCAAACATAACGTGTTAAGCTCATTTTGTGAAAATTCGTGCTTTATGGTGCGGAAAAAGACTATTCGAAATTTGTATGGGAAATTTTTTGGGCGAAATTTGTATGGGAGCTATATGTAAATCTGAACCGATGACCCATTTATGAGATATTTGAGATATTTTGAAAGATTTGAAGAAGATCTGTTAATATATGTGGTTTATAGAGTAGAAAAAGTCAAATCGGGAATGAAATTTGTGTGGGAGCTATATATAAATCTGAACCGATCTGACCCATTTGCGTCATGGCTGTTTATAGAACAAATATAGATATTTCGCTAATTTGATGAGGATCTGTTAAAATATGTGGCTTCTAGAGCAGAAAAATTCAAATCGAGAGCGAAATTTTAATGGGAGCTAAATATAAATCTGAACCGATTTGAACTATTTTCACCATAGGCGTTCCTAGTTTAAATATAAGATGTTTTGCCAAATCTGAAGACTATATGTGGTACAATCTGATACAATATGTGGTTTCTAGAGCGGAAAAAGTCAAATCGGTAGCGAAATTTGTATGGGGGCTATATATAAACCAGAACCGATCTGACCTATATTCACCATGGATGTTTCTAGTGGAAATATAAGATGTTTTGCCAAATCTGAAGACAATCTGATACAATATGTGGTTTCCCGAGCGGAAAAAGTCAAATCGGAAGCGAAATTTGTATGGGAGCTATATATAAATCCGAACCGATTTAATCAATTTTCAACACAGATGTTTCTAGTAGAATTGTAAGGTAATGCAAGGTAATTTGAACCAAATCAAGTGAAATATGTGGTCTCAAGAGCGGAAAAAGTCAAATCGGGAGCGAAATTTGTATGGGGGCTATATCTAAATCTGAACCGATTTAATCAATTTTCAACACAGATGTTTCTAGTAGAATTGTAAGGTAATGCAAGGTAATTTGAACCAAATCAAGTGAAATATGTGGTCTCAAGAGCGGAAAAAGTCAAATCGGAAGCGAAATTTGTATGGAGCTATATATAAATCTGAACCGATCCAAAATATTTTTACCACAGGTGTTTCTTGTTGAAATATAAGATGTTTTGCCAATTTTAAAGAAAATCTGTTGTAATATGTGGTATCTAGAGTGAAAAGCGTCAAATCGGGAGTGAAATTCGTATGGGGACTATATCTAAATCTGAACCGATTTTCTTCAAATTATATAGCGTTCGTCCTTGTACTGAAAAACTTCGTTGTGCAAAGTTTCATTTGGTTCTGTCTACAATTGCGACCTGTATCGTGATTACAAGAATAGATGGACAGACGGACATTGCTAAATCGACTCAAAAATTGATTCTAAGTCGATCGGTATAATTAACAATGGGTCTGCTCTGAATTCAAATATAGGCTTGCATATGTTGTACATACACTTAATTGATTTGGAAACCTTTTCATACTTTGAAAATTAAAAAAAAATAACAATAATTTCTTTTCTCGACTTTGTCGAACGGTTTCTCTCACATTTTAAGAGATTTTGCACTTGAATGGCCTACCTTTGTTGTATTTAAGTAGAGGACAAAATGTCTTAAAATGTGAGAGAAACAGTTCGTTTTTTTCAAATTTTCAAAATCTGAAAAAGGTGAAAATGTGTAATACAAAAAAAAAGATTTTTTCTGCGCATTATCAACAGATACGTAAAATAGAAACAAAAAATATTTTTCTTTAAAGTCGAAAAATACGAAAAGTGGTCATCCTTAGGCTATTTTCTAAAAAATATCCGATTTTCAATGTTATTGTTTCAAAATAGTCCTTCACTCCTTGCCTATTTTCAAGTTTTTACAGAACTAAAAATGTTTACTAGGGCAAAAGTTATTGACTTTTGGCCGATGGGTTTTGATTCTGAACCACTTTGAGTCGTCCAGGACCATCTACGACTCCATAGATTTTGATGGGATTAATGTATTCCTCATGAGGAGTGCAATTAAGTTTCTAGAAAAGGCTTCCTTTCTATAAAACGGGCTAGTTAAGAAAGTCTTCTATATGACAACCGTCTGCAGAGACTATTGACCGACAACTCAGTATTCTGACCTTAGATACGGAGGGTCTCCTCTTTGGGGATGATAGGCTCTTGTTTTATAAAAAAGGTTAGGAACCCTGAATAGTTCTGACGCGGTGTACAACACTAATCAATAACTTAGTAGTTTTTAGGTATTGTAAATTTAATTTTAGAAATCTGTCTGTTCCTTTTGTTTAAGAATATAAATGTATAGTGATAAAAATTTATTATTCATCCTGTTGCCCCTTAAAAGGACTACAAAGTTCCAAAGAATACAATTTTTCAAAAATTATTTTTAATACTTATTCGCATTCTATGGCACCGGTATAAAGTCAAATCAAAGATGAGAATATGTGCTAAATATACTTTATCTGTACTAGTTTAGTATTAACAACCATTTAAAGTATTGTCGCTTAAAAATCAAGTTGAAATATATGTCAATGCTGAACTAATAAAGAGAGAAGTATGATATTTGAAGTATTCTTAATAGATATTCTCCTCTTTGATTTGACACTAATACCGTTATCACAGGGTACAAACAAGTATATATAATAATTTTTTGAAACATTTTATTCTTTGGGAATTTGTAGTCCTGTGAAGGGGCAATAGGATGAGGGAAAAATTAAAAAAAATCTAGTGTAAAAAAAATTTAGTGTAACGACTCCTTTTAAAAAATTTTCGTACAGAGTTATATGCTACAATTCAAAGAAATCAATAAACAAATAATCTGACTGATCTCAAGTAATTGAATTCATATCAGAACATAATATGTTAATATTAAATGGAATAACCAAACGACGATCAGAGTTACGAGCCGAACCATAATTATCGGCGGCGCTGTTCAAACTGGGTCGGCGTCGGCGGCTTTCGGCTGATTTGCCGGCTCGTTCTGTCATTCGATTAGCCCTATTTATTTGACAATTTTGAAAAAAGGAAAGGAACAATTTTCTTTTATTTTTTGGCAAGTAGTTCAATATTCGTTAATACTAGCCAATGTTCCAATAATTTAATATTGTTATTAGGGTATCCAATTATACTGACTTTTATGTTAATCGATTTATCGTTTATTTGAAAAAAAAATCCAATTAATCGAATAATGAAGTCGAGAGCTATTCGATTAACCGATTAATCGAACACTTAATAAAATATAATTAAATAAAATAATTTTTAATTAATTAATTAATAATAGTTATATAGACAAGACACGCCAGTTTACGGGTAGTTCAACTATACATTGAACGTTTATTACGTATCTGATTTTATTTAAAAATTGTAATATCAAATTCGAAATTCATTAGAAGTTGACAAAAATCTTAATATCTTATCAAAATAAATAACTTTCCCTTAAATGAGCATAATATCAGAAGTTATCCATTGACTTTTTTCGAATATGATTTATAACAGAACTGACTTTATTATCGCGGTGTTAACCTATTTTTTTCTATGAATTTACTATTCTATGAAATTACTATTCTTTAAATTTTAAATAATTTCGAAGCTACTGGCCAATATTTGCTATTTTTAAATGAAGTCGGATAAATCCTTATTTTAATATCTGTGGAGCATACAAATCAAAAATCGAAAAAATTGTGGTTTTATATTTGGTGTTTCATAGTTTTTTACCCAAATGGAGCAAACTGGCTATTCAAAATCAATTTTTCATACAAAGCATATGACGATTTCATTAGTTTTTAAGGCAAAACATTTGATATAGATTAATCGACTATTTGGGACAATTTATTCGAATTATTCGTTATTCGAAAATAATGATTTTTTATTATTCGAAAAAATATTTGACAACAATTATTCGATCATGGTAGGACGCCCTAATTGTTAAGCAATACAATAATTTTTTGGGATTGTTAATCCATTCCCAAATATTTATAATATGGATGAATTTAATAAATATTTTTGCAATTACAGTTTTTCATGTGACGCTTGAATATCATAATCCTTCCAAAGAATAATAATACTCTGCCTACTTTGACACACTAAAGAAGCACAAAAGAGGAGCTGTTGCTTTTTGTTATTTATAAAAACACATGGCCACACGTACTGGAATTGATTTATATAAATGCGACTTTCAAATCAAAATACAATCATTAAATTTTCTATAGCCGTCATCATATAGTGGGATACCAAATTCAAAGAAAGATCAATATATTTCACAGCAGTAGGTTGTCTAAGTCGACATTTATATTTTCTTTTGTAATTTTAAGTGGGTTGTCTGTTTTGCTAGTAAGATTTGACTGAGGTAGAACTCCGTCAATCTCGGCGGCGCACAGTGTTGCGAAAGCGGAATTTTTTGGAAATCATATTGCCTAAACTGTATTTTTAATTGTATCGATGAGAAACTTCTACAGATTGGTCAGAATGAAATCCCAAACAGAATGAGTGAAAAAAAATTTACACCGAAAAAAATTGTTGGGTCAAATTTTCAACAAAAGTCAAAAAAAAATTGTTCGAAAAATTTACAAAAAAAAATTAAAGAAGAAAATTAAAGAACTAAAAATTCTTCTTTTATTTCTGATAAATACCCTATGATTAGTTTTTTAAATAAATTATAGGGTGGTCCGAACAAGAATTACAAACGTCAAATGTTCATGATTTTTCGATATTTGTTGAAAAACTCTGAAATTTTATAAAAAACCAAAATCTATTTCATTTCTTATTTGAAAGGTGGCAATCAAAGCTTTAATTTGATACCGGTTTGAAGTCAATAGCTTCAGTTTTAAGAGAGTTATGCTCATTTTTGTCACCCGAAAACCAATATGATTAAATTATTCAATAAGTGATTCCGAGAATTTCCGTTCTATTTCTATGGAATAAATAGTGAGAGTGATATACTAAAATCGCTATAAGTCCCAGGAGGGCAGGTATGGGCAGCTGATTTTTACACAGTTCGTTGAAAACAAATTATGTAACATTTCTGTAGTGGTTTGGAACTGGGACTCTCTGGGACTTTTTAGATATTGCTTACCTAACCCAAATTTAAAGGAAAAATGGACCTTAAGTCGGGTTTTCGTTCTAAAAAAGGTGCATATGAAAATGTCTCAAACAACATTCCTTTTTCTTACAGAAGATACTTGTCCGAAGGCAGATTTTTTTTCCGAATCAAAATATCTGTCACCAAAATCAAATGAGATCATTTTGAATACAGCCCTGAAAGCCTTTTCGTGAAAATTTTCTATATTTGACTACTAAAATCAACGGGCCAACATAAAAATAAGCTTTATGTGTTTTTTGTTTACTTGGAATGTCTGTGACAAAATTGCATCATTAAAAACACTGAAAAAAATAATCGGAAAAAAGTTACTTTTCCACTAGCCGCAACACAGTGCGGCGTGGTTGAAGTCGTGACTTATCAAGTCATGGTGGTTTCCACAGCTGTTTTATAAATGTGGAAGCTGGGACCATGTGCCTCGAACCTTCCAGTACCTTTTACATAAATTATCCGACCCTAAGTCCATATAACTTTCATGTATATGGTATCTGAGAGTGAGGTTATATATAAGTCGGTTTAGCCGGCTGATGATTATTTACTTGCGAAAATGAGGTGAAAGGGGATAATAAGCGGCTTTAGGTAGAATCTGCCTAAAATGTAAAGATAACATGGTTTTCTCTACAATTTTTAAATTTTACAAAGTTTTCAGAGGTAAACTTTCAAAACGCCAATATATTTATTTTTTTTTGTTCCACTCTAAAGTCGTGTGTCGACTTTTTAATTGGTTTTGTAGTTCAGTGATATAAACATGGTTTATTATTTAATGTGTGGCCTTTAAGGATTTCAAACAAAAATTAGAAAAAATAAGCAATAAAACAACATAGCACCCTTGAATAAATTGTTTGATTTGAAACTCTTTTACCACACTTCATCAGTCAGCACTTAATGTGGAATATATTGAATACGGTGTTTAACTATTTAATATCTGGATTTATTCACAATTTGTTGCAATTGCCTTATATCCAACTCATGTCTTATTAAACCTTCATATCAAGCTGTCAAATTATTGTCATCATAATTATCAGTGAAGTGTAACGTTCGAGCTTTCTCGTCCTTGACCTCTATGACCACATTCAGACTTAAGCCCCTACTAAGATTAATAATATCGTCCCACTCCCACCACTGAACTCAAATGCAGCCACACAAAATATATCTTTTTTATCTCCGCCGAAAAAAGAAACCATGAAGGTAACACATTTGACTAGCACGTACCATGACAATCCAATTTATAGCAATCCTCATTTTTTTTTCGTCGCCTATAAAAGTTTTCTTCTTCTGCTGATTTTCATTTGTATGTGTGGATGCGTAAATTTTCTTCTGTTTTTCTCAAAAGAAATTTTTGGTGAAGCATTTTGATGTGAGCAAATATTCGTTTAGCATTTCATTGCGTCTCCACAAATTATTCACACCGCGCTGCCCTTCTCAATGCCGCCGAAATTCTTTACGCCGACAAACAAAGTTGCAACTCGCTGGCAAAACTTTTTAACTAACCAATAGGTTACCCATACTCACGGCACGGGATAATGAAGACCGACGGGAATGAACACACATTCTCAAAAAAAAAGATGAAAAAAAAAATACAGACGCAAGTGGAACAACAGCAACAAAAACATTAGCAGCAGCAGGAGACTGGAGACTGGAGTGAAAACTAAGCTTCACATGGCAACTTAATAAATTACTTGATTGCAAAACTTTTTGTCGTGGCGTTCGTTTGTTCTTCTAACTTTGGCCCATTCCCCGCTATTACAGCAGCTCCACAAAATTTGTTTTCCTCGCCTGTTTTCAAACCCTATGCCAGAGTAATGAAGAGGTGGCAGACTGTTACTGAGGTAAGACAAAAAAGAATCGCTCTAATAAGGCTCTACACCCACTAAAAACAAACACAAGTTATAAGTGCAAACCATCCTTTTTTATTGCATGAGGGGTGGTGTGGAAAGTGTGGTACCATGTGAAGACGGTACCATGGACGGACGACTTTTAACCCTAGTAAGTTTGTTGTATAAGTTGGCGTGTAATTTAATTATTTATTAATTTAAAATTAATTTAAGCATGAAGAGCTTTATTTAGAACTTTGGTGACCCCCAATGAAAATTTCCGGCAAGTTTTTTCGTAGAACATTTTAATTCTTAAATGTACATTTTGAAAGGACTGTCGAAAAAGGGTTAAATTGACCCATAAATAGAGGAGCTGGAGGTTCAAGATCTTCCACAAAAATAATCCTCATACAAATCCACAACATGGTTCTGGCAATAAGACTTCTCTCAGATATTAACTTACAATACTTTTTTCGCTTAGTATAATGCTCCCTTCGGCAACAAAATTAAAATTTTGCCCCGCCGTAAAAAGAAACTCAGATCAGCTGGACTATAAGTTTATTCTACAAAAATTATCTACGCAACATGCCCTTTCAGAGTAAAATGGTCGCTACTCTCTTCCAAAGATGCAGTGTAATTAAACGTTTTTGAGAGACAATGAGAATCTTCTATATGAATCATTGGTGAAATTATTCCTGGAACCTAAACTATAGGCTAAATGGAGCTCCACGGCGTTTTCAGTTTTTCAGTTCCTCATCTTGTTGCCCCTTCACAGGACTACAAAGTTCCATAGAATACAATTCTTCCAAAACTTATTTTATATATTTGTTCGCACCCAATTAATAATACTTCAAATGTCATGCTTCTATCTGTATTAGTTCATCATTAACATCTATTTCAAATTTATCCCTTAGTTTTTCCAATTAATTCATATCTTGATTTTTAAGAGACAAAGTTGTTAATATTAAACTAATACAGATCGAAGCTTGAAATTTAAAGTGTTTTTGGCACATATTCTTTTCTTTGATTTGACATTTATACCGGTGTCATAGGGTGGGCATAAGTATTACAAATAAATTTTGAAATATTGTATCTTTTGGGACTTTGTAGTCCTTTAAAGGGGCAACAGGATGAGAAAATAAAAAACTAACGCCAACTAACTCTGGTTCAAGGGTAATATGGACTGTCGGACAATGTATTCAAAACATCCTTCGTGCCAGCCGAATATTTTATGTCAGAAAACCAAATTTTCGTAAAATCGTAATGATAATACGAGTGGTTAAATTGTAAGGGCAGATGTTGAACACACCTAAACACAAACCTAAACGTCAAGTTTTTATACCACACACCACTTCGTAGGCTAGGGTATTATACGTTAGTTTTCCGCCAAATGTTTGTAACACCAATAAATAATTGAGCTATACCCACCTTTAAGTATACGGATCGGCTTAGAATCACCAGCTGAATCGATTTAACGATGACTGTCTGTCCGTCCGTCTGCTGCTCGCACTCTACAGGTCGCAATTGTGGTCCGATTGTCATGAAATTTGGCAGAAGTTAGTTTTTTGAGCCAACGACGTTTGGTATCGAATGTGGAGAAAATCGGTTCAGATTTAGATATAGCCTCCATACAAATATCCCTAGAAATTACACTATTACTGCTTTAGAATACACATTTAACATGGGATCATGACCAAATTTTCAGGATCGTGTTATATATAAACTAGTAATAGCCCACCGGCTAGTGGACCACATGGGTCTATGTTTTGATATAGCCCACATACAAATGTACCTCCGATTTACAATATTACTTTCTAAAATGCACATTTTACGTCGCAACTTGATCAAATTTTCCACACAATATTAAATTTATACTAGAAACACGTATTTTGAAAGCCAGCTACATAGGTCAATGTTTTGGTATAGCCCCCATACAAATGGGCCCTCAGTTCACACTATTTTCGCTCTAGAACCCACATCTTACATTGGATCTTGATAACATTTTGCAGATCATGTTATATTTCAATAAAGAATACCTACTTTGAAAGTGATCTATAAAGGCCCACATTTTAATGTCGCGCCCTTACAAATGGGCCCCATTTCAATTATCACCTCTCTAGGACCCACATTTTACATCGGAAGTTTTTCAAATTTTGCAGATTATATTATATTTCAACTAAGAATACATACTATTAAAGTGTAACATATGGGTCCAATATAAGTAAAACCCCCATACAAATTGGGCCCCCATTCTACTCTATTAGATCTCTAGAACCCACATCGAGCATTGGATCTCGATATTATTTTGCATATCATGTCATATTTCAACTATGAATACCTATTTTGAAAGTGATCTATATGGGCCCACTTTCTAATGTAGCGCCCATACAAATGGGCCCCATTTTTATTATTACTTCAGACCCAGAACTTACTTCGGAAGTTTATCAAATTTTGTATTTTGTATTATATTTCAATTAAGAATACATACTATGAAAGACAAATATGTGTGTCCATACTTTGGAATAACCCAAATGGGGCCCCATTCTACTTTATTACAGATCTAGAAAATACGTCTTACATCGGATCATGATATATTTCAACTAGGAATACCTACCGTGAATGCTCTCATGAAACACCTGGGTTTAGTAATAAAAGCGAGGTATATACGCAGGGAGTGGTGTAGGGTATTATATAGTCGGCCCCGCCCGACTTTAGCCTTTCCTTACTTGTTTTTTTAATTTCATTTGACATTTCTCAATTTCAGACTAACTCAATTTGAACCATGGAAAGACACACAATCAACGCGTTAAAGTTATTCAGGCTTATTATGAAAATGGATGTTCAAATAAAAATGCATATCGTGCACTTCGTCACTTTTTCGGTCATTTAATCACACATTTTCGTCGCATTTGGTCGAATGATAATCAATGATTCCAAAATGAGACCGGTTAGATAATTACTGTTAATGGTCTTCGTTATCGCGAGATGATAACGAACTTTTTATGGTCCGAATTGGAAGAAATGGATGTAGACGATATGTGGTTTCAACAGGACGTTGCCTTACGAAACAATGGCTCTTTTGCGAGACAAATTCAATGGCCGTGTTATCTCACGTGGTGGCGTTTGACTTCTTTCTTTGGGGTTATTTGAAAGAAAAGTTGTACGTCGACAAGCCAGCATCAAATCAAGAGCTAAATGATGAGATAATTTGTCATATTAACGGCATAGAACCTCAATTATTCCTCAGCGTCAATTATTCCTCAATCGTCGAGGTCGTGTCGGTCATTTGGCCGATATTTTGTTCCATACATAATTGAACCATACCAATATTATCATAATAATAAGAAATGACAATAATTTCCTGAATAATTTGTATTTTATTCAAAATCAACATCGGCCCTTAAAATTTAACCACCCTTTATAATTATATTGCTAAATATATATGTTGTGGTAGGACAAAAATGATTAGTTTCATAACAAAAAGTAAATGTAAGCGAACTGATGTCTTCTGTGCAACTATATTTTACTTTTGTAAATGCGTTCACTACTTAAAGTTATGCTTTTTGCAACGGAAAAAGTCTAAAAGCCCACTCTGCGCCGGTAAGAAAAAGTGTTTCGTGGGTTGCGCAGCTTGGTTCCGATGAAGGTTGTAAAAGACCGTGGTAGTACAAATGACCTTCGCTGACACTGTTAGCAATGCCACCATCAATACCAATTTGTGGGAAGAGGTAACAGATATAAGTTTCTTCTTCAAAATCCTTATACTCGAGATCTGAGATTGGCATGACTGAGGCCTGCCTTCATTTTCGTATCACCGCTAAATTATGTTTAAACAAGCACGGTTACCGCCAGACCGGATTACATTTCGAATTAAAACCAAGACCAACTCTACTAAATTCAAAGATAAAAGAAGATCCCGTCTCGAAGCTCCCAGGGACAGCTACCAACGATGGAACGAAATCGAATTAGAAGTCGGCAACTTAAAGGAGTATATAAATGAGTCTGGCAATGCTGTCGAGGAGTGCTGCCAGATAGACTCTTTACTGGAGCTCTTTGTAAAAACAGACAGTACCCTATGACAACTACCACAAAAAAACCCAGAGAGTACCAGATTGCATCTATACTAAGCTCTTGGAAAGGAGAGCGCTAAACAAACGAATTATAACATGGTTCAACAAGGAAACGTTATTATCTTCACTGACATCTAGTAGATGAATAATGTGAATTCGCGAACTATATTTGAATGCAAGGAGAAAATCAATGTATTATCTTTCAATGGAAATCTTGAGATTGTATGTGCATCAGGATACTATAAGATCATAGGATACTATAGGATCACAGTATACTCTAGGATTACAGGATACTATTGGATCTAAATAGTATACTTCGCATATTTCCGAAATACAGTGGGCCATTTAAAATTTTAAATTTGAACTACACAGATTGCTTTGACTTTGAAAGGTCGAATAAGAAAAGGAAATATTAAAATCTTATTTCTTAAGTAGTGAGTCTTTAACGCAAATTGTAAGAAATTTAGGTGGAAATTTTTCGAGAAGAGATCGACCTTCACTTCAGCCTTCATTAAGGTCATTTTCATCTCGGTGGCTATGACAATAAGCAAAATTGCCGCATATGGGGTTCAGAGAACCCACACGTGACTATTGAGAGGCCAATATATCCACAACGAGTTACTGATTGGTCTGGATTTTGGGATGTACTGAAAAATTGGGTTGATCGAATGAGGTACTGCCGAGCCAGTCGTAATTATATGAATGATATTATGTTCCATTATTAAATGACAAAGTTCAACCTTTCCAAGGAAATCAGAATTTTGAAAGAATAATCAGTACTTCTTATACACTCCACGAGAGTATTATGTCTTTGTCGATTTAGCAATGTCCGTCTGTCTGTCTGTCTGTCCGCCCATCTATTCTTGTAATCACGATCTATTCTTGTAATCGCAATTGTAGACAGAACCAAATGAAACTTTGCACAACGAAGTTTTTCGGGATAGGGACGAACGCTATTTAGTTTGAAGAAAATCGGTTCAAATTTAGATATAGCCCCCATGCGAATTTCACTCCCGATTTCACTCTAGATACCACATATTACAACAAATTTTCTTTAAAATTGGCAAAACATCTTATATTTCAACTAGAAACACCTGTGGTAAAAATGTGTTAGATCGATCCAGATTTATATATAACTCCCATACAAATTTCGCTCCCGACTTGACTCTTTTCACTCTAGATACCACATATTTTAACAGATTTTCTTCAAAATTGGCAAAACATCTTATATTTGAACTAGAAACACCTGTGGTAAAAATGTGTTAGATCGGTTCAGATTTATATATAGCTCCCATATAAATTTCGCTCCTAATTTGACTTTTTGCGCTCTAGAAACCACATATTTTAACAGATCCCCTTCAAATTAGGCGAAATATCTTATATATATATATATTTATTCTAAAAACAGTCATGGTGCAAATGGGTCAGATCGGTTCAGATTTATATATAGCTCCCACACAAATTTCAATCCCGATTTCACTTTTTCTACTCTATAAACCACAGATCTTCTTTAACAGATCTTCTTCAAATCTTTAAAAATGTCTTATTTTTCAACTAAAAGCATCCATAGTGAAAATGGGTCAGAGCGGTTCAGATTTGCATATAGCTCCAATACAAATATCGCTCCTAGATAGACTTTTTCCACCCCCGAATCCACGTATTTTCACCGAATTTCTTCGAACTGAGCATAACACGTTATATTTGAACTGGAAGAACTTATTGTGAAAGGTAGTCACTTTATTCCATGTTTGGATATAGCCCCAATACAAATATTCTTCTCGATTTGACAAATTGGGTCAAGTCATATTAGCCTATGATTAGGAAACATACAAAAATTCTTCCCGTTTCAATTTTTTACCGAATTGCATTGTATTCGGATAGAAAGTGGAGTGTATCATATAGTCGGCCCGTCGGACTTTAGCCTTTCCTTACTTGTTTATATTTAAAATTTTAAATGGCTTGTCTTATTTTTAATAGATGCCTATAAAATTCATTTAAAATCATTTGTGAACTGATTTCTACTTTAGGCAATTTGTGCAAAATATCACCGAATTAATATATAGATTTGGGCCACAAAGAATTTGGCACTTTTTGATTTCGTAGCAAATCTTTTGAATTGTTGTCTAAATACCATCGCATAGGCTTGTAGTCGCCCTCACTTATCATTCCACCGTCGATTTTTCCCACCAGTAAGTGTATGAGAATTGGTGAAATTGTTCCACACACAATGATAGCGCCAACAACCAACAGCGAATAAACAACCAACAAGTAGGTAGGTAGGTACACAAACGGCCACACCATTAACAAACGTTTTGAGTACCATGTTCCAACAAACAAACAAACAAAAAACTGCGAAACATCATCAAAGGCGTCATCATGAGGACGATGACGTTGATGATGATTATCAGCACCACCACCACCATCATCATCGTCAGCGCAGCTAGTCTGTCGACAGCAACATTATTATGAGCCCCAAACACCGCAAAAATATTTGCTGGTTATTTTTATTGACTTTGTGTTTGTTGTAACAATACGAGGAGCAAGTCTGTCCTTGGATACACACCGACACGCATGCATACACAGTCCATCAGACCGACTGCCAGCCAGACGGGCAGGCAGGCAGTCATCCTGTCCGACAACAAACACAACTTTACGCAAGCAACAACTGCAAATATACTTTCTAATAACTTTCCATAAATGTATGATGATGTTACTCTCACCCTTGCCTCCTGCCAACAGTTTTGTGGCACAGTAGTTCGAAGCAATAATCGGTAGTAAGGCCTCACAAAGTAAGGACTTTCATAAAGTAGAGCAAAAATGATTTAAAAGAAGTCAATAAAAAAGAAAGCATCAGTAGAAGTGGAGAATGGTTTTAAGTCTCTTCCAACCCAATATCCACATCAAATATTGAAAGGTTGTGGATTCTGGGGATATTTGCTAATCAATTGTGTGTTCCCTGAACTCCAAATGCTGCAATTTTGTTGAATAACGAAGCCATCAAGTTGAAAATGACTCTCATGAGCATATCGTCATACCTTGTGTGAATTTTGGGACAATATTTATTATTCCAGTCAATTTTGGTTTTTGATTTTACCATTTATGCCCACAGTCCACGATGGTGTTGGTGCTGGTGATGAGCGCCAGGGCGGGGTATTTAAGTTTTGTTATTTAGTCCTTTTTTATATTTGTATGTGTTGAAACGCATAAACATACTTTCCGTACGCTCATGCTAACAAATGTGAGTATATTGGTTAAAGTATTTGCAAAGTTGTAAAATATTTCCCTGCACCAAGGATGGGAAGGGCGTGGTGGTATGAGCAAGGAGCAAGCAAGCATGAGTCCAATCGACCGACCAACCAACCAACCGACAGACAGACCATCCGTGCACAGTGTACGATGCACTGTTTGCTTGGGGTTAGGTGCGTAAGTATATAAAATATTTGATGGCCGCCGGTCGAGGGAGAAAGAAGGTGGTTATCAGTATTTGTTTGGAGCAACAATACAAATACTTGTAAAACTTTATTATGGAACGTTAATACATATCAGCACACATACAAACATTCGTATTCACATTTTTATACTCCTGGCATGTTGTATGTCTGTTGCGAAGTAAAATAAGTATTTATTGTTATATTTATGATTTGAAGAAGAAAAAAAAACTTTTTTATTTGTGGGCCAAGCCCGAAACGTGGGAGACACTGGACTGCAATGAAGGTGAAGGGGGCAGTATTTATATGAGTCATTCCATATGAAACTGGAAAACATTTTTTTCACGTGAGTATGAAAATTTCATAAAATGTTGTTCTTTAAAAAAATTGTTTACATGTGTCTTAACCAAAAAAACTTATTTTATAACAATCGATATCAAAATTAAAATATGGCATGATAAAATTTTGCAGATATTGTTATATTTCAACAAATAATTCCCACTGTGAAATTGATCCCACTTTTTAAAGTAGCTCCCCTATAAATGGGCACAATTTTTATTATTACAGCTGTAGAACCCACATACTACATTAGATCTTGATAATATTTTGCAGATTATCAAATATCAAAGGGTCCACTTTTTAATGTCCTTACAAATTTGTTACCACTCTAGAATCCATACTTTACATGGGAAGTTTATCAAATATTGCAGATCATGATATATTTCAACTAGAAACATCTGCTATGAAAGTCAAATATATGGGTCCATATTTTAGTATAACCCCCATACAAATAGGCCATCATTATACCCTCCACCCCCAGGCTGGGGGTATACTAACATTGTCATTCCGTTTGTAACACCTTGAAATATCGGCCTGAGACCCTATAAAGTATATATATTCTCGATCGTCATAAAATTCTAAGACGATCTAGCCACGGACGGTCTTGGACGGACGGACGTCCGACTGTCCGTCTGTAAAAAGCCCGCTAGCATCTAAAGAAAAGGAGATAGGACGTCCAAATTTTCAATAAATGCGTCTTATAGAGATTTTGGAATGTCGTACTTTTAAGGGGGTAAAATAATAAAGGGGATGAAAATGGTACCAACTAGATAGCCGTAGCTACTTATACACTCCACGAGAGTATTATGACTTTGTGCATTTGTTTGTAACACCCAAAAGGAAGCAAGATAGACCCATTGTTAATTAAACCAATCGACTTAGAATCACTTTTTGAATCGATTTGAAACTTTGCACATCGAAGTTTTTCGGTATAAGGACGAACGCTATTTAATTTGAAGAAAATCTGTTCAGATTTAGATATAGCCCCCATACGAATTTCACTCCCGATTTGACTCTTTTCCTATATACCACATATTTTAACAGATTTTCTTCAAAATTGGCAAATAATCTAGGAACACGTATGGTGAAAATAAGTCAGATCGGTTCAGTTTTATATATAGTTCCCAATCAAATTTCGCTCCCGATTTGGCTTTTTGTGCTGTGCAAACAACATATTGTATCAGATTGTCTTCATATTTGGCAAAACATCCTATATTTAAACTAGGTACACCTAAGGTGAAAATAGGTAACATCGGTTCAGATTTATATATAGCTCCCAATAAAATGCCGCTCCCGCTTTGACTTTTTCCAAACTATAAACCAAATATTTTAACAGATTTTCTTCAAATCTTGCAGGATGAAAATGAGTCAGATCGGTTCAGATTTATATATAGCTGTCATACAAATTTCGCTCCCGTCTTGATTTTTTCCGCTCTATAAACCACATATTGTATCAGATTGTCTTCAGATTTGGCAAAACATCTCATATTTAAACTAGGAAGACCTGTGGTGAAACTAAGTCATATCGGTTCAGATTTATATATAGCTCCAACACAAATTTAACTTCCGACTTGACTTTTTCCGCCCCAGAAACCACATATTTTCACCGAATTTCTTCAAATTGAGCATAACACGTTATACTTGAAATGGAAGAGCCTATTGTGCAAGTGGGTCACTTTATGCAATGTTTGGATATAGCCCCGAAACAAATATTCTTCTCCATTTGACAAATTGGGTCAGGTCATTATTATTATGATTAGGAAACACACAAAATATACTTCCCGTTTTCACATTTTTACCGAATTGAATTGTATTCGGATAGAAAGTGGGGTGTATCGTATAGTCGGCCCCGCCCTACTTTAGCCTTTCTTTACTTGTTTTAGATTTAAATAAGAATGGAAATACAACTATCTACCAAAATTTATGGTATTTAGGCTTTTTTGGTAGTTGCTCTATTATATTTACTTTTTGAATTGACTTGAAGTATTATTTCGAAATATTTGTAGTATAAAGGTATTGGTAGGCTTGCCTTATAAGCGTGGTTTGAAATAATAAAAATTTTATATTTTTTTATAAATTTATTTTTTCAGTATTTTTATTTGTTTTGGTTTGACTATTAAAAAAATACATTTTCCTGTAATGTTACTGCACTTATACGAAAATCGACAGCCTCTGTGGAATGCAATCCATGGTGAAGGGTATATAAAGTTCGGCCCGGCCGAACTTGACGCCGTGTTTTAACTTGTTTAAATTAATTCCGTAACGTTTGAACGGAAGAAGATATATTGAGGAAATTTCACATGCTTAGAGCAATGGGTACTGGGGCTATATGGTAACACACCATAGGGTCACCACGGGCATGTCAATGTCATTTGTAAATAAATTCGCATTCTATAAAATATAGATGCAAAATGGTCTTGAGCCAGGAGAAAATCCTAGTTCAAATCATCTTCAAAAATTTTGAAACTTACTTAAAAAGTACCATTTTATTTGCCTTGAATGTTTTTTGCAAATGCCAATTTTTGTTGGCATAAAATGTTAAAAATTATATATATACATATGTATAATACATTTACATGCCTGTTCACTCGAATATGAAAATGTTTTCATAGAAATTAATATACTTAGTCACTTCGGGATACAAATGTTCGCTTCATCACAAACGCAAAAATTGAATTTTATCAAACAAAATTGTTTTCTTCTGAACAACAATGTCATTGATAAAATCGCTGTTCTAAATAAAAAATGGTATCTATTAAACGGCAAGAGATAGAAACACGAAATTCGGTATGTACATTCCTCTAATTGAGTAGATACATAATAAAAAAGTATTTTTTCAAAGTTCGTTTTTAAAGGGGTAAAATGGGAATAGAGGGATAAAAATGGTACCAACCAAACGGCTGCACCTACAATAATTAAATTCGGTATATAAATTCCTCACATTTTTGATATTTTTCCCAGTCTGAGGAATTGTGGAATTGGAATTTGTATGAGGTATTAAAATTTGTGCTGACATATACAAACAGATTACTTAATCTTCTTATAAAAACGTTGCTATTGCTCGAAAGGTCTAAGTTTATTTTCTTTAAATCCGGTGAAAATCTAAAAATCGGTTGGTAATCAACTAAATTGTAGACTCATATTGGCGTAGGAGGGATATTCTTCTGTGGTTGCTATAGCCCCCACAATTGTTAAAAAGTAAAAAAATAAAAAATAAATTCGGTGGAATATTTTGTTTATCAGCGTTTCTCGTTTGAAATATGTGACCGCTGGTACAATTATGAACCCTGATTTAAGTCAAAGACATACATTCATTGCGAACGTTCTGATGAGATGGAGTAGCGCCCATCGAAACTGCGCAGTCAACTTTTAGCTGCAACAATAAAGGTCTCACTTTGCCTTTTTTTTGCTAATTTTGGGTTCTGCTGAAGACTTCGGCACAACCTTTGGTCTTAAACCAAAATAAATGACAAGACAAGTAAAAAAATATTTATAGCCAAACGGATAATAATGCTGTTCTTTAATACTGGATACCTAACCTGATAACAAAATAATACCCTAGTCCACGAAGTGGTGTAGTGTATAAAAATGTTAAAATTTCACTCAAATAAAAAAATATTTTATAAAATTTCCGCCAACAGCAATATCAATGTCTGTATGAAAACAAACTTTGAAAAATAATTTTATATTAAAAATTTCAGACTTAGCCTGGATAATTATCCAGAGTAAGTCAAATTTGTGGTTATCGAGGCTAAGTCCAAAAAAATTAATAGAAAATATTCTTTTTTTGAAAATTTGTTTGGATACAAATATTTATTTTGTAGTTGGCGACAATGTAATAACAAACATAATTTTTTATTTTGAGCAAAAAATTATATTAATAAAAAATTAACGTTTTTGATATCGCAGCTTGTTATCCCGGCTTAACCCATTAATGTCCAGACGGGTAGTTTTCTACCCCTGAACTAAAAATTAGAGTTCTACGAAACTAGACGGAGTAACAACTATTTGATGATATTTGTAAAATATTTAGAATAATAAATATTTATAATGTAAATTGAAATTTTCACAGTATGTTCATGCTGAACCGGTGGTGAAAATAGGCTATATAAATTTTTGATATTTGCAGTGGGCGGGGCACCTCCCACACAAATTGAGGATTTATTCGTTTTTATAAATTAGCATATTCGGAATGCTGTTGCAGCTAGAGTCTTGCATTTTTGTGAAAGTTCACTAATTGTTAGTCTGCACAGTTTTGTCAATAATGGGCGGTAATGGAAAAGTAGGCGTGGCACCTCTCATACGAAGTTAAAACCTATTACTGAACATTGTCAGTTCTATGACACCTAGAGTGCTGTAATTTTGTGTAAGTGCATCTAGCATCAATGTGCGTAGTTGTGCCAAAAATGGGCGGTATTGGAAAAGTGGGCGTGGCACCTCCCATACGAAGTTAAAACCTAATATTGAATGTTGTCAGTTCTATGACACCTAGAGTGCTGTAATTTTGTATAAGTGAATCTAGCATAAACATGCGTAGTTGTGCCAAAAAAAGGCGGTAATAAAAAAGTGGGCGTGGCACCTCCCATACGAAATTAAAACCTATTATTGAATATTGTCACTTCTATGACACATAGAGTGCTCAAATTTTGACATTTTTTTCCATTATTCGCCGTAAACTAACGTTCTCCATGGAACATATCCATTTCTTTAGTATCTCAGGGAAGAACCTTGATTATATTTGATACATATATTACCCTTCAGGACAAAAATTATTATGAAAGCAGATTTTAATTTTACCGTTTGTTTTTTTTTTTTGCCCGGCGGGGGTTCAGCTAGTAATTAAACATGCAACGGCAAAAAGGGTAGAAAACTACCCCAGCCATATCTTGAAGACCAATATAGATATCAATTTTTTGTTTCTAGAATATTTTTAATCGGGCCAAAATCAGGTAGTATTCAAAAAGAAAAAAATTCAACAGGATCGGGTACCAGGCAATAATGGGTTAAAGAAACAGTCGTAATTTAACACTGTACCCCTGTTCTGCTCAGGGTTCTGTTCTGCTACACTGAAAACGGTTTAAGTTGTTTGTGTTAATATTACAGTTAAATAAATCACTACCATTAACGAATGTTTCTACAACGATTTGAAACATTTATTATTTCATACGCAGCAAGATGTTTGATATTTTATTTTTTTTTAATAAAATTTTGGTAAATAAACAAAAAAGCAAAAATAACTTGGCAGCAGTTATTGCCCTTATTTTCGAAATTATAAAAACTGATGAAACAATTTTAATTAAATTTAACCTTTTTCACGTTTAATGTTTTTTTTCTTTTTGAATTGACAATGATTTTTTCTTTTTCCAAAACTGAACAAATCAAGTACTTACAAAATAAGATATTTATATTAATTATATTAATTTGAAATTCTGGGGGGTCTAAAATTTTTCTGGGGTGGGCTTAGCCACCCCAGGACCACCCATCCTACGCCAATGTTTTACCCATAAGTTTTACTCGGCAACACCAGCAAGAGAATTATTGCGACACCTTTTAAAATATTGCTCGCTATGCAGATGAAAAGAAGACCCATTTTTGCTCCCCAAGGGGAATATCTATTTAAAACAAAAATCTACACTTTTCATAAAAGCTATGCTTAAAATGGTGAATGTATGTGTGAAATAGTTCACCCGCAGGCAATATTTCAATTTATTGAGATTTATATTTTGATTAAAGAGCATCGAACACCCTCAATCAATTTATGAATTTAAAGCCCACCCATCACGATTCACCTCAACCTTTTAGCAATTAATTAATTTATGTATGCTTGTAATACAATCCTAGAAGTAGCACAAAATGATACCACAAACATCATCGGGCAAATGTTGCAATAATACTAATACTGGCTGCGAACCATTTCCAAGTAATTTCAGCCATAATGGCTGCCCGCATACTGTGTGTGTGTGTGTGTGCAGTGTGGCCAGGTATCGATATCAATAATAACAATGGCTAAGATGAACCGAAAAGAGATTTTTCTTACAAAATAACCTTGGGGCATAATCAGTTGGTTTTGGATTTAATTTTAATTACATTTTACTCACACCACTACATACTCATGTACATGCATACCTCACCACAAGAGCATGGACTTGTGCTAGTGTTTGTGTGTATGTAAGTGTAGAGCTACCCAGTGCACAAATTTCTCATAAATCTAATGGAATATGTGCCTTGAGATTGGACATACTATTCGAAAATTTAAATGACAATTGATCAAGGTTTGCAAGGTATTTGATGGGAATTTTCTGTAATACAAGGAATACTGTGAAGGAATTTTTCATACGACAATAAACACAAATATTCTGCAAATTTGCTAAGGGAACGAGAACTATGGCGACTATAGCTGCACATTCTCAGCAGATCTAGATTTGTTTCGTTTCTCGTGCAAGATTTATAAGGCAAAATCTGCACATACTCCGAAGACCCGGGTTTGTCGCTAGTCGCTGAGAAAACTTCATTTCGCAGAAATGAAATTCTGCAAAAACCAATCCAGTTATGCATATTTCAAAAGGTTTTGGGGATATGCCAAATATTACTGTGGATGCATTTAAATTCCATAAATGTTTAAAAACATTTTAAAACTTTATCAGTTAATGTATTGGCATGTAACCACATATCGTATTGGAATTTCGTTTAAGTCATAAAAAACAAGAGCTCTTGAACATAATTTTGTTTTCGATTTTCTTTTCACCAGCAAGATGTCAAAAATCAGTATGTTTAATTTTTCCAGTATAAAACTATAGTCGTGAGGCATTGATGTTTACAAATATGGTTACAATTGGATTTTATTTAATAATTTTAGGAATAAAATTCTGGAAATATAGATTTAAGTACAGAAATTGTAAAACCTTCCCAGCCAAAAATTACTTTTCATGGTTTGGATGAATTTTGGATGAAAGAATAAATCAATAAATTTCTATTACAAGTGAGAAGCGTACTTTTAAAAATAATGCAGATTGATACAAATTTATTTTTAAAAATCTAAGAGTTTTTTGTCTATTAAAAATTACAGGGAATTTAAAAAATAATATAATAATAATATATTTATTTTTAATAAATAATATTTTTATTTTTTTAAGAATTGTAAATTTTATATTAAACTAGCAGTACCCACTGCTTCGCACGCGAAAAAGCCAGGTATTTGTTATTAGTTTTATCCGTCTCTGTTTTAGGATAGAATTTATTTGATTTTCTTTTGTTAAATAGTAAATTGGAAACATAGCACTCATATAGAGTCAAAGGAATGAGCTTGTCGATGTGCACTGTTTTAGCTGAACTCCCTTCGTATATATATTTTTAATCATTTTCTGCCCAGTTTTTAACAAAAAATTACAACCGCAGAGCCTTTTATAGGAAAAAATTCCATTTTGATGGCGCTTCTACATGGTCAGAGGAATTTACATACTAAATTTCATGATTCTAGCTGTAATCCTAAAGTTGGTACCATTTGTATCCCTTTTTGTCCCGCGCAACCCTTAAAAGTACAAGATGTATTTCTGTTGCGCTTCTATGTGGTGAGAGGAATTTACAAGCCAAATTTCACGACTATAGCAGCAATACTTAAATTAGTACCATTATTATTCCTTTTGTACCGCTAACCTCAAATTCCTGGTGAAAAGAATTTACAAGCCAAATTTCACGACTATAGCAGCAATACTTAAATTAGTACCATTATTATTCCTTTTGTATCGCTAACCTCAAATTTCAAGATTCTAGCTGCAATAATTTAGTTGGTACCATTTTTATACCTTTTTGTCCCGCGCAACGCATAAAAGTAAAAAATGTATTTCTGTTCCGCTTCTATGTGGTGAGAAGAATTTCCATACCAAATTTTACGACTATAGCTGCAATACTTTAGTTGGTACCATTTTTATCCCTTACACAACCCTTAAAAGTACACATTTTGAAAAATCCATTTTTACTGCGCTTCTACATGTTCAGAAGAACTTACACATTAAATTTCAAGATTCTAGCTGCAATACTTTAGTTGGTACCATTTTTATCCCTTTTTGTCCCTCTCACGCCTTATAAGTACAAATTTCGAAAAATCAATTTATATTGCAGTCTACGTCGTCAGAGAAATGTAAATACCGATTTTCACGATTCTAGCTGTAATACTTTAGTTGGTACCATTTTTATCCCTTTTTGTCTCTTTCCTCCCTTAAAAGTACAATTTTCAAAAAATCTCTTTTTGTTCGCTCGTCTGCATGGTCATTGCAAGGAACACAACTAATTTCATGTTTCTAGCTACTGCTGTTTAGTCAGGGCGAAGGTACGATGTTTATCCCTTTTTGTCCCATTTTATCCCTTAAAAGTACGAATTTCCCTGAAAATTTCATGGCCCTGGCTTCAGCCGTTTGGTCTGGGGGCTGGTCAATGATAAGTCAGTCAGTCGATAACGCAACTCTTTTATATATATAGATGAGACGCAGTTCGGTTGAAATCCGGCAACAAATTTTTGTGTATCTCCTATGAGAAAAAAGTTACTATATTATTCCGTTTGTAACAACTTGAAATATCGACCTGAGACCATATAAAGTATATATATTCTTGATCGTGATAAAATTATAAGACGATCTAGCCATGTCCGTCCGTCCGTCTGTTGAAAGTACGCTAGCATCTAAACGAAAGTAGCAAGGATGTCCAAATTTTCCATAAAAACGTCTTATAGTCGTAGTTCGCTTGAGATTCCAACTGGACGAAGTCGGTCTAAAGGGAAACATTTTTCTCTCACAAGGACTGAAAATACCCAGAATAACCCATAATATTTTAGAGTATTTAAGCATGTTTTTTCAATATGTCTGCTTGTATTTACTTGGTATTGGGTATGCGCATTCCCACTACAACAAAAACGTGCTCCATAAAGTGATTCTTATTCGTAGGGGGTGATAATGGGGCAAAAAGGGATAAAAATAATACCTATCAAACGACAACAGCCAGAAACACGAAATTCGGTACATACACTAATTACATTCCTCTAATTCAAAGGATACATAATATAAAAGCATTTTTTCAAAATTCGATCTTTAAAGAGGTAAAATGGAATTAGAGGGATAAAAATAGTACCAACCAAACGGCTGCACCTAGAATAATGCAATTTTGTGTATACATTCAATTGATTGCATCGAGACGTAAAGTAAAGGGAATTTTCGAAATTCATACTTTTTGGGGTTAAAATCTAAAAAGGGGATACAAATTGTACCAACCAAATGACCGCAGCTAGAGTCATGAAATTCGGAGTATACATTCCTCTGACTGGGTAGACACGAAAAATAGAAAGATGTTTTCATATTCGTACTTTCAAGAGATACAATGGGTACAGAGGGATAAAAATGGTACCAACTAAACAGCTACATCTAGAATGATGAAATTCGGTGTATACATTCCTCTGACTGCATACACACGCAAAATAAAAAGATTTTTCTAAATTCCTACTTTTTTATCATTACGCAAAAATTTGTTGAATCATGAAGTGTACGTAAGAGATAATGGATTTTCAAAATGTGTACTTTTGGAATTAAAATAGTACGGCAATAAAACCAACTGTACCCACCCAATATTTATGGTATTTAAGCTTTTTGGAGACTGCTGTCTTACTATTTCGATATATATGGTATAAACGTATTGGTAGCCTTGCCGTATAAGCGTGGTTTGAAATAATAAAAATATTATATTTATTTATAAAATTATTTTTTACAATATTTGTTTTGGTTTGGCTATATTCAAAAAATTGGCATTTTCCTGTAATGTTAATACAGTTCTATGAAAATTGACTGCCTCTGTGTAATGCAATCCTTGGTTGAGGGTAAAAAAAGTTCGGCCCGATCGAACTTAACGCCGCTTTCACTTCTTTTATTTACGCTTTATTTACACTGAGCGTAGGCCAATGCTTTTTAGGCCCCAACTAAAAATTACTCTCCAGATTTTGCATTGCAGCGCTAGAGGCCAAGTATTGCACCCGGATGTTATATAAATTTTCATACCATTTTATATTGGACCTGACAACATCTATTGCGGACGTGGTCAATGTGTAGATATAAGATTATAGATTTGACGTTAGGGATGGACGAACGTAAATTACTCCGGTCCTTATAGAACTATGTAATCGATGTGTCCCGCATTAATATAAAGATTGTGAAGGATATCATATAGTCGGCTCTGCCGACTCCGGCTCGACATTCCTTACAACGTGCTAACCTACGCAAACATATAAGCTTTGCATATTATTCCATAAGAAGATCTAATATTCATTTAATTATAGCAACGCTCCGATGGATATGGGCAAATCTACGGTATAGTACGATTCCATGTCACTCAGGCTTCTAACCGCTTTAAGAGCAATATATAATATTTCTGAGAGTGTCATAATTTTCAAAACGACGAGTTTAACCTCGCCAACATCCTAAAGTTTTAAAATTATGCTGTTAATGTAGTCTACTGAGCTAAGGTCTACCCTAATTTACCCTATTTTTGCTTGTAACTTTCGGGAGTTGTTCAACTCTTTTGGCTATAACTTTTTCAGCATAAGAGAAAATCATTCTGATCTTTTTGTGGATGATAGTAATGATGTTGCGGAATCTTCTATATGTTGAAAAGGGCGTGTGCCATCACTGAGGAATAAATGGTAGCTCTTCAAAATCTGTCACTCTGTTTTTGCATAAAACGAAAATTGATACAATTTTCTTTTTTGCGCTTTCAGCGTGAACGTAATTGGAAATTTTTTAATATTGGATTATAAACGACAGAGATACTAACAAAAGGCGACCGGACGATTTGGTGTGCCTTCAGCGACAAGGAGATTATGACAGTACGAACATCATCAGGTCGATGCGTGCAGATCATGAAATTTCATATTTTTTGAAGAGCACATCCGCAGTTTGAAAAATAACTGGTGGCAACCCTGTGTGATTGGTGAATATGGGTACTACTAATAATGTGTGTAAGTGCTAAATAGATCGAATTATTATTTTGGTACCGAGAGCCATTTTAAGTTAAATTTTGTTGATTTTCATAGGGGTTTCAGGCTTAACTTGCAATAGAACCAAAAGGGACAATCCGATTATAACTTCTTCAGCACTTGAAAAAAATGATGCACGCGAGCACATTATTTATATTTAATGTATTTTTAACAAGTTGACGCTAAAATAAAACGTGACGCTAAACTTGCAATAGAACCAAAAGGGACAATCCGATTGTAACTTCTTCAGCACTTGAAAAAAGTTATGCACGCGAGCACATTATTTATATTTAATGTATTTTTAACAAGTTGACGCTAAAATAAAACGTGTGCCTCTAATTTGAAATTTTTAATTTTTCAAAATTGAAATCGGACTATTTTGTAGATTTTCCCATATACATATGAATTAAAAAGTAAAATTTGCTTTATATTCGGCCTGGCTGCATCGATTACTGAGTTTTTTTTTTCAGAACATTCTCTCCATCTTCTTCACTTTTGTTAGAATTAGACTGTGCAACTGCCTATTTTTCTGATTTAGGTTAGAAATTGTTGAGAATAGTGACGAATCTGGTAGATATCGGAGTTGAATTAGAAATCATTGGAAACGAATGGAATCGAACCACAAAAATAACTGAAATAATATGAGAAT
>OX377621.1:142437647-142828517 GCA_947397865.1 Polietes domitor | reverse complement strand
CAATTCTTAAATTGGAACCCTTTTTGTCCCGCCTACCTCCTAAAAATTACAAATTTCGAACAATTCAATTATACTGCGCTTCTACATGGTCAGAGGAATTTACATACCAAATTTCTCGATTCTAGCTGTAATACTTTAGTTGGTACCATTTTTATCCCTCTCGCCCCCTAAAAATACAAATTTCGAAAAAATCTATTTTACTTCATTTCTATATGGTCAGAGGAATTTACATACCAAATTTAGCGATTCTAGCTGTAATATTTTAGTTGGTACCATTTTTATCCCTTTTTGTCCCGCTCGCCTCTTAAAAGTACAAATTTCGAAAATCCAATTTTACTTCGTTTCTATATGGTCGGAGGAATTTACATACCAAATTTCACGTTTATAGCTCTAATACTTTAGTAGGTTCCATTTTTATCCCTTTTTGTCCCGCTCTCCCCTTAAAAGTACAAATTTCGAAAGATCCAATTTTACTTCGTTTCTATATGGTCGGAGGAATTTACATACCAAATTTCACGATTCTAGCTGTAATACTTTAGTTGGTACAATTTTTATCCCTTTTTTCCCGCTAGCCCCTTAAAAGTAAAAATTTCGAAAATCCAATTTTACTTCGTTTCTATATGGTCGGAGGAATTTACATACCAAATTTCACGATTCTAGATGTAATACTTTAGTTGGTACCATTTTTATCCCTTTTTGTCCCGCTCTCCCCTTAAAAGTACAAATTTCGAAAAATCCAATTTTACTTCGTTTCTATATCGTCAGAGGAATTTACATACCAAATTTCACGATTCTAGCTGTAATACTTTAGTTGGTACCATTTTATCCCTTTTTGTCCCGCTTGCCCTTAAAAGTACAAATTTCGAAAAATCCAATTTTACTTCGTTACTATATGGTCAGAGGAATTTACATACCAAAATTCACGTTTCTAGCTGTAATACTTTAGTTGGTACCATTTTTATCCCTTTTTGTCCCGCTCGTCCCTTAAAAGTACAAATTTCGAAAAATCCAATTTTACTTCGTTTCTATATGGTCAGAGGAATTTACATACCAAATTTCACGTTTCTAGCTGTAATACTTTAGTTGGTACCATTTTTATCCCTTTTTGTCCCGCTCGTCCCTTAAAAGTACAAATTTCGAAAAATACAATTTTACTTCGTTTCTCTATGGTCAGAGGAATTTAAATACCAAATTTCACGATTCTAGCTGTAATACTTTAGTTGGTACCATTTCTATCCCTTTTTGCCCCGCTCGTCCCTTAAAAGTACAAATTTCGAAAATCCAATTTACTTCGTTTCTATATAGTCAGAGGAATTTACATACCAAATTTCACGTTTCTAGCTGTAATACTTTAGTTGGTACCATTTTATCCCTTTTTTCCCGCTCGTCCTTTAAAAGTACAAATTTCGAAAAATCCAATTTTACTTCGTTTCTATATGGTCAGAGGAATTTTTATACCAAATTTCACGATTCTAACTGTAATACTTTAGTTGGTACCATTTTTATACCTTTTTTGCCCCGCTCGTCCCTTAAAAGTACAAATTTCGAAAAATCCAATTTTACTTCGTTTCTATATGGTCAAAGGAATTTACATACCAAATTTCACGTTTCTAGCTGTAATACTTTAGTTGGTACCATTTTTATCCCTTTAATAGTACAAATTTCGAAAAATCCAATTTTACTTCGTTTCTATATGGTCAGAGGAATTTACATACAAAATTCACGATTCTAGCTGTAATACTTTAGTTGGTACCATTTTTATCCCTTTTTGCCCCGCTCGTCCCTTAAAAGTACAAATTTCGAAAAATCCAATTTTACTTCGTTTCTATATGGTCAGAGGAATTTACATACCAAATTTCACGTTTCTAGCTGTAATACTTTAGTTGTTACCATTTTTATCCCTTTTTGTCCCGCTTGCCCCTTAAAAGTACAAATTTCGAAAAATCCAATTTTACTTCGTTTCTATATGGCCAGAGGAATTTACATACCAAATTTCACGATTCTAGCTGTAATACTTTAGTTGGTACCATTTTTATCCCTTTTTGTCCCGCTCTCCTCTTAAAAGTACAAATTTCGAAAAATCCAATTTTACTTCGTTTCTATATGGCCAGAGGAATTTACATACCAAATTTCACGATTCTAGCTGTAATACTTTAGTTGGTACCATTTTTATCCCTTTTTGTCCCGCTCGCCCCTTAAAAGTACAAATTTCGAAAAATCCAATTTTACTTCGTTTCTATATTGTCAGAGGAATTTACATACCAAATTTCACGTTTCTAGCTGTAATACTTTAGTTGGTACCATTTTTATCCCTTTTTGTCCCGCTCGGCCCTTAAAAGTACAAATTTCGAAAAATCCAATTTTACTTCGTTTCTATATGGTCAGAGGAATTTACATACCAAATTTCACGATTCTAGCTGTAATACTTTAGTTGGTACCATTTTTATCCCTTTTTGTCCCGCTCGGCCCTTAAAAGTACAAATTTCGAAAAAATCCCTATTTGTAGCTCGTCTGCATGGTCATTGCAAGGAACTCACCGAATTTCATGTTTATACCTACTGCCGTTTAGTCAGGACGAAGGTTCGATGTTTATCCCTTTTTGGGCCATTTTATCCCTTAAAGTACGAATTTCGTAAAACCCTTTCTTAGTCGACGTCTACGTCATATTTGGGAACTACCCTGAAAATTTCATGACCCTGGCTTCAGCCGTTTGGTCTGGGGGCTGGTCAATGATAAGTCAGTCAGTCAGTCAGTCAGTCAGTCAGTCAGTCAGTCAGTCAGTCAGTCAGTCAGTCAGTCAGTCAGTCAGTCAGTCAGTCAGTCAGTCAGTAACGCAACTCTTTTATATATATAGATTTGTCATATTAACGGCATAGAACCTCAATTATTCCTCAGCGTCAATTATTCCTCAATCGTCGAGGTCGTGTCGGTCATTTGGCCGATATTTTGTTCCATACATAATTGAACCATACCAATATTATCATAATAATAAGAAATGACAATAATTTCCTGAATAATTTGTATTTTATTCAAAATCAACATCGGCCCTTAAAATTTAACCACCCTTTATAATTATATTGCTAAATATATATGTTGTGGTAGGACAAAAATGATTAGTTTCGTAACAAAAAGTAAATGTAAGCGAACTGATGTCTTCTGTGCAAAAATATTTTACTTTTGCAAATGCGTTCACTAGTTAAAGTTATGCTTTTTGCAACGGAAAAAGTCAAAAACCCCACTGTGCGCCGGTAAGAAAAAGTGTTTCGTGGGTTGCACAGCTTGGTTCCGATGAAGGTTGTAAAAGACCGTGGTAGTACAAATGACCTTCGCTGACACTGTTAGCAAAGCCACCATCGATACCAATTTCTGGAAGAGTTAACAGATATAAGTTTCTTCTTCGAAATCCTTATACTCGAGATCTGAGATTGGCGTGACTGAGGCCTGCCTTCATTTTCGTATCACCGCTGTATTATGTTTAAACAAGCACGGTTACCGCCAGACCGGATTAAATTTCGAATTAAAACCAAGACCAACTCTACTAAATTCAAAGATAAAAGAAGATCCCGTCTCGAAGCTCCCGGGACAGCTACCAACGATGGAACGAAATCGAATTAGAAGTCGGCAATTTAAAGGAGTATCTATAAATGAGTCTGGCAATGCTCTCGAGGAGTGCTGCCACTCAGAGAAATTGTTCTGGCTGACAATCTTGGAAAGAGGTCTATAGACTCTTTACTGGAGCTCTTCGTAAAAACAGACAGTACCCTAGGACAACTGCCGCAAAAAGCCCAGAGTACCAGATTGCATCTATACTAAGCTCCTGGAAAGGAGAGCGCTAAAAATCCCAGAAAAATTATATCGCCTCCCGAATTATAACATGGTTCAACAAGGAAACGTAATTATCTCCACTGACATCTAGTAGTAGATGAATAATGTGAATTCGCGAACCATATTGGAATGCAAGGAGGAAATCGATGTATTATCTTACAATGGAAATCTTGAGATCGTATGGGTATCAGGATAGTATAAGATCATAGGATACTATAGGATCACAGTATACTCTAGGATTACAGGATACTATTGGATCTAAATAGTATATTTCGCATATTTACGAAATATAGTGGGCCATTTAAAATTTTAAATTTGAACTACACAGATTACTTTGACTTTGAAAGGTCGAATAAGAAAAGGAAATATTAAAAACTTATTTCTAAAGTAGTGAGTCTTTAACGCAAAATGTAAGAAATTTACGTGGAAATTTTTCAAGAAGAGATCGACCTTCACTTCACTGGGTTGATCGGATGAGGTACTGCCGAGCCAGTCGTGATTATATTATATCGCAATTGTAGTAGAACCAAATGAAACTTTGCACACCGCAGATTTTCGGGACAATGACGAACGCTATTTAATTTGAAGAAAATCGGTTCAGATTTAGATATAGCCCCCATACGAATTTCACTCCCGATTTCACTCTTTTCACTCTAGATACCACATATTACAACAGATGTTCGGTTAAAATTGGCAAAACATCTTATATTTCAACTAGAAACACCTGTGGTAAAAATGTGTTAGAGCGGTTCAGATTTATATATACCTCCCATTCAAATTTTGCTCTCGATTTGACTTTTTTCTGGTCTAGAAACCACATATTTTTACAGATCTTCTTCAAATTTGGCAAAATAGGTTGTAGTTCCGCAAGAAATACCTATGGTGAAAATAGGTCAGATCGGTTCAGATTTATATATAGCTCCCATTAAAATTCGCTCCGATTTGACTTTTTCTACTCTAGAAACCACACATTTAAACAGATCTTCATCAAATTTGGCAAAATATCTTATGTTTCCATTAGAAACACCCATGGCAAAAATGGGTCAGATCGGTTCAGATTATATATATATCCCATACAAATTTCGCTCCCAATTTTTTCCGCTCTAAAATCCACATATTTTACCAGATTTTCTTCAAAATTGGCAAACATCTTATATTTCAACTTGAAACACCTGTGGTGAAAATGTGTTAGATCGGTTCAGATTTACATATAGCTCCCATACAAATTTCGCTCCCGGATTGACTTTTTCCACCCCGAATCCACGTATTTTCTCCGAATTTTTTCAAAATGAGCATAACACGTTTACTTGAACTGAAGAAACTTATTGTGAAAGTTATTCATTTCATTCCATGTTTGGATATAGCCCCGATACAAATATTCCTCTCGATTTGACAAATTGGGTCAGGTCATATTAGCCTATGATTAGGAAACATACAAAAAGCCTTCCCGTTTTCACTTTTTTACCGACTTTAGCGTTTCCTTACTTGTTTATATTTAAAATTTTAAATGGCTTATCCTATTTTTAATAGATGCCTATGGAATTCATTTAAATCATTTGTGAACTGATTTCAACTTTAGGCAATTTGTCCAATATATCACCGAATTAATATATAGATTTGGGCCACAAAGAATTTGGCACTTTTTGATTTCGTAGCAAATCTTTTGAATTGTTGTCTAAGTCCCATCGCATAGGTTTGTAGTTGCCCTCACTTATCATTCCACCGTCGATTTTTCCACCAATAAGTGTATGAGAATCGGTGAAATTGTTCCACACACAATGATAGCGCCAACAGCGAATAAACAACCAACAAGTATGTAGGTAGGTACACAAACGGCCACACCATTAACAAACGTTTTGAGTACCATGTTCCAACAAACAAACAAACAAAAAACTGCGAAACATCATCAAAGGCGTCATCACGAGGACGATGACGTTGATGATGATTATCAGCACCACCACCACCATCATCATCGTCAGCGCAGCTAGTCAGTCGACAGCAACATTATTATGAGCCCCAAACACCGCAAAAATATTTGCTGGTTATTTTTATTGACTTTGTGTTTGTTGTAACAATACGAGGAGCAAGTCTGTCCTTGGATCCAAACACACACAGACACGCATGCATACACAGTCCATCAGACCGACTGCCAGTCAGACCGGCAGGCAGGCAGTCATCCTGTCCGCCAACAAACACAACTTTACGCAAGCAACAACTGCAAATATACTTTCTAATAACTTTCCATAAATGTATGATGATGTTACTCTCACCCTTGCCTCCTGCCAACAGTTTTGTGGCACAGTGGTTCGAAGCAATAATCGGTAGTAAGGCCTCACAAAGTAAGTACTTTCATAAAGTAGAGCAAAAATGATTTAAAAGAAGTCAATAAAAAAGAAAGCATCAGTAAAAGTGGAGAATGGTTCTAAGTCTCTTCCAACCCAAAATCAACATCAAATATTGAAAGGTTGTGGATTCTGGGGATATTTGCTAATCAATTGTGTGTTCCCTGAACTCCAAATGCTGCAATTTTGTTGAATAACGAAGCCATCAAGTTGAAAATGACTCTCATGAGCATATCGTCATACCTTGTGTGAATTTTGGGACAATATTTATTATTCCAGTCAATTTTGGTTTTTGATTTTACCATTTATGCCCACAGTCCACGATGGTGTTGGTGCTGTTGATGAGCGCCAGGGCGGGGTATTTAAGTTTTGTTATTTAGTCCTTTTTTATATTTGTATGTGTTGAAACGCGTAAACATACTTTCCGTACGCTCATGCTAACAAATGTGTGTATATTGGTTAAAGTATTTGCAAAGTTGTAAAATATTTCCCTGCACCAAAGATGGGAAGGGCGTGGTGGTATGAGCAAGAAGCAAGCAAGCATGAGTCCAATCGACCGACCAACCAACAAACCAACCGACAGACAGACCATCCGTACACAGTGTACGATGCACTGTTTGCTTGGGGTTAGGTGCGTAAGTATATAAAATATTTGATGGCCGCCGGTCGAGGGAGAAAGAAGGTGGTTATCAGTATTTGTTTGGAGCAACAATACAAATACTTGTAAAACTTTATTATGGGAACGTTAATACATATCAGCACACATACAAACATTCGTATTCACATTTTTATACTCCTGGCATGTTGTATGTCTGTTGCGAAGTAAAATAAGTATTTATTGTTATATTTATGATTTGAAGAAAAAAAAAAACTTTTTTATTTGTGGGCCAAGCCCGAAAGGTGGGAGACACTGGACTGCAATGATGGTGAAGGGGGGCAGTATTTATATGAGTCATTCCATATCAAACTGGAAAACATTTTTTTCACGTGAGTATTAAAATTTTCATAAAATGTTGTTCTTTAAAAATATTGTTTACATGTGTCCTAAGAAATAAAACTTATTTTATAACAATCGATGTCAAAATTAAAATATGGCATGATAAAATTTTGCAGATATTGTTATATTTCAACAAATAATTCACTCTGTGGAATTGATCTATAAGGGTCCACTTTTTAAAGTAAAATTGCTCCCATGAAATACCTGGGTTTAGTAATCAAATCGAGGTATATACGCAGAGAGTGGTGTAGGGTATTATATAGTCGGCCCCGCCCGACTTTAGCCTTTCCTTACTTGTTATTATTACCTTTCTAGGACCCACATTTTACATCGGAAGTTTTTCAAATTTTGCAGATTATATTATATTCATTTTTCATGCTAAGAATACCTACTTTGAAAGTGATCTATATGGACCAACTTTTCAATGAAGCGCCATTACAAATGGCCCCATTTTTATTATTACTCCTCTAGGACCCTCAATTTACATCGGAAATTTATCAAATTTTGCATTTTGTATTATAATTCATCTAATAAGACATATTATGAACGTCAAATATTTGGGTCCATAGTTTGGTATAACCCCCATACAAATTGGGGCCCCATTCTACTCTATTGCATCTCTAGAATCATCGTGCGTTAGATCTCGATATATTTTTGCATATCATGTCATATTTCAACTTAGAATACCTACTTTGAAAGTGGTCTATATGGAACCACTTTTTAATGTAGAGCCCTTATAAATGGCCCCATTTTTATTATTACCCATCCAGGACCCACAGCTTACATCGGATGTTTTTCAAATTTTGCAGATTATATTATATTCATATTTCATGCTAAGAATACCTACTTTGAAAGTGATCTATATGCACCCACTTTTCAATGTAGCGCCCTTACAAATGGCCCCTTTTTTGATTTATTTATTATGAATTACAATACAAAGTAAATTTATATTATAATTTTGGGTCCAGGGATTGAGCCGGGGTGACTAAGACCATTGTAGCTAGTTATTGCAGCGACAGACCAGAGCCTCTGGTGGGAATAGAACCCACAACCCCCACGCTGATAGCCGAGCACGCTACCAACTTGACTATTATTACTCCTCTAGAACCCTCGATTTACATCGGAAGTTTATAAAATTTTGCATTTTGTATTATATTTCATCTAATAGGACATATTATGAAAGTCAAATATATGGGTCCATATTTTGGTATCGCCTCCATACAATTTGGGCCCTATTCTACTCTATTACATCACTAGAACCATCGTGCATTAGATAATCAACTAAATTGCAGACTCATATGTGCGCAAAGTTGCGCAAACCCGGTTTTTACCCATAAGTTTTACTCGACAACACCAGCAAGAGAATTATTGTGACACCTTTTAAAATATTGCTGGCAATGCAGAGAAAAGAAGACCCATTTTTGCCCCCCAAGGGGAATATCTATTTAAAACAAAAATCTACACTTTTCATAAAAGCTATGCTTAAAATGATGAATGTATGTGTGAAATAGTTCACCCGCAGGCAATGTTTCAATTTATTGACATTTATATTTTGATTAAAGAGCATAGAACACCCTCAGTCAATTTATGAATTTAAAGCCCACCCATCACGATTCACCTCAACCTTTTAGCAATTAATTAATTTATGTATGCTTGTAATACAATCCTAGAAGTAGCACAAAATGATACCACAAACATCATCGGGCAAATGTTGCAATAATACTAATACTGGCTGCCAACCATTTCCAAGTAATTTCAGCCATAATGGCTGCCCGCATACTGTGCGTGTGTGTATGTGCAGTGTGGCCAGGTATCGATATCAATAATAACAATGGCTAAGATGAACCGAAAAGAGATTTTTCTTACAAAATAACCTTGGGGCATAATCAGTTGGTTTTGGATTTAATTTTAATTACATTTTACTCACACCACTACATACTCATGTACATGCATACCTCACCACAAGAGCTTGGACTTGTGCTAGTGTTTGTGTGTGTATGAGTGTAGAGCTACCCAGTGCACAAATTTCTCATAAATCGTATGGAATATCTGCCTTGAAATTGGACATTCTTTTCGAAAATTTAAATGACAGTTGATCAAGATTTGCCAGGTATTTGAAGGGAATTTTCTGTAATACAAGGAATACTGTGAAGCAATTTTTCATACGACAATAAACAGAAATATTCAGCAAATTTGCTAAGGGAACGATATCTATGGCGACTATAGCTGCACATTCTCAGAAGATCTAGATTTGTTTCGTTTCTCGTGCAAAATCTGCACATACTCCGAAGACCCGGTTTTGTCGCTAGTCGCAGAGAAAACTTCATTTCGCAGAAATGAAATTCAGCAAAAACCATTCCAGTTATGCATATTTCAGAAGGTTTTGGGGATATGCCAAATATTACTGTGGATGCATTTAAATTCCATAAATGTTTAAAAACATTTTAAAACTTTATCAGTTAATGTATTGGCATGTAACCACATATTGTATTGGAATTTCGTTTAAGTCATAAAAAACAAGAGCTCTTGAAAATAATTTTGTTTTCGATTTTCTTTTCACCAGCAAGATGTCAAAAATCAGTATGTTTAATTTTTCCAGTATAAAACTATAGTCGTGAGGCATTGATGTTTACAAATATGGTTACAATTGGATTTTATTTAATAATTTTAGGAATAAAATTCTGGAAATATAGATTTAAGTACAGAAATTGTAAAACCTTCCCAGCCAAAAATTACTTTTCATGGTTTGGATGAATTTTGGATGAAAGAATAAATCAATAAATTTCTATTACAAGTGAGAAGCGTACTTTTAAAAATAATGCAGATTGATACAAATTTATTTTTAAAAATCTAAGAGTTTTTTGTCTATTAAAAATTACAGGGAATTTAAAAAATAATATAATAATAATATATTTATTTTTAATAAATAATATTTTTATTTTTTTAAGAATTGTAAATTTTATATTAAACTAGCAGTACCCACTGCTTCGCACGCGAATAAGCCAGGTATTTGGTATTAGTTTTATCCCTCTCTGTTTTAGGATAGAATTTATTTGATTTTCTTTTGTAAAATAGTAAATTGGAAACATAGCACTCATATAGAGTCAAAGGAATGTTCTTGTCGATGTGCACTGTTTTAGCTGAACTCCCTTCGTATATATATTTTTAATCATTTTCTGTCCAGTTTTTAACAACAAATTACAACCGCAGAGCCTATCATTGGAAAAAAAATCCATTTTGATGGCGCTTCTACATGGTCAGAGGAATTTACAAACTAAATTTCATGATTCTAGCTGTAATCCTAAAGTTGGTACCATTTTTATCCCTTTTGGTCCCGCGCAACCCTTAAAAGTACAAAATGCATTTATATTCCATTTCTATGTGGTGAGAGGAATTTACGTGCAAAATTTCACGACTATAGCTGCAATACTTAAATTAGTACCATTATTATTCCTTTTGTACCTCTTATAAGTATAAATTTCGAAAAATCCATTTTTACTGCGCTTCTACATGGTCAGAAGAACTTACACATTAAATTTCAAGATTCTAGCTGCAATACTTTAGTTGGTACCATTTTTATCCCTTTTTGTCCCGCTTACTTCTAATAAGTATAAATTTCGAAAGATCCAATTTTACTGCGCTTCTACATGGGTAGAAGAACTTACATATAAAATTTCAAGATTCTAGCTGCAATAATTTAGTTGGTACCATTTTTATCCCTTTTTGTCCCGCGCAACGCTTAAAAGTAAAAAATGTATTTCTGTTCCGCTTCTATTTGGTGAGAGGAATTTCCATATCAAATTTCACGACTTTAGCTGCAATACTTTAGTTGGTACCATTTTTATCCCTCGCAACCCTTAAAAGAACAAATTTTGAAAAATCCAATTTTAGTGGGCTTCTACATGGTCAGAAGAACTTACATATCAAATTTCAAGATTCTAGCTGCAATACTTTAGTTGGTACCATGTTGATCCCTTTTTGTCCCGCTCACCGCATATAAGTACAAATTTCGAAAAATCAATATTGCAAGTCTACGTTAACAGAGAAATGTAAATTCCGATTTTCACGATAGTTGGTACCATTTTGATCCCTTTTTGTCTCTTTCCTTCCTTAAAAGTACAAATTTCAAAAAATCTCTTTTTGTAGCTCGTCTGCATGGTAATTGCAAGGAACACACCGAATTTCATGTTTCTAGCTTCTGCCGTTTAGTCAGGACGAAGGTACGATGTTCATACCTTTTTGTCGCATTGTACCCCTTAAAAGTACGAATTTCGTAAAACCCTTTCTTAGTCGACGTCTACGTCATATTGCGGATCTACCCTGAAAATGGCCCTTGCTTCAGCCGTTTGGTCTGGGGGCTGGTCAATGATAAGTCAGTCAGTCGATAACGCAACTCTTTTATATATATAGATGAGACGCAGTTTGGTTGAAATCCGGCAACAAATTTTTGTGTATCTCCTATGAGAAAAAAGTTACTATATTTTTGCGCATTAATTTAATAATAAATACATATGACGATTTTTCCTTTTGTGTTACTTGGAAAGTGGGCGTGGTTGTGGGCGGATCTTGAAATATCGACCTGAGACCATATAAAGTATATATTCTTAATAATGATAAAATACTAAGACGATCTAGCCATGCCCGTCCGTCTGTTGAAAGCACGCTAGCATCTAAACGAAAGGAGCTAGGACGTCCAAATTTTCCATAAATACATCTTATAGTCGTAGTTCGTTTGAGATTGCAAGTGGAAGAAGTCGGTCTAAAGGGAACATTTTTTCTCTCACAAGGACAGAAAATACCCAGAATAACCCATACTATTTTAGAGTATTTAAGCATGTTTTTTATGTCTGCTTGTATTTACTTGATATTGGGTATGCGCATTCCCCCTACAACAAAAACGAGCACCATAAAGTGATTCTTATTCGTGGGGGGGTTAATTGCGGCAAAAAGGGATGAAAATAGTACCTATCAAACGACAACAGCCAAAAACACTAAATTCGGTACATACACTAATTACATTTCTCTAATTCAAAGGATACATAATATAAAAGCATTTTATCAAAAGTCGATCTTTTAAGAGGTACAATGGAAATAGAGGGATAAAAATAGTACCAACCAAACGGCTGCACCTAGAATAATGAAATTTGGTGTATACATTCCACTGATTGAATAGAGACGAAAAGTAAAGGTAATTTTCGAAATTCCTAAGTTTTGGGGTTAAAATCGAAAAAAGGGATAAAAATTGTACAAACTAAATGACCGCAGCTAGAGTCATGAAATTCGGAGTATACATTCCTCTGACTGCGTAGACACGAAAAATAGAAAGATTTTTTCAAATTCGTACTTTCAAGAGATACAATGAGTACAGAGGGATAAAAATGGTACCAACATATATATATATATATATATCTGTGGTCACAACCCATAACAGCCTAAGTCTGTTTTTCAATATTTTCAGTACAGGAGTTTAAAGTTTTGAATCTTCACTGAAAATCAGGAGAAGGTGTTTTTTGGAAAACTTTGCTACAGATTCCAAGGAAACGAATTTCTTTACTTAGTTGTTAACAAAAAATAGTTGTTTATTCTCGCAGTCAAAAGATATTATCGAAAAAGACACTTAGGCTCTTATGAATTGTTGAACGAAAGAAAGTCAAAAAGTTCAAGTTGAGTTAGGCTATTATTCCAGATTAAATAAAAAACTTTAAGTGCGCCTAAATTGACATAAACGAAATTGTAATTCGGAACAAGAGCTTAACTCAAGTTAGGAAAATAAAATTGTTTCTTTGTTTTTTTGGATTAACGACTTAAGTTGATTTAGGCAATGATGAAAAAATAATGTTTATATTTGTTGTAATCCTAAATTGACTTAGGCAGTTATGCCAAAACAGTAATTTAGAAAAATAACTTAAGCTATTAGGTGTTTTAGGATTAATTGCCTTCCTAGAAGAGATACAAACATGAAAAATTTAGAGCAAATACATTTAGATACGCTGAATACGATGGTGCTAATAACTCAATTGTGTCCTAACTCGAGTTAGGCTGTTAAGGGTTGTGACCACAGATATATAGTATATATATTAGAGTGGCTTCTTTTGTGAGGAAGGAAAAAATGTTGTTGATGTTCCCGACTAAAATGAAAGATGGGTTTGTTTTATGTATTCTCCCAAACTATTTCGTTTTTATCATTTATATCAAAATAACCTTTATAAATCAGGTTTTTCGTGAATAAAATTCACGATGAGAATGGTATTGAGAAAAAACGCTAGAAATTAAAATCCGATCCGAGCCTCATCAAACCATATTAAAAACTTGCAATATGACACAGTATAAAGGCAGATTTATACTATCTTAGTGCAATTTTTGATGCATTTTTAATAAAAACCGCAATAATTCCACATTTTTAGTTCGATTCATGTTTTTAGGGGCTCGTTGGAGAGGTATTGATAACGAATTGCAATTTTAAGGATTTTCTAACCCGTTAAGGGTTAGAAATTGCAATTGGTGATCAATACATCTTCAACGATCCAACAAAAACACAAATCGAACTAAAAATATGGATGTTATTGCGGTTTTTATAAAAAATGCAACAAAAACTACACAAAAATGTTAAAATCCTAACCTCTATTCAGGGTTAAAATGCAAGTTTGATAAGGCTCGGACCAGATTTTAATTTTTAGCAGGTTTTTCTAAATATCATTCTCACCGTGTATGAATTAGACTGTTAATCGCCTACTTTTTAGATTAAGGTTAGAAATTGTTGAGAATAGCGACTAATCTGGCAGATATTTCTCAGAAACGTCTAAGCATTTTCGGCTTTTTAGTCGGTGTTGGGTCCGAAATCATGGGAAATTTCCTAGGAGTTGAATTAGACAGCATTGGAAGTGAATGGAATCGAACCACAAAAATAACAGAATATTATGAGAATCACTTAAACAGCTTCGAGAATTCGGCACGTGTTGGTGTAGAGGAAAATATATGTCAGGCTATTTTGTCAGAGGGCTATAAAATGTCGGGTTATATTCAGTGAAGTCAGAATATTTTTTAAAGATAGTTCGAAATTGTTGCAAATAATGCAATCTTGGCTATTTTATCAAATCGGAATTCATGTCAAAGATTATACGGTGAGACGTTTGACTAACATCGACATCACATTTGGCAATTTGGCTGGCTTTCTGTCCGAATTCAGAAAGAAATTGTTCGCTGGGTTAGTTGATGTGTGTGTGAAAGTATGGATTTTTGCTGTTAGTCGAAAAATATTATTATGACCAGTACGGTACGGTTGTATAGCAACAGTTAGTTTAGCAACGAGCCAAAGGAAACCAAGGCCAGCAACAAGCCATGAAGCACAGTGCTACAAAACTATTAAAATTATCATCACCAGAAAATGATGGGAGAACTAAAATTATAGATGAGTTTGCAGGACCTTAAAACAACAAGATGGATTCTGCAACGCCTCTCTGGGAATTTAAATTTATGCCTACGTTCTTTAATATGTCCATCAGATCCAGGAAATAATATATTTATTTAAAGTTGGAGGAACCATTACTACTGCAGCAAAAGGAAAAACTTATTATCCACTACAGGGCGATTATTTTTAATTATTTTTCTAATTTATCGAATTTATATCAATGAGTTGATATTCATTTCAGATTAAAGTAAATACTTTAAATTGTGCTATTTTCCTATCACAACATTTGTGGCGTATGAGTAATATTAATAGATAATAATATGGAACGCCTCTCTGGGAATGTAAATTTATGCCTACGTTCTTTAATATGTCAATCAGATCCAGGAAATAATACATTTATGCAAAGTTGGAGGAACCATTACTACTGCAGCAAAAGGAAAAACTTATTAAAGCTTGTTAGGCGTCCACTACAAGACGATTATTTTTAATTATTTTTTCTAATTTATCGAATTTATATCAATGAGTAGATATTCATTTCAGATTAAAAGAAAATACTTTAAATTGTGATATATATATCACAACATTTGTTGTGTATCAGTATTATTAATAGATACTAATATTACTCATACGCTCAATTAAGGGACTGATAAAGTTGAAAATTCTCCCTGAAATTAACTGAATTAAAAACGATTACTTTCAAATAGTTTCTATTTGATTTATATTTGTGTAAAGTTTGATCTTTTTTGACACGGCGAAAACGCGTTCAAAGTTTCTTTACGAATTCATGCCGGAAGATTGACAGAAATCTGTCTGACAATCCATAAAACTTATTGATAATCCCCACACAAATCGTTCCAAATTCTAGTCAATCGAACATACAACTTAAATTTGACTGACATCGATAACTTGTTACAGGCCATTAGCTAAGAATATGGAAATCATTATGTTTTCAATTTTTATATAATTTATCGAATTAATATCGATGATTAAGTGTCCATTTCAGATTAAAAGTAAATACTTTAAATTGTGCAATTTTTCTATCACAATATTTGTGGCGTATGAGTAATATTAATATATACTAATATTACTCATACGCTTACTTAAGGGACTGCTTGAGATGGAAGTCCTTCCTGAAATTAACTGAAACTGTGTTTACTTTGAAATAGTTTCTATTTGATGAATATTTATGTACAATTAGATCTCGTCGAAAACTCGTTCAGATTTTCTTTCGACTTCAGGCCGGGATTCTGACAGAAATCTGTCTGACAAATCCATAAAACTTTTCGATATTCCCTAGACAAGTCGTTCCGAATTCTAGTCAATCGAAAATACAACTTTTAGTGAGACGTTTGAAAGATATCGACAACTTGTTAGGCGTCCACTACAGGACGATTAGGGAAATCATTATTTTTTCTAATTTTATATAATTTATAGAATTTTTATCAATGATTAGATATTCATTTAAAATTAAAAGTAAGTGCAATTTTTCTATCACAATATTTGTTGGCGTATGCTTAATATTAATTGATAATAATATTACTCATACGCTTAGTTAAGGGTCTAATTGAGATGGAAATTCTCCCTGAAATTAACTGAATTAACACAGCTTACTTTGAGATAGTTTCTATTTGATATATATTCGTGGAAAATTGGAAAACTCGTTAAGAGTTTCTTTACGAATTCAATTGTGATAGAAATCTCTCTGACATATCCATAAAACTTTTTGGTATTCCCCAAACAAATCGTTCCGAATGCTGATTGTGTGAAAATTATTTAATTCTGTTTTCGCATATGCATCCATAATCCGTATTTACGTTTTTATACCCTCCACCTCCAGGATGGAGGTATATTCACTTTGTCATTCCGTTTGTAACACCTTGAAATATTCATCGGAGACCCCATAAAGTATATATATTCTGGGTCGTGGTAAAATTCTAAGACGATATAGCCATGTCCGTCTGTCCGTCTGTCCGTCTGTCTGTCTGTCTGTTGAAAGCACGATAGCGGCCGAACGAAATGAGCTAGGAGGTTCAAATTTTTCCTAAATGTGTCTTATGGTTGTAGATCGGTTGGGATTGAAAGTGGACGAAATCGGCCCAGAGGGAAAAATTTTTCCCTCACAAGGACTAAAAATACCCCTAATATTTAGAGTATTTCAGCATGTTTTTTAAACATATTAGCTTGTATTTAGTTGATATTTGCAATGCGCATTCCCTCTATACCATAAAAGGGCACCATAGAGTGTTTCTTATTTGTAGGGGGCGAAATGGGACAAAAAGGGATAAAAATGGTACCTATCAAACGACAACAGATAGAAACACGAAATTTGGCGTGTACATTCCTCTAATAGAATAGATACATAATATAAAAGTATTTTTTCTAAATTCGTACTTTTAAGGGGTTAAATGGGGATATAGGGATAAAAATAGTACCAACCTAACGGCTACACCTAGAATAATGATATTCGATGTATTCATTCCTCTGATTGCGTAGACACGTAAAATAAAAGAACTTTCCAAAATTCGTACTTTTTGGGGTTCAAATGGAAAAAGGGGATAAAAATAGTACCTACCAAATGACAGTAGCTAGAATCATGAAATTCGGAATATACATTCCGCTGACTGCGTAGACTGCGAAAATAAAATGTTTTTCCCAAATTCGTACTTTCAATTTTAGATAGTCGTACTCTTGAGGGGGCAAAATTGGAAAAAGGGGATAAAAATGGTACCAACAAAATGGCCGCTGATAGAATCATGTAATTCGGTGTATACATTCCTCTGACTGCATAGCCACGTAAAATATTTTTTTTCCAAGTTCGTACTTTATTTTGTTGCTCTTACGACAAAAAATGGTAGAATCATGAAGTTGTCTTATACTGCCTACGTGAGAGATAAGGTATTTTCAAAATTTATACTTTGGAAATTAACATAGGATGGAAATACAACCAACCAAACGACTGTAGCTGAAAGTACACTCTCTATCCCCCAATATTTAGGGTATTTATGATTGCTCCCTTATATTTACTTTATGAATTGAAGTATTATATCCATTATATATATATATATATAGTACACAAATATTGGTAGCCTTGGCTTATTAATTAAATTTCTTATTTTCATACAGTTAAAATTTGTTGCGGACATTCATCTTGAAGCTTGGAAGCAACACAAAGAAAATAAAAGTTTTAGCGGGCGAAATGGGACAAAAAAAGGATAAAATATGGTACCAATGATACGACATCAGCTAGAATCATGATATTCGGTGTGTACATCCCTCTTATTACATAGACACGTAAAATAGAGAGATTTTTCGAAATTCGTACTTTTAAGGGATATAATTAAAAAGAGGGATCAAAATGGGACCTACCAAACCGCTGAAGTTGAAATCATGAAATTCGGTGTATAAATTCTGACTATGAAGACTCGAAAAATGTTTTTTTTCGAAATTTGTACATTTGGGCGGAGAATGGGGCGAATAGGGATATTATCACTTTGTCTGTATCTGAAAATGCTTCTTTCTAATGGCGACTGACAATCGCCTAATATTTAGGCATGTTCATTTTTACAATTTCAGCATTTTATTTATATATAGTAGTCGATTTTAAACAGTGCGCATAAGTATACATTATAGTTTGAAATAGTAAAAAATATAGTAATGTGCATAAACATATCACAATTTTCGTAATATGGTTCTGTACTTCTATGTCGACATCCTTTAATCTGCTGGTAATACTGTCGAATGCACTCCGTGGTGGAGGGTATATAAGATTCGGCCCGGCCGAACTTAACGCCTTCTTACTTGTTTATATTGTCTCCTATATAGTTTGATTTGCGAAATCCATACAATGTGGATTTCGAGTACATATCCGCATCGTAAGAGTTTACCGTTGGTATGTAATTATTTCCAGAAAACAAACGTTGTGCAAACACTGTGCCGAAGCAGGACAATTTCTGTTATCAGGACAACGAGTGAGTGAGCGAATGCGTGAGTGCATGGGTGGATGTGTATTCGAAGCCAAAGGGCTTAAATAATATAAATGTTCTTAGTGACACACTCAAACCTTCGTGCGGACCACCACCCCCACTCATACACTCTGCACTTGCTTCAATATAAACATTCCATTTATTGTTGTTACTCGTCTTCGTTTCTGTCCTCTCCTCTCATCCTTAAGCAAACACTTTCATTGAATATTGACCAAAGGATAGCACAAAAAATTTATTAACCGAAAATGCGATATTCTTTAACTATACAAAGTTTGCTTATGTTATGTTATGTTTTCATACTCGCCGCTCCTCCCTTCCGTAACTCGTCTTTATCCCACCACCACCCTTTCCAACATCTACTCCAATTTCGCCATCATCAAGTTGTTGTTTTTGTTGCCCTCATGTTCCATGGTCGTATAATAGAGAATTTTAATGAAAATGCTGTTAATTAGAAAAAGACCTAAAGCTGTTGGGATATAGCAGTATGCGAGGGACGTTGGGAAAAGGTGATGGATGATATTAGGTCCCTTAATCATGAAACATACATATTTGATATTTGACAATCAATATTTCAAAATGAAAGGTAATGCTAGTGGTGGAAATGTAGGTAGGATACTGAAATTTATCGTACATGTGGCTCTAACTGCATAAGAAAAATAATTTCTAATTTTGTAAATCTCTTTTTGAAAAAAAAATATGAAAATTTTAAATTTACAGATTTGTAACAGTTTTCAATATTTTTCAATAAAAACGCATCTAAAACAGTAACATGCAATACCTTACATCTTCATCAAAATCGGAAGACCTTCGCAAATTTCTATTTGTTTCTCGATGGATATGGAGGCTTCGCACGCGAAAAATCTGTTATTTGTTATTAGATTATTTGTGAGTGTTTTGGTGGAATAAATACAAATTTCGGCAAATCCAATTTGACTGCGCTTCTACATGGTCAGAGGAATTTATATACCGAATTTTACGATTCTAGCTGTAATCCTTCTGTTGGTACCTTTTTATCCCTTTTTTTCCCGCTCACCCCTTATAAGTAAAAATTTCGCAAAATCAATTGAAATATGCACTTTAACGTTGTCAGAGGAATTTACACACCAAATTCCACGACTATAGCTGCAGTACTTAAGTTGGTACAATTTTTATCCCTTTTTGTCCCGCTCACCCCTTTGGAAAAATCCAATATTACTGCGCTTTTACATGGTCAGAGGAGTTTACACATCAAATTTCACGTCTATTGCTGCAATACTATAGTTGGTACAATTTTTATCCCATTTTGCCCCGCTCACCACTATAAGTACAAATTTCGAAAAATTGATTTAGATTTTCGCTTCTACGTTGTGAGAGGAATTTGCACACCATTTTTCATGACTATAGCTGCAATACTTAAATTGGAACCATTTTTATCCCTTTTTGTACCGCGCACCTCCTAACAGGTACACATTCTAGTTGTAATACTTTAGTTGGTTCATTTGTATCCCTTTTTGTGCCGCTCACCCCTTAAATGTACACATTTCGAAAAATCCATCTATTTTGTGCGTCTACGTTGTTCGGCCGAATTTCACGATTCTACCTACAATACTTTAGTTGGTACAATTTTTATCCCCATTGTAAGAAAAAATTTCGAAAAATCCATTTAGATTTGCGCTTCTACGTTGTCAGATGAATTTACACACCAAATTTCAGTACTATAGCTGCAATTCTTAAATAAGTACCATTTTTATCCCTTTTTGTCCCTCGTAACCTTTAAAAGTAAACAATTTTGAAAAATCCAATTTTAGTGCGCTTATACATGATCAGAGGAATTCACTTACCAAATTTCACGATTCTAGCTGTAATACTTTTGTTGGTACCATTTTATCTCTTTTTGTCCCGCGCACCCCTTATAAGTACAAATTTCGCAAAATCAATTAAAATTTGCGCTTTAACGTTGTCAGAGGAATTTATACACTAAATTCCACGACTCTGGCTGCAATACTTTAGTTGGTACCATTTTTATCCCTGTTGGTTCCGCTCACACATTATAAGTAAAAATTTCGAAAAATCTATTTACGTTGCAAGTCACGTTGTCAGAGGAATTTACACACCAAATTCCACGACTATAGCAGAAATACTTTAGTTGGTACCATTTTTATCCCTTTTGGTCCCTCACACCCCTTATAAGAATAAATTTCGAAAAAATCCATTTATATAGCGCTTCTACGTTGTCAAAGGAGTGTACACACCATATAGCTGCAATACTTAAATTAGTACTATTTTTATCCCATTTTGTAAAAGTGCAAATTTCGAAAAAATCCATTTGTGTTGCAAGTCTACGTTGTCAGAAAAATGTAGATTCACGAATATAGCTGCAATACTTAAATTGGTACCATTTTTTATCATTTTTTGTCTCTTTCCTCCTTTTAAGTACAAATTTCGAAAAATCCCTATTTGTAGCTCGTCTGCATGACCATGCAAGGAACGCAAGGAATTTCATGTTTCTAGCTAGTGCCGTTTAGTCAGGACGAAGGTTCGATATTTATCCGTTTTTGTCCTATTTTACCCCCTAAAAGCACGAATTTCGTAAAACCGTTTCTTAGTCGACGTCTAGGTCATATTTGGGAACTACCGTTTAGTCTGGGGGCTGGTCAATGATAAGTCAGTCAGTCAGATTTACATGGCTAATAGGTTTTCTAGAAATTATATATTATTGTTTCATTACACTGTCCGACAGTCAATGTTAACTTGTACCATATGATCTACATTTGAAACTGAAATAGAGTTTCTTAGAGTTTTTAATTTTCTCATTATGTTGCCCCTTAAAAGGCCTAAAAAGTTCCAAAGGATACAATTTTTCAAAAATTATTTTTAATACTTATACGCACCCTATGACACCGCTATAAATGCCAAATCAAAGAAAGGAATATGTGCTAAAAAGACTTCAATTTCAAGCTTCTATATGTCGTAGGTTACTATTAACAACCATTTAAACTAGAAAATCTAAGGTGTAACATTGAAATGTATGTTAATCCTGAACATACACAGATAGAAGCATGGTATTTGAAGTATTTTTAATAAATATCCTCCTATTTAATTTGACAATAATAGCGTTATCATAGGACGCGAACAAGTATATAAAATAATTTTTTGAAAAATTGTATCCTTTGGAAATTTGTAGTCCTGTGAAGGGGCAACAGGATGAGGAAATGAAAAAATAAAAATTGCATATTGCCTATACTTTCATATGTATATCACCCGGTTCAAGTGTAATGACTTGTTTTTTTAAATTGTCGTACGTTGTTATCATTAACTGTTTCAAAAACTGAAAATTTCAAAACAAAAACTTCCACCTCAACCCTCGCATAACCACACGTGGTTCTGTAATTATTTCTTTTTTGGGGGACCAAAAAAATACTCGTATCAAATTCCTTAAATATGTATGTTTATATATACTTTTTGTTTTCGCTCTGCTGTTGTTTATATTTGATGGTTATTATATTACCCACATTCGTACGGCGGCGATAGGGAAACAAATGAAAACATTTGACGTTTATACGGCTTAAAAGGTACGAACAACTAAATATTATAAGTTCTAATAGGATTTCTACGAAAAGTTAATAAGAATTAATATAATTTTTAATATAGATATTTTGTATTACGAGTTGTGTTTGTGGCAAGCAATAATAACTGCAATGGTTGTCAGTTATGCTGACCGCTTAATTTAAGCTCATAATTGAAATGCTTAGCTTGGCGACAACTGTTGGAGGTTGTGTAAAATCATTCAATGTTGTAGTTTCAGTTTATTAGTCAACCACATTCCGGGTTCAAAGAATCAACTACACATAGTGAATATTTTTTAAGGGAAGGTATTTATATAAATGTGGTTGTATTGGAAGAGATAGGACTTCAAAATTTTCATGTACCACTAAATTTCCTTTAGTTTTTTTCAAGTTGTTACCAACGAAACTCAAATGAAAACTCCCAAGACTCGGGACACATTTTTTATTCCGTAATTGCTGGGAATTCGTGGGAATTACTATTGACTAAAGTTCACCCTAAAATCGACTGAATTAATATAATTTAATTTCAAATTCTTAGTTTATATTTCATGTATATTCGTCGGAACTTTGTTTATTCCACCAATATTAATCCACTTAAGGTAATGTATGAAATAAGAAAAAAATACGGGATTTCGGAAACTTGGTACAATAATTTTAAATCAAGATACAATGTAAAGAAAAATAATAAAATTAGCCTTACCCATAGGGTAATTGATACCTCGATTGGAGCACAGCTTTAAATAACAACCGACGAGTGTTGACCTAATAGTTGGATGTGTTTCTGGACAAAAACAAGTTTTTTGAAATAATGAACATTCCCCGGGCAGACTTTAACTTTGTGTGAACTTTGCAAACATCAACTCGGCCAAAACGTAGTAAATATGCTGAAACGTTGGAATTGTCATTAAGTATTCACCGCACCGATGATAAAACCGTTATCGCTTTGTTTAAATGTTGGAAAGGTAGTTTAATTCAAAATGTAGACTGAATCGTGGATGCACCGCCCGAGTTTGCAGTTCTTTATCATGAAATTTTTAATTTGGTCTTCGAAATGCAAAACTTACCAAAGTTTTTAGAAAATTTCATAATATCTGAAATAAGCTTCAAGATTTGCTTACCTGAAACGAAAGAAAATAAATAAACTAATTAAAATAATTCAATTATAAAGGATTTTTTTATCTAAAATAAATTTAGGCAAACACTAATTTAGGGCAGTAATTTTTAAAATTATTTTTAACGTACTTTGGGTATCTTTAATTTAAAATTAATAAATAATATAAATATATAAATTGTACTCTACGATGAATGAGATTATCAATTTGATCCGTAATTGAAATAAATTAGAGCTCACCATAATACTATACATTTCGTTTAACTTAACCCTTTCCGTGTCCAATACATTTTATGGTAAGCTAAATATCTGAATGTCCGTCATCTGAGGATGGGACAAATATTTATTTTAGTGTGAATATTATAGTTCAGAAGATATAGATTTTTAAAATCAATGTCAAATATCGTTCATTCCAAATCGAAACGAACGATTTTCGTAAAACAAATACGACCACTACTCCGATTTTAACGATTTTTCGCAGACATATTCTATGTTAAAAATATTTTACACGTATTTTTGTAAAAAAAAACGAAATGTTTTTTCAAAAGAAAATTAGAAAAATCAAGAAAAACGTGGCGAGGTATGAACATTGAAAATGGTGTAGTGAGAAAACGCACAATTCAAAGAATGGTGGCTTATTTTAAAGGTAATTAGAAGTACTTTTCGCCGGCGTTCTTGTCTGTTGACTGCTACTGACAACAATTTTCTGTATTTCAGATTTTTCTTCTTCTTTTGTATTTTTCGCTATGAAAACACCAACCTAAAAATTCAGAAAAAATGTAAGCATATTCCCTGATCGATTCTAAACAAACCCTGAAAATTTCAGCTTGGAGAAATAACGGGTTGTATTTAAAAAAACATTTATAAATGTAGTCGCCCGAAAAAAGTATTTTCTGAACGATTGTTCATAAAATAGCATACACAAAAGACATCAATAAGTCTTGAAGAAATAAAAACACTGGTGTGAACAAAAAATATGTGATACATTTATTATTATTTAGCTGCCGGTAGAATACAGTATTTCGGGCGCAATTCTGCGAACTTAGAGAAAAAGACTGTGTTGAAATTGGAAATGAATCTATTCAAAAAAGACTGGTACTGTGCAACTTAAAGGAAGTTTATGCATTATTCAAAGAAAAACACCCAGAGGCGAAAATATAATTCTCCAATTCGCAGAATTGCGATCGAAATACTGAATTCTACCGGGAGCTACAGGAACTCATTCCGTTTGCGTGTGCTGTATACACCAAAACGTAAAACCTATGATTGACGGGTCATCTCTTTCAAGACTAACATCTAATTACCTCCAAATTGTAACTTATAACGACTGTCACTCAAAAATAATTTGCAACCCCCAAACACATGATTGTTATCTTCGGCGATGTGAATTGTGCCCTGGATGCGACGACTTAATTAACAAAAAAGTTTGTTACATGTATGTATGTATATTGAAATATTTATTATTTTTTCCTGTTATAATTGTAATCCCTGAATAAATGTATTACATATTTTTGGTTCTTATTTCTTCAAGACATCAATAAAACTTTTAATTTTCGCAGTTTTCCAACACCAAAAACTATTTTTGCGTGTATCTAGTGTACTCCCATTCGCTAAGCATACACAAACTACGCTTGTGTGTATGTTATTTTATGAACAATCGTTCAGAAAATACTGAACAATCGTATCGGTCATATATTTTGAAACAAAAAATCGGTTTCTTTGGTCTTCTACGAATTAAATATTTTATAGGAAATGGTGATGCAAAAAAGGTGTTCGGTTTGACATGGAATGATCGATATATTGAACAAAAACAAATAAGCTACCAAGCGTAAGCAAAGTGAATCACAATAAATATTTTTTCACATAGCATATCCTAAAACACGTAAAAATATGTTATAACAAGTTCTTCATTTATATATATTGAGTTATAAATCTATAGTAAATTAGCTATAGCTAAACACTCGTACACAAGATTTTTGCTATGGGGTGTTCGCCACACTAACAAAGTCAGACGCTATGATTTGCCAAATAAAGAGTGATTTTTTTGAGGTTAGGATTTTCATGAATTAGTATTTGACAGATCACGTGGGATTTCAGACATGGTGTCAAAGAGAAAGATGCTCAGTATGCTTTGACATTTCATCATGAATAGACTTACTAACGAGCAACGCTTGCAAATCATTGAATTTTATTACCAAAATCAGTGTTCGGTTCGAAATGTGTTTCGCGCTTTACGTCCGATTTATGGTCTACATAATCGACCAAGTGAGCAAACAATTAATGCGATTGTGACCAAGTTTCGCACTCAGTTTACTTTATTGGACATTAAACCAACCACACGAATGCGTACCGTGCGTACAGAAGAGAATATTGCGTCTGTTTCTGAGAGTGTTGCTGAAGACCGTGAAATGTCGATTCGTCGCCGTTCGCAGCAATTGGGTTTGTGTTATTCGACCACATGGAAGATTTTACGCAAAGATCTTGGTGTAAAACCGTATAAAATACAGCTCGTGCAAGAACTGAAGCCAAACGATCTGCCACAACGTCGAATTTTCAGTGAATGGGCCCTAGAAAAGTTGGCAGAAAATCCGCTTTTTTATCGACAAATTTTGTTCAGCGATGAGGCTCATTTCTGGTTGAATGGCTACGTAAATAAACAAAATTGCCGCATTTGGAGTGAAGAGCAACCAGAAGCCGTTCAAGAACTGCCCATGCATCCCGAAAAATGCACTGTTTGGTGTGGTTTGTACGCTGGTGGAATCATTGGACCGTATTTTTTCAAAGATGCTGTTGGACGCAACGTTACGGTGAATGGCGATCGCTATCGTTCGATGCTAACAAACTTTTTGTTGCCAAAAATGGAAGAACTGAACTTGGTTGACATGTGGTTTCAACAAGATGGCGCTACATGCCACACAGCTCGCGATTCTATGGCCATTTTGAGGGAAAACTTCGGAGAACAATTCATCTCAAGAAATGGACCGGTAAGTTGGCCACCAAGATCATGCGATTTGACGCCTTTAGACTATTTTTTGTGGGGCTACGTCAAGTCTAAAGTCTACAGAAATAAGCCAGCAACTATTCCAGCTTTGGAAGACAACATTTCCGAAGAAATTCGGGCTATTCCGGCCGAAATGCTCGAAAAAGTTGCCCAAAATTGGACTTTCCGAATGGACCACCTAAGACGCAACCGCGGTCAACATTTAAATGAAATTATCTTCAAAAAGTAAATGTCATGGACCAATCTAACGTTTCAAATAAAGAACCGATGAGATTTTGCAAATTTTATGCGTTTTTTTTTAAAAAAAAGTTATCAAGCTCTTAAAAAATCATTATAACAAGTTCTTCATTTATATATATTGAGTTATAAATCTATAGTACATTAGCTATAGCTAAACACTCGTACACAAGATTTTTGCTATGGGGTGTTCGCCACACTAACAAAGTCAGACGCTATGATTTGCCAAATATATATGACAAATCTACGGACAGGGTTAATGTTGTATGGCAAATTTTGCTTTGGGTGTATGAGGTAGAATGGTACGTAGGATTGAAAATCGATTTTCGACTTTAAAATCCACCATTTTTATTTCGATTTTCAAAATCGCGATCGATTAATTTTTATATCTTATTTTTTCAAGATAATATAAATTATGTCAAGGTTCGCTAAAATATCAAATAAATACAAAATATTTCAAAGCAAGATTTGTTAACGTATTTATAGTCTGATGTAATATTTCTAATCTGTAATGAAACGTATTCATACTAAAATTTCACTTGACTTTTTTAGTATTTGATGCATTGCAAAGATATAGTATGGCCTACTGCAAGTTCCTCCGCAAACACTTGATGTATAATGAGCATTTTGCTTCGGATGTTCAAAACTGGTTTTTACAGAAAATCGGTTTCCGGCATAACCGAAAATCAAGTTTCTATAAACCGGTTTTAGTTATGGTTATATAACCGGGTTTTCAAAATACTAAAAGAAAAAATGAAAACAAGGAAAGGCAAAAGTCTAAATTTGAAGACAATCTGATAAAAAAATGTGTTTTCTAGAGAGGAAAAAGTCAAATTGGGAGCAAAATTTGTATGGGAGCTATATATAAATCTGAACTGAAAACTTCGTTGTGCAAAGTTTCATTTGGTTATGGCTACAATTGCGACCTGTATCGTGATTACAAGAATAGATGGACAGACAGACGGACATTGCTAAATCGATTCAAAAATTGATTCTAAGTCGATCAGTTTAATTAACAATGGGTCTATCTCGCTTCCTTTTGGGTGTTACAAACACACATGTACAAAGACATAATACTCTCGTGGAGTGTATAAATATGTGATAATTGAATTTGTTTGTTTAACAACATTTTAAAATTAATCATAACAACTAAGGAAAGACTAAAGTCGGGGGGCGACTCTATGATACACTCCACTTTCTACCCGAATACAATTTAATTCGGTGAAAAAGTGAAAACGGGAAGGATTTTTGTATCCTGTTAATGTATGTGTTTGACAAAAAATGTTAAATCGGAAAGGACATTTGTATGGGGGTATATTGAAATCTGGAACGAAATAGGTGAAATATAATATGTATAGTTTGGCCAAAATCGGTTAAACATTTGGGAGCAACATTCGTATTTGGGATATATATTAATCAGAAACGATCTTACCCTCTTTCACCATAGGTTTTTTTACTTGGATTATAAGTTATTGTGCCAAATTTAAAGAAAGTCGGTTCCAATATGTATTTTCTTCTACAGCGGAAAATGCCAAATCGAGAGCGACATTTGTATGGGAGCTATATCTAAATCTAAACCGATCTTACCTAATTTCTGCACATGTGTTTTTAGTTCGATTATAAGATGTTATGCCAAATTTAAAGAAAATCGAGTACAATATGTGGTTTCCAGAGCGGAAAATGTCAAATCGGGAGGGAGATTTGTATGGGGGCTATATCTAAATCTGAACCGATCTTACCCAATTTCGGCACAGGTGTTTTTAGTTCGATTATAAGATGTTGTGCCACATGTAAAGAAAATCGAGTACAATATGTGGTTTCTAAAGCGGCAAAAGTCAAATCGGGAGTGACATTTGTATGGGGGCTATATCTAAATCTGAACCGATATTACCTAATTTCTGCATATGTGTTTCTATTTGGATTATAAGATTTTGTTGCAAATTTAAAGAAAATCGGGTACAATATGTGGTTTCTACAGCGGAAAATTTCAAATCGGGAGCGACATTTGTATGGGGGCTATATCAAAATCTGAACCGATCTTACCCAATTTCAGCACAGGTGTTTTTAGTGCGATTACAAGATGTTGTGCCAAATTTAAAGAAAATCGAGTACAATATGTGGTTTCCAAAGCGGCAAAAGTCAAATCGGGAGCGACATTTAAATGGGGGCTATATCTAAATCTGAACCGATTTGACCTATTTTCACCATAGATGTTTCTAGTTTAAATATAAGATGTTGATGCCTCTAAGTTACATATTTTGTTTTCATATAGCTTCTATACAAAACGATTCCCTTCCTGAAAATGAGAAATAAGAACATCTAACTGTAGAAGGATTGAGAGGGAATCCCTGAAAGTGAGTGATACGATAACTATGTCCAAGACAAAGGCGATGTCACTGAAACATGGGCACTTGCCGAAGAACAAGGTAAATGTAAGTTATATATAAATATATATACGGCTGATGACAATATGGCACTCTATGGAGAAGTTCCACTGATGAGTTATACCCACACACGATAATGAATTACTCATATGGCTTATGACATTACCAAACAAAGTATTTCTTTCGCAAAAAGAAATAATTTGATCGAAATATCTGGAACTCAAATATAAAGGGTGATTTTTTAAGAGCTTGATAACTTTAAAAAAAAAAAAAACGCATAAAATTTGCAAAATCTCATCGGTTCTTTATTTGAAACGTTAGATTGGTCCATGACATTTACTTTTTGAACATAATTTCATTTAAATGTTGACCGCGGCTGCGTCTTAGGTGGTCCATCCGCTTAGTCCAATTTTGGCATTTCCACGTTTTTGAGTAACAGAGACCCAATTGGTGCGAACGGCGACGAATCGAAAATTGGTGGTCATCATTAACACTGGCCGATACAGCTGCGATATTTTCTTCAGTTCGCACTCTACGTAAGCGTGTTGGTGGTTTAATGTCCAACAATGCAAATTTGGTGCGAAATTTAGTCACAATAGCCCGAATAGCCGCTTCAGTGGGTCGATTAAACTGACCATAAAATGGAAGCGCGCAATGAACTTTCTTAACAGAGCACGCATTTTGATAATAAAATTCAATAATTTGCAAGCGTTGTTCGTTTGTAAGACGATTCATGATGAAATGTCAAAGCATACTGAGCATCTTTCTCTTTGACACCATGTCTGAAATCCCACGTGATCTGTCAAATACTAATGCATGAAAATCCTAACCTCAAAAAAATCACTCTTTATTACATTCAAACACACATAAAAATCAATCAAATCGTTCCCTAATCAAACAACACAAAAAGTAAGAAAAAAAAACATTTGACTTAGTCCAAATTATATTATTATTCAATATATTGCTGGGCGGTTATTATTCATGGTGTAGAGAGAGATACTAAAGTGTTTTCCGCTTATATTTCAACAATGATGACTCCAATCTAAACTGGATGAAAGAATACCATGATTTCATAATATTTTTGCGTATGCCATTTAATTATTCTCGTTAAATTAAAAAATTGAAGGATGACCCTTTTTTATTTGCTTTGTATTTAGAAAGATGCAATAAACAGATGGAGCTAAAGCGGGAGCATTTTTATAATTCAATGCAATAAATTTTGCTGTATCTCTAAGAATGACCCTCCATTACATCAATATTCATTCAAAATGTTGTGTATTCGATTAATACATATGCTTATTATTTCAGCTATTTCGGACCTTCAATATGCTATCTTTCATAGCCTTCTGTTCATCAGATCTTCTGTAGTACCCGATATGACGTCGTTTTGGTCAGAGCCTCCATATACTACCTAAGCACCATGTCCTATGATAAAACATCTTATCTTCTGAAATTTTCTTGCCTTTGGGAAGCTTTTTTAAATTTTTGTGAACACTTAAAAATCTTTTTAAATAATCATATTAAAATCATGTGACCATAATTAATTAATAAATTATGTTCTCCCCTTAAAAACAACCACCAAATATTCCGTACTTTTTAAACACCGGCTGTAACATAAATCAATAGAGTAGTCAAGCCAGGAAAACGATAACGTCTGTTAACTAAATAAGTAATTACTAAATAAATGATATATTTCGTTGGTAGAGCAGAACAAAAAATAAAATAAATAAATTATGAAACATAAATAATAATGATTTTAGTGTGTATTTAAATTGTCTTAATGAATTATAAGTGCTAGCACATAAAGACATATAAACATGTAGACGACATGTTTGTATGTATGGATGTATGTGTATGACAAATAATAAAAACCTACTCACTCGTATCCTTGCTAATGGCGCACAGACAGACGCCATTTAACCAATTGCTCGAGACAAATACTCACTAAGAACACATGCGGCTCCTCTATCCATACATAGAACAATCGCAAACAATTTCCACACACATGTACATATATGGATATGTGTATGTAGGTATGTATGTGTAGCCATGGGTTCACATATTTAGTCAACCAAAACATCGACTCGCAGGGGCACCAAGTTGCCAGATTTTTGTAATTTCATTACGAACACTGGGGAACTAAATCTAATATATATATTTTTATAATTTATCATCAAATATGTGTCGCCTGGAAATAACAAATTGGGGAAATTGTGGAATTTAAAAATGAGCTAGCCATTGTTGCCACCCCTCAACATATCGGTCGTTTTTCTTTCTGTATGAGTCGCATGGAAATACTAATTGAGGACCAATTGTCTTTAACAAAACTTCCATATTCCCCTTCAACGTAGCCAGGAGATGGCAACACTTTGTCGCTTTTGACGTGGAGACATAAACGCATAAATTTGTTTCATTGTGTATGCATAAACAAATGAATATGACACATGTAATCACATGGCATTCATTAGACGGCGCGAGGTATTTATTTGCGCTTCACTAATTACAGCAACAGCAACAACTCCAAAAATGACAACAACACCAGCAAAAGCCCTAGTAATGGCAATAACGACAACAACAACTACAACTACATCGACATCAAACATGTACGTACAAACTATAACACAACAATAACAAAGGAAAGGACACACTAAAGCTGAAACAGTAGCAACACTCGATAGTAGACATATGTGTATATTAGGGTGCGATTGGAAGTCGTGGAAAAGTTCTGGAACGAATTTCTGTTTTTTTTTTAATAAAAATAGATTAAGAATTCCACAAAGACTTCGTGGTAAATTTTCGCTGTCAAAAATTAGAAAAATATATCTCTTCCATTTTGGCTACACAGAACCCTATAAATCGAGTCTTCAGCTATCGGTAGCTGCAGTCAAAAATTGCTCCCTCAGAAAAGTTTATCGTCCCTGAAAACTCTAACATTTCCATACGAAGTCTTTGGCAACGTCGCCACAAATGTTCTTCGGTACACCCCATTGTATCTCCCACACACTTGTATACGTAGCCACAAGTGCATATTAGTGCGTATGAGTTTGTACTCTGTTGAACATACGAATGCATGGGTGTTTTCAGGACGACTAGTTCGTGTAAATACGATAAAAAATTAGAAGTGGGAGATAGATAACTTATTTTTTATATAAGCACTTTGAATTCATAGAAGCATAAAACGCACACATGCAAATACATTAGAGTGAATGAGTGCACAAATTGATGTACAGTATGCGGTCAAAAAATGAAAACGATTTTGTAAAGTCGCTTATTTTAATAACTTACGAGGTTCAGGTTGTGGTGGCAGTCACAAGTTACTCATATATAAAACGATACATAAATAAATAAATCGAAAAATAAATAAATAATACGAAAAATTAATGAATAAGGCGATGAACTAAGAAATAAATAAAAATTAATTATTCGCAAAATTTATAAATAAATAAATCGTTAAATTAAAAATAATCGATAAGTTAGAAACTATAATAATCAATTAATTAATACATAAAGCGAAAAATAAACAGATAACTCGATAAATTAATAAGTACATTGATAAATAAATCGACAAATTAATAAATGCATAGACATAAATCGAAAAATTAAAAACAAAAACGAAAACTCAATAAATAAATCGATTTATTAACAAATAAAGTGGTAAACTATAAATAAAGTGATCAATTAGTACATAAATCAATAAATTAATCGATAAATAAATAAATAAAATAAGTAAGTCGATAACTAAATTAAATCGATAGATAAATAAATCGCTAAACTATTCAATAAAGCGATAAATTAATGAACGAACCAGTAAATTGCTAATAAATTATAAGTATTGTTAACTAATAAGTCAATACTTTGATAACTAAATCGATAAATTATAAAATAAAGAATAATAAATTAATAAACAATTCGATAAGTTAGTGCATAAAACAATATATTAACAAATATGTATAACTATAAATTATAAATAATTCGATAAGTTAGTACAGAAATCAATAAATTTATGAATAAATCGATAAATAAATAGCCGATAACTAAATGAAATAGATAATTAAAGAAACTAATCGGCATTATCAATTAATCAATAAAGTGATTGACGAATAATCCAAGCGTATATAAATAAATCAAAAATAAACGAATCGATAAATTGTTAATAAATAATAAATAAATATATAAATAAATCTAAATCGATAAATTATAAAATAATGCGATGAATTAATAAAAAATCGATCAATTTGTAGATAAATGTGTAGAGGATTCTATATATTAAAAATAAATCGACTAATTAATAATTAAATTCATTAATTAAAAATAACTTGATAAGTAGGTAAATAAATCGATCAATAAATAGAATAAAATCTATTTCTCTATATATATATATCTATATATATATATGAATCTTTGTTTGTAAGTTAGTTTGCCTGTTCTTTATAGCCGCCTCAACTACTGCAACGATCTTCTTGAAATTTTCACAATATGTGAAAATAGACTATATATATTTTTTATATTTTCTGTGGGCGTGGCACCACCCACACAAATGAGGGATTTATTCGTTTTTTATGAATTAGCCTATTTGGAGTACTGTTTTCTGAAACTTCACTACTTGTTAGTCTGCAGACTTGTGCAAAAAATGGTCGGTATTGGAAAAGTGGGTGTGGCACCTCCCATACGAAGTTAAAACAGGATTTTCCCCTGGGGGGTTTTCATCTACACTCATAAAAAAGTTAACTCTATAATGAGTTAAAATTAACTAAAATTTAGGAAACCAAGTACATTTTTACTAAATATAAGTACAATTTTGCTGAAATTTTCTTAAATCTAAGTAAATTTGGAAGTATAACCTTGGAAGTATTCTTCCACATAAGTTTGAATTTACTTAATTCTAAGAATTTTTTATTAGATCCAAAGAAATGTTTTTAAGTAAATCTACTACTAGTAATAGTAAATGAACTATTTGCTATGGCTTTGAAAGAAGGAAACTTTAGTCATACTTACTTAATTTGCCAACTTTTTAGGAAATTTTTGCTGGAGCGTCATATTTTATTGTCAGGATCTTCGATGAATATTTTGATACATTCGTCCGACAGACATTGCATTTCAGTAATCCATCTATCAGTACACTCAAAGGAATATGTCAGTAAAAGAAAGCAGAAAGTCTACTGAAAGAACAGATTTTCTGCTGTTAAAAAAAAGAGACAACAGATTTGTATCTGCTGAGATGGCAAAAAACTTGTTGCTGTTTTTAGCAATATATATGATACGCATATTGTCCCAAGCTAAAGCTAAAAGGAAATTCGAGCTAAACTCGCTTATGAACGCTTATCTATTTTTATATTTTAATTAACAACAGCCAATTTTAGCAGACTGCAAACTCTTTAGCAGTGTGAATGGTGATGTAGAATTGCAGAAAACTGATGTTATGCCAAAAAGCAGCTGTAATAGCAGAAAGGTGTCTGCTGATAGGCAGCAGACAATCGCTGCATTTATTAACAGAGTTGTTCTCTAAGTGTAGAACTTTTTATAAATAGTTGCTTGAAATTACATACATACGTATCGAGGGCTTATATTCATAAGTGACATAACTTTTCAGGAGAGCGAAAAAATTGATTTTCTCCCTAATTTGAAGAGAAATTATTAATCATTCTTCTACAGTTTAAGGGTTACTAACCAAAAAGGGTTACTAATTGCTACGATTAAAAAGTTTTCCAAATTTCCAATTATTCGCGGTTTCATGGTTCATAGCCACATTTGTATGTTTAAAATTGAACACTATGAATGTTGAAATAAGCACATGGCCATTTATGCCCAAATATATAAATAAGATTTATTGTAAACTCCATAACTTTTTTCATGAAATCTTGACAATGTTGTGATGTACACAGCGAATTTAAAGATTACAGCTTCATCCGTCAGATTGGTCGCTTGTAAAATATATGTAGCCAGTCGCGAAAATCGCTGCAATTGATGAAAAATCCAAAATTCGCCGTTGCAATTCCTTATATTTTAACTTTCTTCATTCATAATTCTGAACTTTTTCTGAAGTCAGCAATCACATGGCAAAGAAATATTTTGGTATTCTCAATATAATAAAAAGTTACGCCGGTTTTTCTAAATATACTTTTCACAATTTTTGACTTTACAGCTACCATTTTTCCTATTTTAGCCTGATAACTGGGGAATCAAAATGCTATTAACGCGAAATGATGGAATTTGATAGTACGATTTTATGAAATGCAAGAAGAAACAACTAGAAAGTTTAATTCCAAAAAACCAAATAATTGGTATTTTAGAGTTACGTCTTCCTGCGTAGATCAAAGTTACTGAAATTGTTGTTTCTCTTCTGAATAATACTTGTTACATATGTACAAAAAAAACTAACTCTGAAAAATATTTGTCATAAGTGAGAAATATAACAAAAATTTTAGTAAGTTAAAACCCATTTCTTATTGTTTCGCAACTTTAACGTAGATTTTAAAATAGAGACCTACACGCAGAGAAAAATGCAAATTTTAGGCACGTGAACATCGTTTTTGAGTTTCTTTTGTGGGAAAAATTAGTTTGTTTGCGGCAAACATGTCACCAGTTGTTGTAAATGAACAAAGAGAAATAAGTTTATGTATATCAAACAGTTTTCTTCTTTCGTTTGTCGAAATGGATATGTATTATAATTGCAAACTCCCAAAACATTGGAAGCAACAGAAACCGTTGTTGTTGCATCTGTGATGAAAATAGGACACATCGGTTCAGATTTAGATATAGCTCCATAAAAATGTCCAATCGCAAATGTTACATCTTAGCGCTGTACAAGCATCAAGCAAATTATTTGCTTTTATTAAGAATATTTTAGATTTCATTATGATATCCTAGTGATTCTTATCTACGCTTTTTTAAAATTACTACACGATTTTGTTATTAAATTTCCAAACTTATTTAGTAGTACACAATTAAAAGTTCATAAGATATATCTCTAGTCGAATGTCAAGAAGTGGTATCGGTTAAAAATGAAAATTTTGCGAACAATTTGGTGTCCATTAGCGAAATTAGCAAATTAGCTAATTTAGCATTACACAATCTTGAAATTGTTTAGTTTGTTTGTATTTTTCATAACCTCTGTCCGAAATTCAAGAAAGTGTCCACGATTTTTTATGTAATTTTCGTGTTTTCATGATTTTACTTTAAAATTACCATTTCAGACGGGTTATTTTAAAAAGACCTTAAAAATTCTATATTTTATTTCTTCAGAAAGTCTAGAAGGTTTTAAAAAGTATATGTTCGAAACCCCCCTGCGCACGACCCTGCCCTTGGAAGCATTTTAAATAAGATTTTGTATTATTGGTCGTTTGTATTGACTTTTTTCAAGGTGACAGCTAAAAACTCATATTTCTTGGAAACATTTTGCAGAAGATGTTTTGTGAAAAATAAATAGAAGGAAGTGATGCCTAAATAATGGATATGGGACGAAAAATTACGTCACTGACTCCATGTTTGTAAAATAATTTAATAAACAAGATGGTTTTTAAGAACCAAAAATTTCAAACTCTTTTTACAAAAATGAGCGCTGCGGCGTCAATGTCCAACATTGTTCATCATTTAGGCATCATTCGAAAGGTATTGGCTGCAGCTATTGCATATGCATATACACATACTTACATATGCAACTCAATGAGATGCTTGTAAGATGGCATGTGTGCTTTATTACTTGGTGCGATTTTTTAAACGCAAATTCGGCAAGTGAGTTTTGCTTCTCGTTCTTTTGTGAGAAGCATTTCCTCAAAGAGGCCGGGTTTGATGTTGAAAAGTCGCTGCGAAGCCACTTGAAAAAAACCTTTGACGGGATGGAAATCATGATAGTGGTAGTCTGCAGCCAAGTAATAAATGTCACCATGCCATTTGTAAATAAATTTGCATTCTATTAAATATAGATGCAAAATGGTCTTGAGCCAGGGCAATATCGCAGTTCCGAAAAATTTTTGACAATATTTCTAGAAACGAAATATTTTACAAGTTATCATTAAACAATCCAATCTTTATTTTCATGGGGTGACTGGAAATTGTTTGTCCATTTGTATGGACCCCGACCCAGCCTAATGTACATATATGTATTTTATTTTGAACCTACACATAAATTCATATCCAACAAACAAACAATAAAACTAATTGCAGCAAATGACAAACATACATAGGCACACACTTACGAGTACACATGAGTGACTAAGTAGAGATATACACACTAGGGTGTTCAGTTGCGAAAAAGAATTATTAAGTAAAATTATTAGAAAGGGCAGAAAATAGAAAAAGGCACACTTTACAGGATGTTCTTCAAAAATCCCTATAGATTAAAAGACGTTCTCATACTGTTAGGTTTGAAAACAAGTAAGAAAAGGCGGAAGTCGGTTAGAGTCGACTATATGATATCCTTCCTCCAACACTTTCTTTCCCATTACAAGCTTTTGAATGCAAAGCATGAATTTCTTAAATTTGATTGAAGATATTGGAAACATTTGGGCACAGCTCAAGTATTTCTGGTTATTAGTATTAAGACAAAATACATATTTTTATTTTATCATATTCTATAGTAATCATATTTAATTCAGTATTAAAAAAATCCGAAACCAGTTAATTTTAGTCGATATAAATTACAAATCAGAAAATTTAAAGAAGCTGATGAATAATTTTCAAGTGACGATGTATTCTACAGGGCAATACCTATGGTGGTAGTGAATCATACTGTATATTTTTTATACCCTCCACCTCCAGGATGGGAGTATACTAACTTTGCCATTCCGTTTGTAACACCTTGAAATATCGACCTGAGACCCTATAAAGTATATATATTCTTGATCGTCATGATATTATAAGACGATCTAGCCATGTCCGTCCGTCTGTTGAAAGCACGCTAGCATCTAAACGAAAGGAGCTAGGAACTAGGATCTAGGAGTCGTAGATCGGTTGGGAATGAAACTGGGCGAAATCGGCCCAAACGGCAAAATTTTCCTCACGAGGACTAAAAATACCCATAATATTTCCAAATATTTTAGAGTATTTAAGCACAATTTTTCAATATGTCTGCTTTTAATTACTCGCTATAACAAAAAAGTGCACCACAAAGTGATTTTAATTTTTATGGGGTGAAATGGGGCAAAAAGGAATAAAAATGGTACATATTAAACGACAACAGCTAGACCCACGAAATTTGGTGTGGCCTTTCCTCTAATTGAGTAGATGCATAATATAAAAGTATTTTTTTCAAACTCGTACTTTTAAGGGATTAAATGGGAATAGAGGGAGACAAATGGTACAAACTAAACGGTTGCACCTAGAGTCATGAATTTCGGAGTATACATTCCACTGACTGTGTAGACACGGAAAATAAACTGATTTTTCGAAATTCGTACGTTTTGGGGTCAAAATAGAAAAAGGGGATAAACATAGTACCACTCAAAAGACCGCAGCTAGAGTCATGAAATTCGGAGTATACATTCCTCTGACTGCGTAGACACGGAAAATAGACGGATTTTTCGAAATTCATACTTTTTGGGGTTAAAATAGAAAATGGGATAAAAATAGACCAAACCAAGTGACCGCAGCTAGAATCATGAAAATCGGAATATACATTCCTCTGACTGCGTAGACACGAAAAATAAAATGTTTCTTCCAAATTCGTACTTTCAAGGGATACAATGGGTACAGAGGGATAAAAATAGTACCAAATAAACGACTTACTAGAATGATGAAATTCGGTGTGTGCATTCCTCTTATTGCGTAGACACGTAGAATAAAGAGATTTTAGAAAGTCGTACCCCCCAAATAGGAAAAAGTGGATAAAAATGGTACCAACCGAATGGCCGTAGCAAGAATCATAGTAATCGGTGTATACATTCCTCTGACTGCATATACTCGCAAAATAAAAAGATTTTTCCAAATTCGTACTTTTTACTCTTATGGCAAACATTTTTTGAATCATGAAGTTAGATTATTTTGCACTATGTACGTGAGATAGTGGATTTTGAAATTTGTACTTTTGGAATTAAAATAGAATGACAATACACCCAACGCACTATCTACCTATATTTATTGGGCTTTTTTAAAAAAAAATATATATATATAAGAATAGTTATTTTTGAATTGACTTGAAGTATTATTTCGATACATCTATAGTGTAAAGGTATTGGTAGACTTGCCTAGTAAGCGTGGTTTGAAATAATAAAAATATTATATATGGTCTACGGAAAGGTGTCAAAAAATCAATTTTCACTTTTTGGTTGATTCGGATGGAAGATGAGATGCTTTTTCACGTGGTGAAAAGCAGAAAGTCCTAACATGCTTACAAGTGTACTAAAAATGTAGAGAAAGAAGAGTAAAAATACGACAAAATATAATTTATTGGTAATGTTCCACACTAGCAACTTACACGATGAACTATAATAATATTCCGACCAACAACAACACTTACTGGACGTCCGGCGCGGAGAACAATTAACGAGATAATGAGAAACTGACGAAACGAGTTGCTTACTTTTAACAGATTTTTCACAGAAAACTAGTTTTCGCACGTAAGCTCCCTTTTCGTAGACCAGGTCACATATTTATACCTACACCACTTCGTGGTCTAGGGTATTATAAGTTAGTTTCGTTTGTAACACCAAGAAATAATCGAGCTAGACCCACCTTTAAGTATACCGATCGGCTTAGAATCACCAGCTGAGTCGATTTAACGATGTCTGTCTGTCCGTCCGTCTGCTGTCTATCTAAGCTTGTTCGCGCTCTACAGGTCGCAATTGTTGTCCGATTGTCATGAAACTTGGCAGAAGTTATTTTTTCTGGCCAAGGACCATAGGTATTGAATTTGGAAAATCGGTTCAAATTTAGATATAGCCCCCATACAAATGTCGCTCCCGATTTGACATTTTCCGCTCTAGAAACGACATATTGTACCCGATCTTTAAATTTGGCAGAACGTCTTATAATCCAACTAGAAACACGTATGCAAAAATTGGGTAAGATCGGTTCAGATTTAGATATAGCCCCCATACAAATGTCGCTCCCGATTTGACATTTTCCGCTCTAGAAACGAGATATTGTAAACGACTTTCTTTAAATTTTGCAGAACATCTTATAATCCAACTAGAAACATGTATGCAAAAATTGGGTAAGATCGGTTCAGATTTAGATATAGCCCCCATACAAATGTCGCTCCCGATTTGACATTTTCCGATTTTCTTTAAATTTTGCAGAACATCTTATAATCCAACTAGAAACACGTATGCAAAAATTGGGTAAGATCGGTTCAGATTTAGATATAGCCCCCATACAAATGTCGCTCCCGATTTGACATTTTCCGCTCTAGAAACGAGATATTGTAAACGACTTTCTTTAAATTTTGCAGAACATCTTATAATCCAACTAGAAACATGTATGCAAAAATTGGGTAAGATCGGTTCAGATTTAGATATAGCCCCCATACAAATGTCGCTCCCGATTTGACATTTTCCGCTCTAGAAACGACATACAAATGTCGCTCCCGATTTCACTTTTTCCGCTTTAGAAACCACATATTGTACCCGATTTTCTTTCAAATTGGCACAACATTTTATAATCGAACTAGAAACACCTATGCTGAAAGTGGGTAAGATCGGTTCAGATTTAGATATAGCCCTCATACAAATGTTGCTCCCGAATGTTTAACCGATTTTGGCCAAATTTTACATATTATATTTCACCAATAAACAGACATGGTGAAAGCGAGTCACATCGTTCCAGGTTTCAATATACCCCCATACAAATGTCCTTTCCGATTTAACATTTTTTGTCAAACACATACATATACAGGATGCAAAAATTCTTCCCGATTTCACTTTTTTACCGAATTGAATTGCAATGAGAATTGTTTGGGTGATGTCCATATGTCCATACTTTGAAATGACTTTGGTATACTACTGTATAATTTGTATTTGTCTGTCGGACAATTAGATCAATTACCATATTATTTACCATATTCGTTAAATTTGGCTAAAGATGCATTTATAGCATATAAATTATATGAATATAATTTGTATAATTTGTATGAACTACATAAAATTGCTCCCATGAAATACCTGGGTTTAGTAATCAATGCGAGGTACATACGCAGGGAGTGGTGTAGGGTATTATATAGTCGGCCCCGCCCGACTTTAGCCTTTCCTTACTTGTTATTTATAAAATTATTTTTTTCAATATATGTATTTGTATTGGTTTGGCCACATTAAAAAATATATTTTCCTGTAATATTACTGCACTTCTACGAAACTCGACATCCTCTGTGAAATGCAATCCATGGTGGAGGGTATAAAAAGTTCTGCCCGGCCGAACTTAACGCCGTTTTTACTTGTTAAGTTTTGAAATGGGCTAGATAAAATTCGTCCCACTGATATTAAAACACTTGCGTTTAGTAAACAGGACCAGTATATGCGTACTCTTATTGGAATTTCTTTCGCGAGACACGCTACTGTACATGTACAATGTTGTATATATATGTACACTTGTGCATAGTCGAACAAACATAACAACAACAACGAACAAAAAAATTAAACCAAATGAAAACATGAAAATAAAATTATACATTTATTAGTGTAAATGCAAACAGGGCATAAGAATAAATTACAGATGCTTACACAAGTGTGTATATCTCTATACATATGTGTGTGTGTGTGTGAAAGAGTGAGACAGAATGCACATTCTTGTGTATGTGTTTGCCTATGAAAGTGCGTTCGCATTTACCGACACACACAAATGAATTTAATGGCTGAACATTTCAACTAAATTATAATTGTTATTATTGAGACATAGTTTTTGTGTGATGACTGTCCTGTTATCACCGAAAAAAGAACAGGAAGGTTGCCCTGTAGTGACAGCACGAAATGAAAGGCGTTTAATTTGATTTCAAAACAACACTTTTGCCTCCAATGACGCAGTAAATGACTTACTAGCCATAATTGTCAGTAATTCTAAGGAAGTCGACAATGTCCCCGCTAAATTATTTATGATGATTGACCTTCTGATTTGATCAAATTATTGAAAAGTAATTCGTCACCTGCCTATGTATGTCAGCTGAAAATGTAATTTCCTTATCTGGCATTATAATGCCGAAAGGGGAAAGTTTCATTTTAATAATAATTACAATCAGAAACTATCATCGAGAGTGGATAATTTACTCCTAGTATGTCGAGCAATTTAGAGCAATATTTGGCAGTTAATTTTCATTGTAAATAGAAATTTTGTTTATTTTTCCAATTTTTTCATTATTTTTTAAGTTTACAACACACAATTTATCTTATTAAATATTGATGTCGATAAAAATGTAACATGCTAAGAGTAAATTTTGTCGCACCCACTTAGTCGAGTTTTTTCGATTCAAAATCAGACATTAATTGTTAAACATTAAACTCTATATATTTTTAATATATGTCCCTTAATTAAAAAAATCGTTGAAACTTTAAATTGTATGGATTATTTCTTTGCAAAATCTTTTATTTAGAAAAAAGTTGGCATCGGCGAACTTTAACATTTGTACTTCCATCTAGAAATAAAAGTCCCATTTATATATTCAATAAAAGGTACTTATGATGGCTAAAAATGTTACGAATTAAACTTTCATATGTACACAGTTTTTTCGAACAGTGCCCAAAAATATGTAAAAAAATTATTTTATTTTTCTAGATGGTCTGGCTCATGGTTAGGAACAAATAATAAAAACCGTTGTTTTTAGTTTTTCTAAGATTGTTTTCTTTTTTTCCAATATTTCGATCGTCATAGACGATCATCCTCAGGGATATTCGCTTAAAAATATAAATAACATTAGATATAAAGGGTGTTTTTTATTGAGGTATAGAACTTCGAATTGAAATAAAACACAAGAAAATCGTTTTAATGTCCATCAATTTGGCTTTATTGGAAGGATAATTTTATGCCATTAATGTTTAAATATGATTTCGGGCATGTGGCCGTCGCGGCTGGCTCGAATATAGCCAATTCTACAGGTCCAATTTTCAACCACGCCACGAATGTTGGCTTCCAAGTCCCCTAACGTTTCTGGTTTGTTGGCGTAGACGAGCGACTTCACATATCCCCAAAGAAAATAATCCAATGGTGTCAAATCACACGATCTTGGTGGCCAATTGACAGGTCCATTCCGCGAAATTATGCGCTCATCGAATTAATTGCTCTGATGGATTATTTCGACCATAAAATGGACGGAGCTTGCGGTGAACTTCGCGAACTGAACCATTACTTTCGAAATAAATTTGCACGATTTGCAAGCGTTGTTCTTTTGTCAACCTGTTCATGATGAAATGGCAAACCAAACTAAATATTAATCACTTGACAGCTGACAAAATGGCCGCCAGTTAAAAAAGTGATGCCAACTTAAAGTTCTATACCCCAATAAAAAACACCCTGTACAAAAAGACAAGACAAAATATCACAATAATTACATTTGAGCAAAAACAATGAATTTCTCTTTCTCGAAGTTATTATACCCTCCACCTCCAGGATGGGGGTATATTCACTTTGTCATTCCGTTTGTAACACCTTAAAATATTCATCGGAGACCCCATAAAGTATATATATTCTGGGTCGTGGTAAAATTCTAAGACGATATAGCCATGTCCGTCTGTCCGTCTGTCCGTCTGTCTGTCTGTCTGTCTGTCTGTTGAAAGCACGATAGCGGCCGAACGAAATGAGCTAGGAGGTTCAAATTTTTCCTAAATGTGTCTTATGGTTGCAGATCGGTTGGGATTGAAAGTGGGCGAAATCGGCCCAGAGGGAAAAATTTTTCCCTCACAAGGACTGAAAATACCCCTAATATTTAGAGTATTTCAGCATGTTTTTTGAACATAATAGCTTGTATTTACTTGATATTTGCAATTCGCATTCCCTTTATAGCATAATAGGGCACCATAGAGTGATTTTTATTTGTAGGGTGCGAAATGGTACGAAAAGGGATAAAAATAGTACCTATCAAACGACAACAGATAGAAACACGAAATTTGGCGTGTACATTCCTCTAATAGAGTAGATACATAATATAAAAGTAGTTTTTCTAAATTCGTACTTTTAAGGGGTTAAATGGGGATAGAGGGATAAAAATAGTACCAACCTAACGGCTGCACCCAGAATAATGAAATTCGATATATACATTCCTCTGATTGCGTAAACACGTAAAATAAAAGAACTTTCTAAAAAAATCGTACTTTTTGGGGTTCACATGGAAAAAGGGGATAAAAATAGTACCTACCAAATGACAGCAGCTAGAATCATGAAATTCGGAGTATACATTCCTCTGACTGCGTAGACACGAAAAATAAAACTTTTTTTTCCAAAATTCGTACTTTCAAGGGATACAATGGCTACAGGGGATAAAAATAGTACAAACTAAACGAATACAGCTGGAATGATGAAATTCAGTGTGTACATCCCTTTAATTGCATAGACACGTAAAATAGAGGGAATTTTCGAAATTCGTACTTTTAAGGGATATAATTAAAAAAAGGGATAAAAATGGGACCTACCAAACCGCAGAAGTTGAAATCGTGAAATTCGGTGTATACATTCTTACTATGAATTTTCGAAATTTGTACATTTGGGCGGAGAATGGTGCGAATGGAGATATCTTTAAAATTTATACTTTTCTTATCACTTTGTCTGTATCTGAAAATGCTTCTTTCTAATGGCGACTGACAATCGCCTAATATTTAGGCATGTCAACTTTCACAATTTCACCATTTTATTTATATATAGTAGTCGATTTTAAATAGTGCGCATAAGTATACATTATAGTTTGAAATAGTAAACAAATATAGTAATGTGCATAAAAATATCACAATTTTCGTAATATGGTTCTGTACTTCTATGTCGACATCCTTTAATCTGCTGGTAATACTGTGGAATGCACTCCGTGGTGGAGGGTATATAAGATTCGGCCCGGCCGAACTTAACGTCTTCTTACTTGTTTTTATACTAAAAACATATTGTTTGCGTCCGTGTTTATAGACAACACGCTGAACCCCGCCCGCTTCGCCAGGCAAAAAAAAATAAAATTTATGTACCACTTATAATCAAGGTACTTTCCTGAGATATTAAAGAAATGGATATGTTCCATAGAGAACGCTAGTTTTCGGCGAATAATGGAAGAAATGTCAAAAATCAAATTGATTTTTTGTTAAATGTGATTCTCCTCCTTTCCATTAAATAAACAAAACACTTCATTGGTACGAAGAAATTACATTACACTCAAAACACATAGAAAATCAATCAAATTGTTCACTAATCAAACAACACAAAAACTAAAAAATTAATATAATTTCCGCTTTCTTGAAAAGAAGAAAATCCAAAGAAAAGGTGTAATTTTACAAAATTCAAAAAAAAAAATGCTCCATCTTTCAAATGCCGCGCATTTGTATGTTGTCAAAGCAGGTTACAACTAAATTAACTCACACAACAATATAGGAATCTCGGTGTCGAATATACTCAAAAACAGGTTTTAATTTCGAATGGGAAGGGTCACGGCCATTTTCCGCCCATCTCTGTGTCGAATATACTCTAAAACCGGTTTTAATTTCATAGGGGAAGGGTCACGCCCACTTTCCGCCCATCTTTGTACAACTATTTATACTGGATGAACTCACACAAAATATTCGAAAATGGGTTTTAACTTCATGTGGGAGGTGCCACGCCCACTTATCCAATACCGCCCATTTTTGGCACAACTACGCACATTGATGCTGGATGCGCTCAGACAAAATTTCAGTATTGTATCTGTCATATCTGGTTTTAACATCGTATGGGAGGTGCCACGCCCACTTTTCCAATACCGCACATTTTTGGCACAACTATGCACATTGATGCTAGGTGCACTTACACAAAATTACAGTACTCTAGGTGTCATAGAAGTGACAATATTCAATAATAGGTTTTAACTTCGTGTGGGAGGTGCCACACCCACTTTTTCAATACCGCCCACTTTCACAAAAACATAGATTCATTTTTATATATATAGATGTTTCGATATATTTGTGCACAGTGGTCCGTATCAGTCTTATAGTTCATTCTTTCGTCAGTAGGGATATTATGTAACATTTAACATATGTAACATTTTTAAGGTATATCTTCTTCGATAATTATTTTCCTGTGTCAAAATGTCTACATCGTTAAAGTTGGGCTTATGTCCTGTCATTGTACAATGGGCTGCAATAACTGTCTTCTGTTCCAACGGCTTATCAGAAGCTTTTTGATCTGACTTGCTTAAATATAAATAAACCTTTTTCGTTTATAGAAATCCGAAATAAATCAGAAAATCTTATACATAGTTCTTCGACAAAGGGACAAGTTTTCTCTTTGATCGGATTTCGCCCTTTTCAATACCAATCGATTTGTTTGAACGCTCTATCTTATTCCTTTTGCAATCTAGCGTGTTGTCAATGACTGACGGACATGACTACATAGAGTCATCATAATTCTAAAAGAACGTAACTGACAACTATTTCGATATTTTTTCATATATTTGGTTGTTTTCGAGTAAGGAGGTGGAGGGTGGGAGTAATAATAATTTACAAATAATTAAAATTACTTCGAAAATGAGATACATTTTGGTAAAAAAGTTCACAACTTTTGAAAGGAAAATTAATTTTGTTTCTTGAAACATGCTACGAAAGCAAGTGATGCAAGAAAGAGATGCAGTGGCCTTTTTAACATCAAATTTGGGCAAATATTAAAAAGTGTGGCTTGAGCCAGAGAAATATCCCAGTTCAAAACAAATATTGATTACACCGTGCAACAGTAATTTTTGGAGCTGCAGTAATTTATGTAGAAAAACTGTGTACTCAGTTTTTCATTTGGCGAGAGAAGAATATCTGTTAAAAATAGTCTGAATTTCATGCCTCTACCTGTATTATTTTGACATTAGAAACCATTTAAAAATTCCCCCCTAAAAAGTAAAATATGAAAAATTAAATAAACTAAATTAAATTTAAACTAAGAGATATTACAAAAGTTCGAAAATAAATTATTAAAACATATGTATGCTTTGGGAATTCTTGTAATAAGGAGAAATGGCCACCAAATGGAAAACTAAGTACAAAGTTTTTCTAGCTTCATTTGTATATATTCTTGCTCAGATACAATAGAAAAAATGTAAAGTTGTCGCACGGTGTTACAGACCGAAATAAAACAAAAGATAAAATTAAAAAAATTATTTGTTTTGTTGCTCCCTATTTCAAACTCCTTAAATTATATTAAAGAGCCTAGTGTGTAAAAGTTGATAATTATGGGTTATTTAAAAAAAAGAGCCTTGCGAAAGAACTATTTTTAATAGGTGAGCAAAATTTGAAAAATAAATAAAAATTGTCCAACCTCTAACGAAGAGCCTAATTTTTATCTTGACGGCTTCTTTAAGCGTCAAAATTAATGCATTTGATATTTAGAGCATTCTTGAGTGATGCTTTGAAAATAAATACATCTGGAGAAATAAACGCATGCGGATTTTGGACCGTAGGACGATTGCTATGGGTTTGACAAACAGGACCTTGACACATGACATGGTTAGAAAAAATCGAAAAAACTAAAGGCTTCTGGCGTTGGCGGCCTTCGGTATGATCGATTCTCTTCTTGGGATATGTCTGCTTAACTGGCTTTAGATATACCTCTGAGTAGAAAATCGTTAAACCTTCCCGTCAACACAGAAAGACTTTACTCTGCGTAGCCGTCTTTCGACATACTCCAGAGCAGAGCTTCTGGCTATACCAACATAAATATCTTATTGAGCATTTCTCTATTGCTTTATTTAGACATTTCATTGTGATATTTTTTAGTTTTTTTTGTATTTTGTCGGCAAAATTGAGCTTTCGGCCTATGGATTCGGCTTTATTTTTGATTTGGGTGTTATGACCTCAAGACCTAAAGCCAATATCTAACAGTAAAGGTAACGAGCTCTCAGCCTCGAAAAATCGAGGCCATATTAAAGAAAATATTTCACCATTTCAATATCTTCTCCGCACGCCCTGCACTCGTCCATCTCTGTATATGATTAAGGTTCCTGTGAGACATCTCATATTACTACTAAGTTCGACTTTACTCAAGATATCTAGATGTCTGACGTTCGATGCCTACTTCGAGGAGCACTTAAAAATATATATAGAGCTGAAAGAGAACTACGCTATTTTTAAGACAAAACAAGATTTCTAAAGTTTATGCAAAATTGATATAGCTAAATGATATAATCGAACTATTTTGGAGGTAACAAACCAAACATGTATTTCACGTGCGGACAATAGCAACTGTTTCTGCGCCCCGGATTAATGTCCATTACCCGAATCCAGTGGCGAATTTTACGAATATCTCCAAAAAGATAGATATTAATCAGTTTAATGAGAAATTTCCAAAAATAACCTGTATATACTTTTTATACACTCCACGAGAGTATTATGGCTTTGTGCATATGTTTCTAACACCCAAAAGAAAGCGAGATAGACCCATTGTTAAGTATACTGATCGACTTAGAATCACTTTCTGAGTCGATTTAGCAATGTCCGTCTGTCTGTCTGTCCATCTATTGTTGTAATCAAATTACAGGTCGCACTTATAGTCCGATCTTAACAAAAATTGGCACAAGTAAGTTTTGTAGATGAAGGACGAACGCTATTTAATTTGAGGCAAATCGGTTCAGATTTAGATATAGCCCCTATACAAATGTCGCTCCCGATTTGAAATTTTCCGCTCTAGAAACCACATATTGTACCCAATTTTCTTTAAAGTTGGCACAACATCTTATAATCCGAGTATAAATACCTATGCAAAAATTGGATAAGATCGGTTCAGATTTAGATATACCCCCCATACAAATGTCGCTCCCGATTTGACATTTTCCTCTGCAGAAACGACATATTGTACCCGATTTTCTTTAAATTTGACGCAACATCTTATAATCCAAATATAAACACCTATGCAGAAAGTGGGTAAGATCGGTTCAGATTTAGATATAGCCCCCATACAAATGTCGCTCCCGATTTGACATTTTCCGCACTAGAAACCCCATATTAGACTCGATTTTTCTTTAAATTTGGCACAACATCTTATAATACAACTAGAAACACCTATGCAGAAAGTGGGTAAGATCGGTTCAGATTTATATATAGCCCCCATACAAATGTCGCTCCCGATTTGACATTTTCCGCTCTAGAAACCACATATTATAATCCAAGTAAAAAACCTAAGGTGAAAATGGCTAAGATCGGTTCAGATTTTGATATAGCGCAAATACAAATGTTGTTCCAAAATGTTTAACCGATTTTGGCCAAACTATACATATTATATTTCGACTATTTCGTTCCAGATTTCAATATACCCCCATACAAATGTCCTTTCCGATTTAACATTTTTTGTCAAACACATACATTTACAGGATACAAAACTCCTAAATTGTAGTCGGATTGAAAGTGGAGTGTATCATAGAGTCGGCCCCGCCCGACTTTAGCCATTCTTACTTGTTTTCATTCATTCATATCATTTTATTTTTTCAATTATCTTTTTTTTACGTAGAATTTTAATAACGAAAAGGTGAAAATGGCTAAGATCGGTTCAGATTTTGATATAGCGCAAATACAAATGTTGTTCCAAAATGTTTAACCGATTTTGGCCAAACTATACATATTATATTTCGACTATTTCGTTCCAGATTTCAATATACCCCCATACAAATGTCCTTTCCGATTTAACATTTTTTGTCAAACACATACATTTACAGGATACAAAACTCCTAAATTGTAGTCGGATTGAAAGTGGAGTGTATCATAGAGTCGGCCCCGCCCGACTTTAGCCATTCTTACTTGTTTTCATTCATTCATATCATTTTATTTTTTCAATTATCTTTTTTTTACGTAGAATTTTAATAACGAAAAGAATTAGCTTCTTGAAAGTACTTCAATTCTAATGAATAATCCCTGGCAATAAATTCTATGAAAACTACTCGCACAAAGCACAAAGCGATTATATATTATTACTAAAAACATGATTGTCAATTACGGGGGAACTGTTGTCCTCGCTACGACTCTTAATTTTTGGGAGTCTTTCCCAGCAATTCAATTATGATTATTACTATTTGTAAAAAAAGAAACAAGTAGAAGGAAAAGAACTTAATAAAAGGCAAATAAAAATTTGTTGGCCATTTAGTTATAACAACCTAAATTGTTTACCAACGTCAATGACGCCCATACTCGGTTTTCAAGGATACGAGGAGAGCAGGGGGGGGGGTAAACCCAATTTGAAGCATTTTCATATGAAAGAATGCCTTCCAAATTTATGAAAATTATTAAAAAAACGAAACATGGAAAATCATAGAAACGTAATTGAAGAAAACATAATTCCAGTAATTTGACAAGGTTGCTTAAGTTTTTCCGACAGCAACAGAAAGAAAGAAAAGTAAATTGAAAATAATAATAACAGTAATAAAGGATTTATGTGTTGTCTTACTAAATAAAACAACGCACACACACACAGATAGATGAATGTATACACAAATGTACATATGTATGTATGTAAGTATACATTCACTAAAAGAAACAATTTTCTACTAATTACATGGTCTGTGTTTGCATTCATATGCAATGCAATGTTGGTGTTTGCCAAACACATTTGCCATAGGACTTTTCGTTTCTGTGGCCTCACCCTACAGGCTAAGAGTGAATACGGCATATGATATGTTCAAAACATATAATGGGAAATAAATTAATAGACAAGGTATGCTTCGAACAAGTCTATATTTCAGCAGTTAGGCGATACAAATCTTCTACCTTGAATATGGTTATTAACTATATCGAGCCCTATTTACCCCTAGCGTTATGACTGTGTACAACTATTGAATTAGTTATAAAATCTCTGCACAGCTGTACATTATTCAGAGATGATCTAAATGGTCGCTAATTATCGATTTTCATTAAAAGAAGAAAAATAAAAAATGATGAGCTTACGTCTTTTTAGCAAATAGGTCTCGAAAATAGGAAAGGTTAAAAATAATGGTAGTAATATGTTGAGATAATTCAAATTAAAGTTCGATAAACTTTTCTCCTGATAAGCTAATGTCGAACAGGGGTTACATATAATTTTACTAATAAATTAAAAAAATATTCATACAATCTAAAGTAACAACAATGAAACAAGTAAGGAAAGGCTAAAGTCGGGCGGGGCCGACTATATGATACACTCCACTTTCAATCCGAATACAATTCAATTCGGTAGAAAATTGAAAAGGGGAAGAATTGTTGGATATTTCCTAATCATAGGCTGATATGACCTGACCCAATTTGTCAAATCGAGAAAAATATTTGTATCGGGACTATATCCAAACATGGAATGAAGTGACTAACTTTCACAATAAGTTCTTCTTGTTGAAGTATGACGTGTTATGCTCAATTTTAAGAAATTCTCTGAAAATACTTCTTCTTGTTGAAGTATGACGTGTTATGCTCAATTTTAAGAAATTCTCTGAAAATACGCGGTTTCTGGGGGAACAAAATTTGTATGGGAGCTATATATAAATCTGAACCGATCTAACACATTTTTACAACAAGTGTTTCCAGTTGAAATATAAGGTTTTTTGCGAATTTTGAAGAAAATCTGTTGAAATATGTGGATTCTAGAGCGGAAAAAATCAAATTGGGAGCGAAATTTGTATGGAACTGAACCGATCTAACACATTTTTACCACAAGTGCTTCCAGTTGAAATATAAGGTGGTTTGCGAATTTTGAAGAAAATCTGTTAAAATATGTGTATTCTAGAGCGGAAAAATGCAAATTGGGAACGAAATTTGTATGGGAGCTATATATAAATCTGAACCGATCTGACCTATTTTCGTCATAGGTGTTCCTAGTTTAAATATAAGTAGTTTTACCAAATTTGAAGACAATCTGATAAAATAAGTGGTTTCTAGAGAGGAAAAAGTCAAATCGGGAGCGATATTTGTATGGTAGCTATATATAAATCTGAACCGATCTAACACATTTTTACCACAGGTGTTCCCAGTTGAACTACAAGATGTTTTGCCAATTTTGAAGAAAATCTGTTAAAATATGTGGTATCTAGAGTGAAAAGGGTCAAATCGGGAGTGAAATTCGTATGGGGGCTATATCTAAATCTGAACCGATCTGACCTATTTTCGCCATAGGTGTTCCTAGTTTAAATATAAGATGTTTTGCCAATTTTGAAGAAAAACTGTTAAAATATGTGGTATCTAGAGTGAAAAGAGTAAAATCGGGAGTGAAATTCGTATGGGGGCTATATCTAAATCTGAACCGATTTTCTTCAAATTAAATAGCTTCGTCCCGAAAAACTTCGTTGTGCAAAGTTTCATTTAGTTCTGTCTACAATTGCGACATGTATCGTGATTACAAGAATAGATGGACGGACGGACAGACAGACAGACGGACATTGCTAAATCGATTCAAAAAGTGATTCTAAGTCGATCGGTATAATTAACAATGGGTCTATCTCCCTTCCTTTTGGGTGTTACAAACAAATTCACAAAGACATAATACTCTCGTGGAGTGTATAAAAATTACAATGCTGCCTCAAAATATAAAGCTACAAGAAATGGAAGTGTTAATTTAAGATGTATGTATTAGCAATTAATAATACACACACAACTGCGCAATATCATTTTCTATCGCGCTCACATTCTCCAATAAAATTATAAATATCTGATGAGTCTTTAATGCGTTGTCTGTTTTGAAAAGTTGTTAGATTTCAAAAAACATCTTTATTTAGAAATTTAATTTATAATTTTAGATTTAATTTTTTTCTAGATTTTTAAAATTTCGGGAAATTTTTCACCGTTGCGGCTACGTAAGTGCTACTAAAACTTCATAGGAAGTTCATATGTTATAGGCAGTTGTTTATTGAAAACTTAGGTATAATTTTGTAGTTGATTGTTTCCTTAAATGTTGAACGGTTTGCTACCTATGGGCCTGAACTGGGGAAAAAAGGTAAAAAAATAAGTTTTTGCAATTTTTACCTTGAAGGTGAAGTTTTTGATTTTATATGTTCTTTATGACAAGAGCTACAACTTTGCCTCAGAGAGTAAATCTAAATTCCAAACGGAAAATGATCACTTTTTTGCAAATATGACATCGAAGTCCCAAATTTTTAGGGCCCATAAAAAGTGCATGACTTTGGCAAAGCTGGGAGACACGGGTCTTTTTTTGTCTTTTATGACGTATTGGTGTCCGTATATGGCTATATTTCCATGACTTAAAAAAATACACACAGTGTTACCATTGATTTATTTATTTATTATGAACTAGTATTTTGTACCCGGGTTCATTTTTCCCTACTTCGTATGTTTTGGAAGATAAAATGAGTAATTTTTTATTGTTTTAAAATTTTTTTTATGTGGGTGGTACCACCCCCTTTGACCTATCATGACCTAGTATATCCAGGAACCATCCTCTGTCCAAAAGTTAGAAACAGTAAAATTTTCAGTTGAATCGGTCCACTGGTTTGGCGTCCTATACGCAACATACAGACACACATTGATTTATATACAAGGTGGCGCAAAAATAACTTTCCGATGTTTTTTGGCTGTAATTAAAAAAAAATTAAAAACTTTGATTCTTCTTGTGGATTATATTTATTTGGTCTTTTAATTTTTTTACATCAAGTCGAGAATATGATGTCATGTAAATGGCCGCCGCCACAGTTGATTGTCATTTGAGCCCTTTTTATGGCATTTTCCATTACTTTGGCCAAAACTTCCGGCGATAGGCCCTCACATTCTTGACGGATATTGTCTTTAAGAGCTGCAAGAGTCTGAGGCTTGTTGACATAAACCCGCGACTTCAAAAAGCCCCACAAAAAGAAGTCTGGAGCGGTCAAATCAGGCGATCTTGCTGGACAGTGCAAATCGCCAAAACGGGAGATTAGGCGCCCGGGAAATGCATCCTTCAGCATATCGGTTGTGGCACGTGCAGTGTGTGCCGTTGCACGTCCTGTTGGAACCACATGTTTTCCAATCCCAATTCATCAAGTTGCGGCAAAAAGAACTCGTTGATCATTGCTCTGTAGCGCTCACCATTCACAGTAACCGTTTGGCCCGCGACGTCTTCGAAGAAAAAAGGTCCGATGACTCCTCCAGCGAAAACAGCACACCATACAGTTACTTTGAGCGGGTGTAATGGCTCTTCGTGGGTTACACGCGGATTTTCAGAGCCCCAGAAGCGTAAATTTTGCTTATTTACGTACCCGCTAAGATGGAAATGGGCCTCATCACTCATGATTATTTTTGGTGAAAAATCATCTTCCTGTTGGTGGTGATTAAGGATGGCTTGAGCGATTGGTTAGACGCGATTGGCGGTCAGCATATAACAGCTGTTGCACCGTCTGGACTTTGTACGGAAACATTTTCAAATCTTGTACCAAAATTCGCTGTAAAGACCGTCGATTGATACCCATTTGCGTGGCACGTCGTCTGGTCGATGTCGACGGCGCTTCCATGACATCCTCGGCTACAGCAGCAATATTCTCTGCAGAACGGCTACTCCGGGGTCTGCCACGCCTGGCAGCATCTCGTGTTGTGCCAGTCTCTTCGAGGCGAGCGGCTAAACGTCGCAGTGTTTCACCAGTAGGCGTTGGACGGCTAGGAAATCTGCGACGAAATTCACGTTGTGCCAAAGTCACCGACCGATTATTGGTCAAATAAATAGTCACCAATATTCCGCGTTCTGGAGCAGTGTAGCGTAACATTGTTTATTAACGTGTATTTCGCACGTGTTTACTACACAAATGTCAAAACAGGGGCCAATCGCAAAGTTTATAGCATTTTCTGATAGGAGGATTACTTTTGCGCCACCTTGTATATATACATAGATAGATTACAATACAATACAAAGTAAATTTATATTCTAATTTTGGGTCCAGGGATTGAGGTGACTAAGACCATTAGCTACTTATTGCAGCGACAGACCAGAGCCTCTGGTGGGAATCAAACCCACAACCCCCACTTTGATATCTGAGCATTCCATTGATTGTTTTGAACCAGGAAGATTTCTCTATAAATCTTTAAAACTTGATTTCATATGTTCTTTATGCGAAATATAATTTGTTACTCTATTAAGTTTCAAATGTTTTTATTCAGAAAAATGAAGAACGTGAGTTTTCATATAGCAAACGATATTTTGACGATTTCCCGTGCTGTCCCTGGAAATCGAAAAAATATTTCCCATTTGCCGGGAAATAAAAAGTACGGAAAAATGCAAACCCTAGTGCCCGAGCATAAGGACCTCACAAGACACTGTACAACTTAAGAGCTTAACAGGTTAGGAAATACCATACAAGTTCGTATTGAAGGCCTATTTTCATATACCGCCCATTTTCTCAAAACTTTGCGGACTAACATTTAGAGCGGTTTTTACTTCGGATTGGAAACACCACGCCCCTTTTTCCAATTTTCTACACTACGCAGAATAATATTCAGTGATCTTTCACAAAATTTTAAGACATTTGCTGGCACAGTCTTCTTCCACATAAAATATCGAAAAAATTATCTGATAGAAAAAATTATATAAAAAAATAATATAAAACCAGTAAGGAAAGGCTAAAGTCGGGCGGGGCCGACTCTATGATACACTCCACTTTCAATCCGAATACAATTCAATTCGGTGAAAAAGTGAAAACGGGAAGGTTTTTTGTATCCTGTAAATGTATGTGTTTGACAAAAAATTTTATATCGGAAAGGACATTTGTATGAGGATATATTGAAACCTGGAACGAACTAGGTGAAATATAAAAAATATAGTTTGGCCAAAATCGGTTAAACTTATGGGAGCAACATTTGAATTTGGGCTATATTTAAATCTGAACCGATCTTACCCACTTTCACCATAGTTTTGTTTAGTTAGATTATAAGATGTTGTGCGAAATTTAAAGAAAATCGAGCACAATATGTGGCTTTTAAAGCGGCAAAGGTCAAATCGGAAGCGACATTTGTATGGGGGCTATATCTAAATCTGAACCGATCTAGCCCGCTTTAGCCACAGGTGTTTCTAGATAGATTATAAGATGTTGTGCCAAATTTAAAGAAAATTGATTAGAATATGTGGCATTTAAAGCGGATAAAGTCAAATCGGGAGCGACATTTATATGGGGGCTATATCTAAATCTGAACCGATCTTACCCAATTTCTGCATAGGTGTTTCTAGTAAGATTATAAGATGTTGTGCCAAATTTAAAGAAAATCGAGTACAATATGTGGTTTCTACAGAGGAAAATGTCAAATCGGGAACGACATTTGTATGGGGGCTATATCTAAATCTGAACCGATTTGACCTATTTTCACCATAGATGTTCTTAGTTTAAATATAAGATGTTTTGCCAAATCCGAAGACAATCTGATACAATATGTGGTTTTTAGAGCGGAAAAAGTCAAATCGGGAGCGAAATTTGTATGGGAGCTATAAATAAATCTGAACCGATCTGACCGATATTCACCATGTGTGTTTCTAGTGGAAATATAAGATGTTTTACCAAATCTGAAGACAATCTGATACATTATGTGGTTTCTAGAGCGGAAAAAGTCAAATCGGGAGCGAAATTTGTATGGGAGCTATATATAAATCTGAACCGATCTGTCCGATATTCACCATGGGAGTTTCTAGTGGGAATATAAGATGTTTTACTAAATCTGAAGACAATCTGATACAATATGTGGGTTTTAGAGCGGAAAAAGTCAAATCGGGAGTGAAATTTGTATGGGAGCTATATATAAATCTGAACCGATCTAACACATTTTTACCACAGGTGTTTCTAGTTACAATATAAGATGTTTTGCCAATTTTAAAGAAAATCTGTTGTAATATGTGGTATCTAGAGTGAAAAGAGTCAAATCGGGAGTGAAATTCGTATGGGGGCTATATCTAAATCTGAACCGATTTTCTTCAAATTAAATTGCGTTCGTCCTTATCCCGAAAAACAGCGTTGTGCAAAGTTTCATTTGGTTCTGTCTACAATTACGACCTGTATCGTGATTACAAGAATAGATGGACGGACGGACGGACGGACGGACGGACGGACGGACGGACGGACAGACAGACAGACGGACATTGCTAAATCGACTTAGAAAGTGATTCTAAGACGATCGGTATAATTAACAATGGGTCTATCTCGTTTCCTTTTGGGTGTTACAAACAAATGCACAAAGACATAATACTCTCGTGGAGTGTATAAAAATGTATATAAAAAATCTGGCCTATTGTGACCGCAGACGGCAATTCGGTCGGACTCTAGAAGGTAATGTTCATTATACCCTCCATTAGGGTATTATTTGTATTTGTTATTATATTATTGTTTATAACACCCAAAAGACATTGGGATGTACCCGTCGATTATTATACAGATCGGTTTAGAATCACAATAAGTCGATTTAGCAATGTCCGTATGTATATCTGTCTGTTCATCTATTCGTTTAATCGAAAAACATATCGCAATTATTGTCCGATCCTCACGGGTAAAGGACGGACGCAATTTAATTTGAAGCAAATCTGTTCAGATTGAGATATAGCCCCCGATTTGACTTTTCAGCTCTAGAAAACACATAAGTTAAAAGATTTTGTTATACACTCCACGAGAGTATTATGGCTTTGTGCATTTGTTTGTAACACCCAAAAGAAAGCGAGATAGACCCATTGTTAAGTATACCGATCGACTTAGAATCACTTTCTGAGTCGATTTAGCAATGTCCGTATGTCTGTCTGTCTGTCTGTCTGTCCATCTATTGTTGTAATCAAATTACAGGTCGCAATTATAGTCCCATCTTAACAAAAATTGGCACAAATAAGTTTTGTGGATCAAGGACGAACGCTATTTAATTTGAGGCAAATCGGTTCAGATTTAGATATAGCCCCCATACAAATGTCGCTCCCGATTTGACATTTTAAGCTCTAGAAACCGCATACTGTACCCAATTTTCATTAAATTTGACACAACATCTTATAATCCAACTAGAAACACCTATGCAAAAATTGGATAAGATCGGTTCAGATTTAGATATAGGCCCCATACAAATGTCGCTCCCGATTTGACATTTTAAGCTCTAGAAACCGCATACTGTACCCAATTTTCATTAAATTTGGCACAACATCTTATAATCCAACTAGAAACACCTATGCAAAAATTGGATAAGATCGGTTCAGATTTAGATATAGGCCCCATACAAATGTCGCTCCCGATTTGACATTTTAAGCTCTAGAAACCGCATACTGTACCCAATTTTCATTAAATTTGGCACAACATCTTATAATCCAACTACAAACATCTATGCAAAAATTGGATAAGATCGGTTCAGATTTAGATATAGGCCCCATACAAATGTCGCTCCCGCTTTGACATTTTCCGCTCTAGAAACGACATACTATACCCGATTTTCTTTAAATTTGACACAACATCTTATAATCCAACTAGAAACACCTATGCAGAAAGTGGGTAAGATCGGTTCAGATTTTGATATAGCCTCCATACAAATGTCGCTCCCGATTTGACATTTTAAGCTCTAGAAACCGCATACTGTACCCGATTTTCTTTAAATTTGGCACAACATCTTATAATCCAACTAGAAACACCTATGCAGAAAGTGGGTAAGATCGGTTCAGATTTTGATATAGCCTCCATACAAATGTCGCTCCCGATTTGACATTTTCCGCGCTAGAAACCACATATTCTTCCCGATTTTCTGGGATGGGATATTAAAAGTTAGTTTCACTCCTAATGGTTGTAAGACCAAGAAATAATAGAGCTAGATTCAGATATAAGTATACCGATCAACTTAAATTCTACTACTTCTTGATCTGGAGTAAAGGGTTTCTGCACTGCCGCTTATTAAAGTTGTACGTGATTTCCTATGCGCAACATTGGGAGATTATCATCCATCAATTTGATTGCCTCCACTGAAACTCTACTTCCTCTTGTTTTCGCCTCAGCAACTGGATCAGTGTCATTAAACTGTAGATTGACTTTCATTGAACTCAATTTAATTTTGTTTGCTAATTAAAATAAACAGAAAAAGGACATAACAAACACAGAACTGAATGAGTCCAGGATCATCGGTAATAAAATGAACTAGACAAGACCCAGATTATAGTAACATAGGTACTTTGTACTTAAAAGCTATAAAGGCTCTAAGCAGTCGGCCCAAGTTCAGTGCTGGCGTCACAAACGCAACGTCAAATTAAATGTACCGCCCCACCCGCCCACTCAATTATCCTGTTGACGTTTGAGGGTGGTGGGTGACGCTGTTTGGCGTCCTTAATTTATTTTATGACAAATATAACTTTAGTTTTTTTCTATGTGGACATTTTACGAAATAAATGAGTTACAATGAAATTAAACAAAAATAACACAAAATAAAACACAAACATCGAACGGCGAACGACAAACGAATCAAAGGCTCATTCATAGTTCATTCCCCTTCGTGCAAGGCAAAGTGGTTGCAGAGGCGATGGTGGAATGAGGCAAATAAAGTTATTGCTATTTAAAAGTTGTTGTAGTAGCTGGTGTTGTTCTTGTTGTTGCTTGTTTTTGTGGTATGAAATATAAAAACACTTCAACACACACGCAGACATATATAGTCGTGGCAAAGGAAACGGAAAAAAACCATAATTTGTTGTATCCATCCGTTTTGTTTGTTGCACCACTGTGTGTCTGTGGACCTCTCCCACCACCGTGGCTGGCTGGCTGGCTGGCGAATGTATGAAATGAAGTCGTCGGCGGCGGCGTTGCGGTCTATCTGTCTGTCTGTCCGTCCGCTCGTCTATCTGTCTGTATGTGGTTGATTTAGTCGCCTTTATAAACTTTTTTCACCATTTTTCCTGGAAAATTGTGAGTGTTTGTGAGAGAGCCAGTATGACTGTGTATTGGTCTGTTTGTTCGTTTGTTTGTTGATTTAACAAATATTATGGTCATTAAGTAAATTGCTTACTTTTGCTCGCTGTTGTTGGTGGTTCTGGTGTTGTTGCTGCTGCTGCGGCTGCCATACTACAACATCAGCGTTAATACTAATTTGTTCACTTGTTGTTTAGATAAAAGCGAGTGACGACGAACAATTCTCCTTGTGCACATACATACATACAAACATACATGTGTACGTACAATGTATGCATGTGTTTGTATAAAAATTAAATTATAAATACTTGAGTTTTGTGTTTGACTTCGACATATGCATTCATGTACACTAGGGGGACTCGCGACAAAAGCGGTATTGCTATAGCTCTTAAACGAAAATTAGTTAGTTCCCAGTTAATTGCAAATAAAAGAAATTGGTTCTCGAAATTATACCGGATACAACAACATTTAACTTTGGGATGATAGGGCTAACGCCATCCCGTTTGTAAATCTCAGAGATATCGCGAAAAGGTCCTATTTATTAGAATTATTTTTGATCGGCAGAACGATCTCTCTGTTGAAAGCTGCTAACATGTTCCATAGTTAACAAGAACTGAAAAAATCCAGAATAACCTCAAATATCTTGAGGAAACAATATAGAAAAAATGTCCGGAACCTAAAAAGGTATCTTTTTCTGTGCATTGAGGAATACTGTTCCATATTTTTTTTTCGATAATTTCTCTTATTATTTAACAAAATTCCAATTTTCATAGAAGGTACCTGAGTAATGTCATGCGAAGCGATCACACAATGTTTGTCTCTTCTCTCAGATTTTGATGAAGTTTTTCAAATATTTATATACTTTTCTGTGTGGGGAATAAGGCCTCATTCCCAATTTTCAAAAATTAAGAAATTGTAGACTCTAGGTATATTTTTTATATCTTTCTTATTTATTTTTTATTTATTTTATAAACAAAAAAATAACCTTCGTTTTTTGTAAAATATTTTTTATTAATAGTTAAGAGTGTAAGAAGGGCACTCTATCAGTTTCATAATAGTGTTCGTGGTACTTTCTCTAAAATAACACTGTCCAGCAAATTAAGACTCTGTGATTGAAACCGAATAGCGACCTCATAATTCTGAAAGGGCATGCTGAGTAGATAATTTTTGTAGAATTAGATTATAGTCCAGCTGGTATGAGTTTCTTTTTGCAGGGGTAAAATTTTTTACCGAAGGGAGCTAAAGACTGCCGTGGTCGACTATATGATACCCTCCACTTTATATCCCATTATAATTCAATTGAAATCGGGACGAAGTTTTGTATGAGTCCTAATCCTTAAATATAACGTATAACGGAAATATGTATGGAGCTATAATAAAAGCCTGAAACGATGAATATTTATATGTGAAGTATAGTAGTAAAGTTTGACCAAAATCGGTTAAAGTTGCGGAAATGGAAGAAGCGACATTTATATGGGAGCTATATATAAATCAGAACCGATCTTTCCCACTTTCACCATAAATGTTTCTAGTGGGAATACATGGTGTTGTGTCAGATTTGAAGAACATTGGGTAAAATACGTGGTTTTTAGAGCACAAAAAGTCAAATCGGGAGCGACATTTTTTAGGGGGGCTATATCAAAATCTGAACCGATCTTACTCACATTCACCATATATGTTTCTGGATGGCGATATGGGCTTTCTGGAGCGGAAGAAGTCAAATTGAGAGCGACATTTGTATGGGAGCTATATACAAATCTGAACCGATCTTACCCACTTTCGTCATAGTTGTTTCTAGTGCATGGTGTTGTGCCAATGCATGGTGTTGTGCCAATTTTTAAGATAAAACGCAAAAATTCTATTCGGGAGCGACTTTTGTATGGTGGCTATAACTAAATCTGACCGATCGATCTTACTCACATAGATATTTCTGGTTTGAATGTAGAGTATTGTGCAAAATCTGAAGCAAATTGGATAACAATGAGGTTTCTAGGCAGGATTACGTCAAATTGGGAACGATTAAATAGCGTCCGTTCTTTACCCGCAAAATTAACATGTGCCAATTTTTATTGCGATCGCACAATAATTGCTACATGGACAGACAGACGGACATAGCTGAATCGACTCAGAATATGATTATAAGCCGATCTTTTGCTTTTGGGTGTTGCAAACACTCATATACAGTCAAAGAAATGTGCAGTGTTTAAGCTGAACTCCCTTCGTATATATATTTTTTATCATTTTCTACCCAGTTTTTAACAAAAAATTACAACCGAGAGCCTTTTATTCGAAAAAAAAATCCATTTTGATGGCGCCCCTGCATGGTCTGAGGAATTTCCATACTAAATTTCATGATAGCTGTAATCCAGTTGGTACCATTTGCGCTTCTATGTGGCGAGAGGAATTTACATACCAAGTTTCACGACTATAGCAGCAATACTTTAGTTGGTACCATTTATATCCCTTTTTGTCTCGCTAACCTCTTATAAGTATAAATTTCGAAAAATCCAATTTTGCTGCGCTTCTACATGGTCAGAAAAACTTACACATCAAATTTCAAGATTCTAGCTGGTATACTTTAGTTGGTACCATTTTTATCCCTTTTTGTCCCGCGCAACCCTTAAAAGTACAAAATGCATTTATATTCCGCTTCTATGTGGTTAGAGGAATTTACACACCAAATTTCTGCGCTTCTACATGGGCAGAAGAACTTACATATCAAATTTCACGATTCTAGATGTAATACTTTTGTTGGTACCATTTTTTTCCCTTTATGTCCCGCACGCCCATTAAAAGTACAATTTTCGAAAATTTCAATCCTACTTTGCTTTTATATGGTCAAAGGAATTTACATAACAAATTTCAAGATTCTAGGTGTAATAATTTAGTTGGTACCATTTTTATCCCTTTTGTCCCGCTCACTCCTTATAAGTACAAATTTCGAAAAATCAATTTATATTGCAAGTCTACGTTGTCAGAGAAATGTAAATACCGATTTTCACGATTCTAGCTGCAATTCTTAAATTGGTACCATTTTTATCCCTTTTTGTCTCTTTCCTCCCTTAAAAGTACAAATTTCGAAATATCCCAATTTGTAGCTCGTTTGCATGGTCATTGACCGAACACACCGAATTTCATGTTTCTAGCTACTACAGTTTGGTCAGTACGAAGGTTCGATGTTTATTCCGTTTTATCCCATTTTACCCCCTAAAAGTACGAATTTCGTTCTTAGTCGACGTCTGCGTCATATTTGGGAACTACCCTGGAAATTTCATGACCCTGGCTTCAGCCGTTTGGTCTGGGGGCTGGTCAATGATAAGTCAGTCAGTAACGCAACTCTTTTATATATAGAGATTACAATACAAAGTAAATTTATATTCTAATTTAGGGTCCAGGGATTGAGCCGGGGTGGCTAAGACCATTGTAGCTTGTTATTGCAGCGACAGACCAGAGCTTCTGGTGGGAATCGAACCCACAACTCCCGCGCTGATAGTCGAGCACGCTACCAACTCGACTACCGGGGCGCTCTAAAATTTTTATTTTCGCGAGAGATATGACTCAAATGATTTATATGCATGAAATTTTTGTTTTGAAAATTTTTCGCGATCTATCCAACGAATCCTGTGTATTTTTTGCATGCGTATTAAGATCCATTGTCGCTTGTAACATAATGTACTCAGCCGCGAAAAAAGCTACAAATGTTGCAAAAACCCTAAATTCGCTGATGCAATTGTATTTATTTCAACTTTCTCTAACTGAGTTGCTAAAACTATTCTGCCGCAAATATTCCCTATTTACTCATCTATCAAATGCCAACAAAATATGTTTGTATTCTCTATATGATCAAAAGTTACGCGGGTTTATCTAAAGCCACTTTTCATAATTTTTATACCCTCCACCTCCAGGATGGGGGTATACTAACTTTATCATTGCGTTTGTAACACCTTGAAATAACGACCTGAGACCGTATAAAGTATAAATATTCTTGATCGTCATAAAATTCCATACCATGCCCGTCCGTCTGTCCGTCTGGATTAAAAATTCCCATAATAATCTCTAATATTTTAGAGTATTTAAGCATATATTTTCAATATGTCTGCTTGTACTTGCTTGATAATGGGTAGGCGCATTCTCCCGGTAACAAAAACGTGCACCATAAAGTGATTCTTATTTGTAGGGGGCGAAATGGGACAATAAGGGATAAAAATGGTACGTATTAAACGACAACAGCTAGAAAAACGAAATTCAGTGCGTATATTCCTCTAATGCAGTAGATACATAATATAAAAGTATTTTTTCCAAATTAGTACTTTTAAGGGGTAAAATGAGAATAGAGGGATAAAAATGGTACCAACCAAACGGCTGCCCCTAGAATAATCAAATTCGGTGTATACATTCCTCTGATTGCATAGATAAGTCAAATACACGGATTTTTCAAAATTCGTATTTGTTGGGGTTAAAATGAAAAAAAAGGGATAAAAATAGTACCAATCAAATGACCGCAGCTAGAGTCATGAAATTTGGAGTATACATTCCTCTGACTGTGTAGACACGGAAAATAAAGGAGTTTTTCGAAATTGGTACTTTTGGGGTCAAAATGGAAAAAGGGGATAAAAATAGTACCAACCAAATGACCGCAGCAGAGTCATGAAATTCGGAGTATACATTCCTCTGACTGCGTAGACACGGAAAATAGACGAATTTTTCGAAATTAGTACTTTCAAGGGATACAATAGTACAGAGGGATAAAAATAGTACTACTAATAGTAGACTACAGCCAGAATGATGAAATTCTAATTGGGTAGAAACGTCAAATAAGGAGATTTTAGATAGTCGCACTCTTAAGGGGGTAAAAATGGTACCAACCAAATGGCCGCAGCTGGAATCATGGAATTCGGTATATACATTCCTCTGACTGCATAGACACGCAAAATAAAAAGTTTTTTTTCAAACTTTTGCTTTTTCTTTTACGGCAAAAATTGGTTGAATCATGAAGTTAGGTTATTTTGCACCATGTACGTCTGATAATGAATTTTCAAAATTTAGACTTTTGGAATTAAAATAGAGTGGAAATACAACCAACTGTAGTACCCACTATCTACCAATATTTATGGCATTTAAGCTTTTTGAAAATATATATAGAGGAATATTTATTTTTTTAATTGACGTATTGGTAGCCTTGCCTTATAGGCGTGGTTTGAAATAATTAAAATATTATATTATATTTTCCTGTAATACTACTGCAGTTCTACGAAAATGGACATCCTCTGTGGAATGCAATCAATGGTGGAGGGTATATAAAGTTCGGCACGGCCGAACTTAACTCCCTTTTACTTGTTAACTTTATCCTATTTCACTTCTCTAATTGTACTTCGCAAATCCGTATTTGTATGTTCCCATATTATGCCCCGCCTGACTTTAGGCTTCCTAATATGTTTTCTTAGTTTGAGGTTCTCTTAAACAATTTTCACTAAACTGTAATGCACTAAAGTGGATATAGTTTTTAGGGTCACAATAGAGGTCATTTTAGCTATGTTCAACAATATTCAGATTTCCTTCTTAGTTAAGATTCAGCAAACAAATGTCGACGGCATGAAATTGTATTTTGGGATCAGCATGCAACTGATAAAATTTACACTTGAATTAGAAAGTCAATCAAGACCTTAAACAGCACAAACACCCTACTCCTGCTTCCACTCGTCCTGTATATCTATTTGTTTTACTTGGAAAAGAAATCGTTTTACTCGTCATACCCCCATAATTGCCAATATGTAGTGTATGTGATCAAATGAAATCAAATAAATAAATTTTAATTAATTTTGTGCACATTTTTATTAAATACTGCCGGAAAATGAATTTATTTCTTATTTAGATAGGCAGGCAGGCACTCACTCATGCACAGATAAACACACACACACACGCATAGACACACTAAAAGCACATACAATCGAAAGTACATTTCGGTTGAAAGGATAATAAATAATGTATTTTGGCCTAAGCACGTTCACACATTTATGTCCGACATGATCCTTATTCCAGAGTTTGTATACAAGTACAAACACACGCACACACACACACATGTATATGTGTGTTTGTGTGATTTCAGATGAGAAATAAAATTCATTTATTTTTCTTTTGCCTTCGAGGCAATAAAATGCACATTGTAATTAAAAATCCTTTAATATCACATACAGCATCCACGTACAGATTTGTGTGTGTTTGTGAGTTGTGCACACACACACACAAATCCTTGTTCACCTCTAGAACAGGTGAATTATCTAAACATCTCTATATGTGCTAAGGGTTTATGGGGTGGAGTGGGGAGGGCTGTGGCATCAACAATATCTATAATCGGTTTTAAAATCCATAAACAATTCACATTGGGTTTTGCCAAACGTTCAACATGTTATGTCTATTCGCCTGAAAGTATATTTGTTATATCTACATACATATGTACATGTAGTTGTGTATGTATGAATCGGTATCACGTACGTATGTGTGAAGTTTTGCATTTAGAATCTATGCGTATATTTGCTAAAACATATATACATACACACATACATATGTATGCATACAGGCAATACAAAAAATAATCAAATATAAATTAAAAATATTTCGAAAAAGACCTTGAAGGCAAACAATATATTTGAACATAGCAACACACTCATACAGGCAAACGCATAGGTACACCTACAAATAAACACACAAACATATACAGCACCTATAACGTCATAGACTATATTCAACTGGGTCGGGAGTGTTTTACAAAACAACAACAAAGTTTATGAAATTCTTGAATATTGGATTTGCTTTATTTTATGGTGATTCCCGAAATATTTCGAATGCAGAAAATTACAATATTTATTTATGCAGCTTGTGATATTGTACTATTTTCAGCTACTCAGTATGGTGCTGTTGCATTCAAAAAGTGTGCGAGGAAACGACTTTATGCCGACCACAAGTGTTCGAAAAAAAATTAAAAAAATAAGCCTGTCTCGAGGTGAACTTTAATATTCGGAATTTTAATTCGGAGGCCAATCCGGTCTAATATACCTGGTTTCTGAGACATATGTCACTGAAATAACCAAGTTATGAATTCCAACTATCTTTAGCATTTATGAACTTTAAATAAATCCTTATCAATATTTTGGCGCGATATCGCCTAAACCTTTCAGAATATGCTGACTTGGGATGTTCTTTGGAGAATTAAAAAAATTGATTTTTTGAAGTTTTTTCGCTGCTCTCCTAATCTATAATATCAGAAATAGTTTCTGGTTTGTTGAATACATACATAATTTTCTTTAAAAATAAAGTAGATTCGACATTTTACTATATCTTGAGAAAGGCATATCATATGAGAAAGATATAGTTCTGGGGACAAGTGTGGGCTGCAAATGTTTCAATTGAAGTATGTCATTAGACTGTGCAGTTTAACTAAAGTGACCTGAAGGGTCTTAAGAACAAATTCCGAAAATAGAAAACAAGAAGAAGGCAACTACAACACCTACATTTCCGCAAACGCGAAAAATTGGTATTTTTAAATCAGTAAGTGTTTGGTATGTTCGTCCCGAATTATTATTTTTTTAGAAAAAAATTTCGCGACAAATCGAATAGTTTAACATAAAAAATAAACAAAGATTCGATGCATTTTAAATAATAAAGGGTGTCCCAAGAAGAACGCAATTTTTTAATCTGGCAACATTCGAAGTGTCATTGTTTGACATTTGAACAATTGTTATTGTTTGTTAGTAGAAGGTACGAGGTTAGTACAAATGGAGCGCTACACGAATGAACAACGCATTCTCATTGTGAAATTGTTTTACCAAAATGGTGAAAGTTTTGCGGCTACAGTTCGCAAATTGCGATACATTTGGGGTCACAATAATGCTCCAAAAGAGTCAACTGTAAAGAGATTAATGGATAAATTTGCCGAAACTGGGTCTGTTAGTGATGTAAAGACAACAACGAGCCATCGACCAGGTCGATCGACCGAAAATGTCGCAGCTGTACGTGATGATGTCGCTCAAACTCCATCCACCTCAATTCGACACCGAGCTCAGCAAATTGCTGTCTCCAAATCCACTTTGCAGCGAATTTTGACGAAAGATTTGCATCTTCATGCATACAAAGTTCAATTGACTCAGGAACTGAAGCCAACTGACCATGGACAGCGAAGGGAGTTCGTTAATTGGGTATTGGAGAGACATTATGAAAATGCTGATTTTGCCGATAAAATCATCTTCAGTGACGAGGCCCATTTTCATTTTGATGGCTTCGTCAATAGGCAGAATTGTCGCATTTGGGGTGCGGAAAATCCTCGAGTGATTCACGAGAAGCAAATGCATCCTCAACGTGTCACTGTGTGGTGTGGTTTTTGGGCTGGAGGAATCATTGGACCTTTTTTTTATGAAAATGAGGCAGGTCAAGCGCAAACAGTCAATGGTGTTCGGTATCGTGAAATGATAACCAGTTTTTTCTTGCCTAGAATTGAAGAAATGAATGTGGTTCCAACAAGACGGCGCCACATGTCATACAGCCAGAGAAACAATTCAATTTCTGCATCAGTCATTTGCCGGTCGTGTTATTTCGCGTTTTGGAGATCAGAATTGGCCGCCTAGATCGTGCGATTTAACACCATTAGACTTTTTCTTTGGGGTTTTTTGAAGTCGATGGTTTACGCGAATAAGCCGACGACGACTCAAGCCTTAAAAGACGAAATTGGACGCTGCATTAATGAAATACAGCAGCATTCATGCAAAACGGTCATTGAAAATTTCATTAAAAGATCGCGTGCATGCCAGCAAAGCCGCGGCGGCCATCTGCACGATATATTGTTCCATACATAACCTCATTCTGTCTACTTTACGATATAATAAGTTTCACGATTTTTTCTTAAATATCTGTGTTTTATTTAAAATTAAAAAATTGCGCTCTTCTTGGGACACCCTTTACATTGCGTTTTAGAAAATGAGGAATCTTTGAAGAAATATCTATTAAGTGGAGCACACCAAATAAAAAATCTTACCAATTTTATATAAATAAATATGTCTGATTAGAGAGTATATTGACCTAGATATCTTTTCGAAAATATCATCCACTTGGCAGTTATTTTAACTTTTTTTTTTAATGTGTGTGTGTAACATTTTCTAATAGATTTTGATGTCAAGTATTTAAGGAGTAGCAGACGATTTTTTCACTCTCAAATGGTCATAATTGGTAATTTTTGTTTCTATTTTTTTCCAAAAAGTTCGTATACAACATCTTTATGCGACGACTACATACACAAACATTCAAAACAATCGCCGCTATCGATGTCAAAAACCGTACCGCTTGACATGGAATAACTCACATATATTTTTACAAAAGGTCGGGTCTGTAAAGTAAAGGGCAAAAATTTGGTCTATTTTTCAAATAATCAGTTTTTAGATAAACGCGCTTAAAATTTTGAATATTTGAATAGTAAATTGGGAACATATTGATTTATTTTTGTTATAAATTTATCTTTGAATAAGCAGATAGATAACACAACCCTAATGAATAAAACAAGGCATATTTCCTACAGAGGCCTAAATGAACGATAAACTGTTATGAAGGGAATAAAAACTATATACAGCTGTTTAATAGCACTCTAGCGAATAACTCTGAATCTGAATTGTATTCGGATATCAAAAATAAAATTTGTAAATAAATTTTGCCTTCAATTAAATATAGATGCAAAATGGTCTTGAGCCAGGACAATATCCCAGTTCAAATCAAATATTGATTACAGACCAAAAAATACAAACGAAAAAACTAAAGGTAACGTATTTATTCTAATATACTCCATTTGTGGTACTCAGGGAACGTTCAACAAAGGGGCCGAAATATTCGCCAAGTAAGTTGCGCTTCTCAGTCGTTTGTGAGAATCATTTTCTTAAAGGGGGCCGCGTATGTTATTGAAAAGTCGCTGCGTAGCCACCTGAGGAAACCTTTCAAAGGGTGTAAATCATAATAGTAGTAGTCTGCAGCCAAATAATAAATGTCACCATGACATTTGAAATAAATTTGCATTCTATAAAATACTAGCTGACCCGGCAAACGTTGTTTTGCCATATAAATTCTTTCTAGGTAGTTTCTAGTGTAGACAAAAAAAAACTAGCTTATTGTAAGTGTATAAGGATGTGGTATATGCGCGAAATAGGCATGGAGCGCTGTGAACGATGAGGGAATATAAAAATAACAAACGCCAAACATTATTATTTTTAAGTTATCATAATTTATTCCTTAAAATTATATATCATTAATTAATTACGACAATAACACTAACAAACAATATCAATCTCTTAATGCTGTAGCGTGAACAATATTTTTGGTTAGCCTATCTTCAGCTAACACAAACAAACTGGATGGTTTACCCACTCGAGAGCATGCCACGTATAATTGTCCGTGTGAAAAACATGGTGTGCTCAAATCTAAGCCACAAATAGACATCGTTTGGCCTTGCGATTTGTTGATGGTCCATACATTTAGATTTTCCATATAAATCCACACCCGCGCCAAAACTTAATAATAAAAAAATGAAATTGTATGGGAACCACCCTAAGGGATAAAGATAGAGGGTAGATATGTTCTGGGAAACTGTTGAGATTGCAAAAATATTGAGGGTCGGTCATACATTTGACTCCTCTAGGAGGCACCCTTATAATATAAAACGTTAAAATTTAAAATTTCGACAACAGCGCCACCTATCGGGTCCATGAAAAATAGATGTTGGCCGATTCTCAGACCTACCCGATATGCACACAAAATTTCATACAAATCGGTCCAGCCGTTTCGGAGGAGTACGGTAACTAAAACTGTGACACGAGAATTTTATATATATAAAGAAAGATAAATTCAAAATTACATCGACAAAATAGGCTTGTTCGATTGGGCTTACTGGCTTAAGACTTGATAACGTGGTACCACTGTTACCCGTTATTATACACTCCATGAGAGTATCATGTCTTTGTGCATTTGTTTGTAACACCCAAAAGGAAGCGAGATAGACCCATTGTTAATTATACCGATCGACTTAGAATCACTTTTTGAATCGATTTAGCAATGCCTGTCTGTCTGTCCGTCCATCTATTCTCATAATCACGATACAGGTCGCAATTGTAGACAGAACCAAATGAAACTTTGCACAACGTTCTTTCTTTCGGGATAAGAACGAACGCTATTTAATTTGAAGAAAATCGGTTCAGATTTAGATATAACTCCCATACAAATGTTGCTTCCGATTTGACTCTTTCCGCTCTAGAAACCACATATTTCAACAGACTTTCCTCCAATTTGGTCAGACGCCGTATATTTCAACTAGAAATAGCTCTGGTAAAAACAGGATAGATCGGTTCAGATTTATATATAGCTCCCATACAAATGTCTCCTCCGATTTTGACAGATTTTCTTCAAATTTGGCAAAGCAGCTTATATTTCAACTAAAAATAGCTCCGGTAAAAGTAGGATAGATCGGTTCAGATTTATATATAGCTCCCATACAAATGTCTCCTCCGATTTGACTATTTCCGCTCTAAAAACCACAAACTGTGACCGATTTTCTTCAAATTTGGCAAAGCAGCTTATATTTCAACTAAAAACAGCTCCGGTGAAAATAGGATAGATCGGTTCAGATTTATATATAGCTCCCATACAAATGTCTCTTCCGATTTGACTCTTTCCGCTCTAGAAACCACAAACTTTGACAGATTTTCTTCAAATTTGGCAAAGCAGCTTATATTTCAACTAAAAACAGCTCCGGTAAAAATAGGATAGATCGGTTCATATTTATATATAGCTCCCATACAAATGTCTCCTCCGATGTGACTATTTCCGCTCTAGAAACCACAAACTTTGACAGATTTGCTTCAAATTTTCCAAAGCTACTTATATTTCAACTAAAAACAGCTCTGGTGATTTTCACCAGATGAGTTCAGATATATATATACAGTGAAATTCCCCTAACTCGAAGTCCCCTAACTCGAATTTTTCCCTAACTCGAACTGTTATGTACGAATCTTGGATTCTCAATAGCTTTTTCTTATGTGTTTTTCTCCGTATGTCGAATTTCCCCTAACTCGAACTTTTCTGTAAGTCGAATTAAAAACTGATACAATTTGTGACACTTACTATTTGAGTTTATTCCCGTAACTCGAATTTTTTGTTTTGCTAATTTTAATATTGTTTTCTCGTTAATAAGTAGTACATACATACATATTTTGGTGGCACTTCTTTGCGAAGCCTTTAATTCAGTGATGGGCACCGCTCTCTTTTCCTATGCACAGTGCATAGGAATGAAAATGCTGCTTCTGTCACGGAGAGACACATGTACACATCGTGTACATATAAAAAATGTTTAATTTCCATAACTCGAATTTTCCCTAACTCGAAGTGTTTTGTCGTGCCCTAGGCGATTCGAGTTAGGGGAATTTCACTGTATATACACATTTTTACCACTCCATAAAATTTGGAAAAGCGTCTAATATTTCAACTAGAAAACCTTTGCTAAACATGGGTCAGATCGATTCAGATTTGTATATAGCTCTCATTCAAAGTTTGTGTTCAAATTTTCATACAAATACAGATAGAAGTATGGAGTTTGTAGTATATTCTCCTCTTATAGCTGCATCGTATATCACCCGCCCCAAATGTAATGACCTTTTTATATCCTACAACATAGGGTATAATGACTAAGTCGTTCATATTCGTGCTTTCCTTTAAGAAGCTTTTCTACAATATGCTATTCGTTAATTTTTTCCACTTCCCAGTGTCATAGATAATAATAATCTAGTATTAACTGAAGCTTCTGAGGCGATAACATAATTTTCTCTAGAAACTGAATCCTCCTATTCAATGTTTTTCGCAGCCAGTGAATCATATTCGCTCAACGACACACGACTTGGAGCAACGTATGGGAACACGAACTGAAAAAATCTAAATATCAACAATCGCAATATCAACAGAATTTTTCTAGTGAAAATTTCCAGAGAGAGAGATAAGAGTGTTTATCATTAATGAAATCAACTGAAACAGAAGGAAACCATCAGTTACAGATGTCAAATCATATAAAAATTCGTTGGATAGTTTTTACTTTAATTTATTTAAAAAATCTCCATTTCTTGTGTTGAAATCGCCAAATCGATATTACTCTTTTTGACGACAAATACTAATTTTTGGGTAATGTTGGTACCATCATCTGATCATTGTATATTTGAGGGGTTTTTTGTTCTTTATTGATGAGATTTCATTTTTTGCGACTGTTCCTATACCACTTACGAGATAGTGAAATACCTCTAATATACCCTAGCATTATCGGGCGAGTACTCCTAAAATTATAGGACAAATATTGAAAATACCTTCGAAGAAAAGATTTATTTCAAAAATATTTCTATGTACACATAAAAATTCAAAAATCTGTTCTTTTTGTAGCAGAGTGTCATTCTTATTTTCCTTGTAAAACTCTCTATAGACAGTTATGTGCAATTTAAATTTTCGAAAACAAAATCTAGCTTTTCTTGATTACCGTTTATCCCTTTTTAATATCAAATTGTGACCCGACAAAATATCATTATTTTGTCTCTGTGTGGGTGAAGATATTATTAATTAATTTTTCTTCTTTTGGTCTAGGAGGCCTATTTAAGAACTTCTGACCGAAGTATAAATAGAAATCCCTCCCCCCGTACGAATCCATTAATACACATATGCATTTAACTATGCAAGGATGCTTTAATACAAAGTCTTTCCCTTTGTGGGAGACAACCTTTCATTTGTAGTGAATTTAATCATGTTAATATCAAAAAGGAAATATCTTGACTTAATTAAGAGCATCTCTATGTGCACACACATGCTGCAAGTTATCGGAATATTATTCGACTCAAAGGCTGGCTTATTATTAGGAAGCATCAAGAGTAACAGCAACAATGTTATCAACGTCAAAGGCAACGCCGACACCAACGTCATCGTCATAAGACTAATTAATTAACCGCAGAAAATTTTTGAATTAATCATTTATAAATGCAAACAAGAAGATATCATTACAAAGATATAAAACCGAACATGTACAAGAACAATGTTGTATGTGCAGTGTGTTAATGTGAATACGTGTGTGAGAGCGTAGCTGTATGTGTGTGAGTGTGTATCCTGTTTTTAAGTAAATACTAATAAAAACTAATTACTGAAGCGTATACATATGAAATGAAGCCAATAAAACCGCATTGAGTTGTTAATTAAGTGGCTTTTGACAATTTTGTTTTATTAGTGTTAGTAATTGGTGCTGTTGCCATAGTTGTGATGATATGATTGCTGTTGTCATCGATGTGGCACAGTGGACAACAAGAGAACAGGAGAGGAAATTATTATTGTTATTATTTAATAATTAGAATAATTTTATTACATCTTACCAAGCATGAAATTTACACTCCCTCAAATTTGAATTGTGATAGACTTCCGAGCATCTAAACGAAAGGAGCTAGGACATCCAAATTTTCCATAAATTCGTCTAATAGTCGTAGATCGGTTGGGATTGCAACTGGGCGAAATCGGGACAATATTTCGCTCTCAAGGACTGAAAAAACCCTTAATAACCCCTAATATTTTAGAGTATTTAAGCGTTTTTTTCAATATGTCTGCTTGTACTTACTTGATATTGAGTATGCGCATTCCCCAGATAACAAAAACGTGCACCATAAAACTATTTTTATTCGTAGGAGGTGAAATGGGGCAAAAAGAGATAAAAATGGTACCTATTAAACGACAACAGCTAGAAACACGAAATTCGCTTTGTACATTACTCTAACTGAGTAGATACATAATATGAAAGTATTTTTTCCAAATTCGTACCTTTAAGGTATAAAATGGGATAAAAATGGCACCAACTAAACGGCTGCACCTAGAATAAAGAAATTCGGTGTATACATTCCTCTGATTGCGTAGACACGTAAAACAAACTGATTTTTCGAAATTCGTACTTTATGGGACCAAAATAGAAAAGGGGATAAAAATAGTACCAACCAAATGACCGCAGCTAGAGTCATGAAATTCGGAGTAGACATTCCTCTGACTGTGTAGACTCGAAAAATAAAAGTTTTTTTTTCAAATTCATACTTTGAAGGGATTCAATGGGAACAGTGAATACAAATAGTACCAACTAAACGAATACAGCCAGAATGATGCGTATTGGAGTCGGTGCGTACATCCCTTTAATTGCGTAGACACTTAAATTAAAGAGATTTTATATAGTCGTAGTCTTTAGGGGGTAAATTTGGATAAAGGGGATACAAAAGGTACCAAGCAAATGGGCGCAGCTGGAATCATGAGACTGCAAAGACTTGCAAAATAAGAAGTCTTTTCCAAATTCGTACTTTTAGGGCAAATATATATATATATATATATATATATATATATATATATATATATATATATATATATATATATATATATATATATATAGTGTAAACGTACTGATAGCCTTCCAAATTTGATTTTTTTTATTTTTAGTTTTTCATGAAGTTAGTTTATCTTGCACTTGAGAGATAGTGGATTTGTTTTGGAGATAGCTGTCTTATATGTACTTTTTGAATACATTTGAAGTATTATTTCGATATATATATTATGAACGTATTGGTAGCCTTGAGCAGGGCTTGAAATAATAACAAGTAAGGAAAGGCTAAAGTCGGGCGGGGCCGACTCTATGACACACTCCACTTTCAATTCGAATACAATTCAATTCGGTGAAAAAGTGAAGGTTTTTTGTATCCTGTAAATGTATGTGTTTGACAAAAAATTTTATATCGGAAAGGACATTTGTATGAGGATATATTGAAACCTGGAAAGAAATAGGTGAAATATAAAATGTATAGTTTGTCGAATTATCGGTTAAACTTTTGGGAGCAACATTTGTATTTGGGGTATATTTAAATCTGAACCGATCTTACCCACTTTCACCCTAGTTTTGTTTAGTTATATTATAAGATGTTGTGCGAAATTTAAAGAAAATCGAGCACAATATGTGGCTTTTAAAGCGGCAAAAGTCAAATCGGGAGCGACATTTGTATGGGGGCTATATCGAAATCTGAACCGATTTGACTTATTTTCACCATAGATGTTCCTAGTTTAAATATAAGAAGTTTTGCCAAATCTGAAGACAATCTGATACAATATGTGGTTTCTAGAGCGGAAAAAGTCAAATCGGGAGCGAAATTTGTATGGGAGCTATATATAAATCTGAACCGATCTGACCGATATTCACCATGGGTGTTTCTAGTGGAAATATAAGATGTTTTACCAAATATGAAGACAATCTGATACAATAAGTGGTTTCTAGACCGGAAAAAGTCAAATCGGGAACGAAATTTGTATCGGAGCTATATATAAATCTGAACCGATCTGACCGATATTCACCATGGGTGTTTCTAGTGGAAATATAAGATGTTTTACCAAATCTGAAGACAATCTGATACATTATGTGGTCTCTAGAACGGAAAAAGTCAAATCGGGAGCGAAATTCGTATGGGGGCTATATCTAAATCTGAACCGATTTTCTTCAAATTAAATAGCGTTCGTCCTTATCCCGAAAAACTTCGTTGTGCACAGTTTCATTTGGTTCTGTCTGCAATTGCGACCTGTATCGTGATTACAAGAATAGATGGACGGACGGACAGACAGACAGACAGACAGACAGGCATAGGGCCGAGCTCAGGCTACTATGGGGGTCAGCGGGTGGCGGATAGCTGGACGGCCTGCAGATATGCAGGTTCGCTGCGACTAATAAGCAGTCCCCGACCAAGAGCGGCAGAGTCCCAGGACAAGGACTCTGCGACATGGCGATTGGGTACCGCCATTTAATAAGTAACTTCCTGAAGGCACCCATGTGCCTTCAGGAAAGGAGCATCGGATGCCTCCGTGGTTCCCCAGTCCACTAAAATCCAGAAGCGTCTGACCCAGAGTGGGCGGCTCCCTGGTCAGCGTCTGTTCCCCAGGTTAGGGGCGGCTGAGTTACAACACCTGGCGGTTAGGTCTAAAACGCTACGGGTAGGATCCCAAAAAATAAAACAAAAATGAATAAGTTAGATAGAGAGAAATTAGTTACGGTGCAGGGAGTAATGACCCCAGTGCCGGCGACTTTGGGTAGTGCGCAAGCAGGCTACCAGTCGTCGTTATCCAGCGCCTGCAATGCTACTCCGGTAAACTTGGCTGGGGCAGCAGATACTGCTACAAGTAAAACAGATGAGAAGGAGCAAAGTCCCTTTATCAGAAGCTCGGTAATAAAAAGGACACCACCACCGGCCGCTAATGCAACCATTTCTGCAAACAAGGAGGAAACACCAACGTCGGCGACGGAAAATAAAGTAGAAGATACGTTTGTCGTATTAGGGGAAATGATAGTCGTACTTATGGACTATGTTAAAAGCAGGAACAATGTCCACCATGCTATCAAGGAACAGGTGAGGGCAATAAGAGCCAAATATAACAAAGTACGCGACGAAAGGAGTAACGAGGGAAATAACATCACTCGCGAGAATATCAATCGTGCCACGCAAACGTCTCCCAAGACTTGGCCCACCAAGAGGGAATCAAAGAGGAGCAGAGACCCGACCGATGTAATACCGAGTACGGAGACACCGAAAAGGGCAAAAAATCGTTCACCAAAACAAAAAGAACATATCTCCACACAAGTAGTAAACGCATCAGAAAGGCCCAGTTCAAGTGAGAAGGTCCTAAAACCACCTATTAAGTGGGAAAAAGTAATAAAGAAGAAGAGAATCCGTAAGGCCAAACCGGATACAATGGTAATAACAGCCAAGGGAGATATCACTTACGCGGACATCTTGCGGAAGATCAGAACCGACCCAGAACTGAAAGAATTAGGAGACGAGGTGAATAAAGTTCGGAGAACCCAGAAAGGCGACATTCTCCTAGAACTGAAGACTTCAACTAGAAGTATTGGCGATAAGTTTAACGAGAAAATCGAAACATCTCTAAACGGCTGCGTGGAAGTAAAAACCCACAAGGAGGAGGCGGTGATAGAATGCAAAGACATGGACGATATCACGACAAAGCGGGAAATATGCTGCGCTTTTGCTAAGGCGTTGGAAATCCCCGACCTAGATGATGACGTAGTGAAGTCTATACGAAAATCCTATGGAGGCACCCAGACTGCCAAATTAAGACTGCCCGCAGAGGCAGCGCGGAGGGCCCTAGAAATGAAAAAAATTAAAATAGGATGGTCTATATGCCGTATAAGGGAGACAGTGACTCTTATCAAGTGCTTCAAATGCCTAGAATTTGGTCATATGGCAAAGCTCTGCAAGACCGAAACGGACAGGTCTCAAAACTGCCGAAAATGCGGAACAATAGGTCACATCTCGAGAGACTGCAAAGACGAGCCAAACTGTATGTTGTGCAAAGCGGGTGGAGGGTTAGATCTTAAACACATAGCCGGAAGCTATAGATGCCCTGTCTTCCAAAAGGCGCTAAGTGCTAAACTTAAATGAGATTTGTTCAAATTAATCTTAACCATTGCGAAGCAGCTCAAGATCTCTTAACACAGACTATCTGCGAAGCGAAAATAGACGTTGCAATAATAAGCGAGCAGTATAAAGATCTAGAAAAGAACGTATGGGAGAAAGACTCGGCCGGTAGAGCTGCCATATGGGCTTGCGGAAATAAAGCGATTGAAGAGGGAATGAAGCAGCAATCTCAAGGGTTTGCTAGGATGAAAATCGGCGGTGTGTATGTATATAGCTGCTATATATCACCAAATATACAACTAGAGGAATTCGAGAGGATAATTGATAACCTGGTACTAGATGCAAGCCAACACAACCCAATCATTATTGCCGGAGATTTTAATGCATCAGCTGTAGATTGGGGCTGCCAAAAAACGAACAACAGAGGTCGAGTACTATTAGAAGCCTTCTCGTTACTTGACCTCGTTCTACTAAACCAAGGGAATGCACACACCTTCAGGAGAGCTGGCTACGGATCCATAGTTGACATTACCTTCGCCAGTACCGGACTAGCTAAAGACTCAAAATGGCTAGTAAGTGAGCACTACACCCACAGCGACCACCAAGCTATACTGTTTACAATAAACAAAGGAGAGCCCACACGGACACCACGACAAAAAGCTACCTTCCAAGGCTGGGCGAGCGACAAAATTGATTCGGCGACATTTATAGATTTGTTTTCAAATCAACATATTGAAGATGGAACAGTCGATGACATGGCGGAGGAATTAGTGGAGGCCCTGAAGGCGGCCTGCGATGCCTCAATGCCTAGAAGAAGACAAATTGAAAGAAGGAAAGAAAACTTCTGGTGGAACAATGAAATATCAGCTCTCAGGAAAGAGTGCCTAAAGGCTCGGCGCAGATACCAAAGGGGACGAACAAGGCCCGACTTCGAAGCAAAAAGAGAGACGTATCACAGAGCCAGACAATACCTGCAGAAAGCGATAAGCAGAAGCAAATCGGAATGTTTGAGGAAACTTTGTAACGAAGCTGACTCCAACCCATGGGGCAGTGCATATCATGTTGTAATGTCAAAGATAAAAGGAACAAAATCGGCCCAAATAACGTGCCCTGACCTAGTCAGCAAAATAGTAGCTACACTATTTCCAAAAGGAGAACCGTACACGGACGACCTGGGTAGCGATAGTATATCGGACCAAGTACCAATAACTGAGGACGAAATTCTAAAATTACTCCCTAAAATAGGAGACAATAAAGCACCAGGGCTAGATAGTATCCCAAACAGATCACTAAAGATTGCGCTAAAAACAATGCCACATCTGTTCGCAAAAGTATTCAATAAAAGCCTGAAAGATGGTGTATTTCCGAAAGAATGGAAGAAACAGAAGCTCATCCTTATACCTAAACCAGGTAAAACACTGGGAGAACCTCAGTCGTATAGACCAATATGCCTCCTGGATACAATAGGCAAGTGTCTGGAGAGGTTAATATATACTAGACTGCTTACTGCGGTCGAAGAAGCCGAAGGTATCTCACAAATGCAATATGGCTTCCGGAAAGCGAGGTCAACGGTAGATGCCATAAATTTAGTGGTGAATGAGGCGAAACAGGCAATCCAAAGCAAAGGAAGCAAGCGGAAATACTGCGCTGTAATTACATTGGACATCAAGAACGCTTTCAACTCAGCGGGATGGAGGCACATAATAGTATCGTTGAGGAAACTTAGAGTGCCGGAGTATTTAATTAAAATTGTGAAGGACTATTTTACAAACAGAACATTGTGGTATACAACAGATAATGGTATGGAGTCCCAGAATATTACTGCCGGTGTCCCACAAGGATCGGTCCTAGGACCGCTACTATGGAACATCATGTACGATGGAGTGTTCAGGCTTAAAATACCGGAAGAGGCGAAAATTGTAGGCTTCGCGGACGATATCGCAGTGATAGTCCAAGCTAGATATCTGGACGAGGTGCAGCTCTATGCAAATGAAGCCATCCAAACTATTAAGAGCTGGTTGGAGTCGGTGAACTTAAGCTTAGCTGAACACAAGACAGAGGCGGTGTTGATAAGTAGCAGAAGAACAAGCGAGATACTAAAAATTCAGGTTGGAAGAAGTGAAATTACTTCCACCAAAGCAATTAAATATTTGGGGGTGATGATCGATAACCGTTTAAACTTTAAAAAGCATACTGATTACCGCTAGAGAATATACGAAGATATACGAAGAAAAAAACAAAAACCCCGAGATGGATTATAGATCTATCCGACAAACAGTACGAGGAACGTCAGTTCAAAATTGGCAACGAAGTTGGGACAACTCTCGCAAAGGGCGGTGGACTCATAGACTGATCCCTAATATTGAAAGTTGGATAAACCGCAGGCACGGAGACGTTAACTATAATTTAACACAATTCCTAACCGGACATGGTGGATATAGAAGCTATTTACACCGCTTCGGACACGACACTTCGCCAAGGTGTCCAGTTTGCCCTGAACAAGACGAAAACGCCGAGCATGTAGTCTTCGTATGCCCCAGATTTGAGGAAGAGCGTGCGAGACTACTGATGCAAATAGGAGTCATACTATCTCCCGAAAATGTAATAGAAGTAATGCTTACATCTGAAAGAGAGTGGGACGGTGTAAATAATTTTGTAACATCCGTAAATGAAGCATTGAGGAGAGAAGAACAACTTCGAAAAGCGCTTCTTTCGACTGAAAGACCTCGTCAATGAGGACGCGAAGAGCAGCAACATAAGCTGACCACCCCGCGAAGTAATACCCGATGGCAGTACCGCGGTGTGTGGTGGAGAAGTTCGGGGGTGTGGTTTAGTACGTAAAAATCGTGCATGTTTTTCCACACGGGTGGAATACATCTTTTAGAAGATTCCACACCTCCAACGCAGCAAAAAAAAAAAAAAAAAAAAAAAAAGACAGACAGACAGACAGACAGACGGACATTGCTAAATCGACTCATTCTAAGACGATCGGTATAATTAACAATGGGTCTATCTCGTTTCCTTTTGGGTGTTACAAACAAATGCACAAAGACATAATACTCTCGTGGAGTGTATAAAAATATTATATCTCTTTATAAAATTATTTTTTATACCCTACAGCACTTCGTGGACTAGGGTATTATAAGTTAGTTTCGCGCCAAATGTTTGTAACACCAAGAAATAATTGAGCTAGACCCACCTTTAAGTATACGGATCGGCTTAGAATCACCAGCTGAGTCGATTTAACGATGTCTGTCTGTCCGTCCGTCCGTCTGCTGACCATCTAAGCTTGTTCGCACTCTACAGGTCACAATTGTTGTCCGATTATCATGAAATTTGGCAGAAGTTACTTTTATTGGCCAAGGACGATTGGTATTGAATTTGGAGGAAATCGGTTCAGATTTAGATATAGCCCCCATACAAATGTAGCTCCCGATTTGACTTTTTCCGCCCTATAAAGCACATATAGTTCCCGATTTTTTTCAAATTTTGCATAACACCTTATAATCTAACTAGAAATACCTGTGATGAAAGCGGGTTAGATCGGTTCAGATATAGATATAGTCCCCATATAAATGTAGCTCCCGATTTCACTTTTTTCGCTTTAGAAACCACATATTGTAACCGATATTATTTAAAATTGGCTTAACACATTATAATCTAACTAGAAATACATGTGGCGAAAGCGGGTTAGATCGGTTCAGATTTAGATATAGCCCCCATACAAATGTCCCTCCCGATTTGACATTTTCCGCTCTAGAAACCACATATTGTACACGATTTTCTTTAAATTCGGTACAACATCTTATAATCCAACTAGAAACACCTATGCAGAAATTGGGTAAGATCGGTTCAGATTTAGATATAGCCCCCATACAAATGTCGCTCCCGATTTGACTTTTTCCTCTCTATAAAGCACATATAGTACCCGATTTTCTTCAAATTTGGCTTAACACCTTATAATCTAACTAGAAATACATGTGGCGAAAGCGGGTTAGATCGGTTCAGATTTAGATATAGCCCCAATACAAATGTCGCTCCCGATTTCACTTTTTCCGCTTTAGAAACCACATATGGTACCCGATTTTCTTTAAATTTGGCACAACATTTTATAATCGAACTAGAAACACTTATGCTGAAACTGGGTAAGATCGGTTCAGATTTAGATATAGCCCCCATACAAATGTCACTCCCTCCGCTCCAGAAACCACATCTTGCACCCGATTTTCTTTAAATTTGGCATAACATCTTATAATCTAACTAGAAACACCTATGATGAAAGTGGGTATGCTCGGTACAGATTTAGATATAGCCCACATACAAATGTCGCTCCCTTTTTGACTTTTTCCGCTCTAAAATCCACATATTGTACCCGTTTTTCTTTAAAATTGGCACAACATCTTATAATCCAACCTATGGTGAAAGTGGGTAAGATCGGTTCAGATTTAGATATCGCCCTCATACAAATGTTGCTCCCGAATGTTTAACCGAATTTGGCCAAACTTTACATATTATATTTCACCAATAAACATACATGGTGAAAGGGGGCACATCATTACAGGTTTCAATATACCCCCATACAAAAGTCCATCCCGATTTAACATTTTTTGTCAAACACATACATTTACAGGATGCAAAAATCCTTCCCGATTTCACTTTTTTACCGAATTGTAATGAGATAGAAAGTCCGTCCGTCTGTAACATTTCCTTACTTGTTTGGAAAATGCCCATATGTCCATACTTTGGTATAACCCAAGTGGGGCCCCATTCTGATATATTAAAGCTCCAGAAACTACATCTTACATCGGATATTCATCAAATTTTGCAGATCATTATATGTTTCAACTACGAATACCTACCGTGAATGAGAAATATATAGGCCCATGTTTTGGACCAGGCCCAAAATGTTGTTATAGGCCCATTTTTGAAATGTCGGTCCGATTCATCGTATTACTACTGTATAATTTGTATTTGTCTGTCGGATAATTGGATCAATTACCATATTGTTAACCATATTCGTTAAATATGACTAAAGATGAATTTATAGTAACTGTATAATTTATATGAACTACATAAAATTGTTCCCATGAAATACCTTGGTTTAGTAATCAAAGCGAGGTACATACGCAGGGAGTGGTGTAGGGTATTATATAGTCGGCCCCGTCCGACTTTAGCCTTTCCTTACTTGTTTAATCTTAGATTTAGTTTTACTGAATAAATTATTAACGGTAATATTTGTTTTGAGAGCCAATTGAAAGTAGTCTTTGTTATAAACGTCAGCATTTTTGAACCTTTCAGAAAATCCTCGTATATACGTCAGCGGTTTCTAAATTTTCTCCTCCTTCTCTTTGTTATTTTTTATGTTTTTTCATCTTAGTATGTCTTATTACATCGTCGATGGTTTGTTTTGGGAAGTCATTTAATCGTAGAATGTTTTTGATTTTACGTTCATTGTCTATGTGAAATGATGAGTCACTTATATTGAATAACCTATTTATAAAATCCGTCGCTGTGATGATTATTGTTCGTCTATGGTGTTTGGAATGAAAATTTATGAGTCTTCCAGATGACATTGGCTTCTGGTACCAATTCAATTTAAGCATGCTTCCTTGTCTATGAATTATCGAGTAGAGGTATGGGAGTTTATTTTCTTCTTCTTCTTTCTCCATAGTAAATTGTATTTGTCGATCAAATGAGTTCAGTGTTTTTAGGGTATTGTCAACTTCTTCCTTCCTTAGTATCCGAAACAAATCGTCTACATATTTTGTGAGAATTCTTGGTTTCATCGTCAATTTCTCCATTGTTGCGTCTAGTAGCTCTTCCATAATAATGTCAGCGATCACAGGGGAAACCGGAGAGCCCATGGGCATTCCTTTCCTTTGTTCATATATATTGTCATTATATTTAAAGTATCGGGTGTCCTTGATGCAAAATGTTAATATTTGTAGAAATAAGTCCTTCGGTATTTTGGTAAAAGTTTCGATCTTTTCCCACTTTCTCTCAATAGTCTTTATGGCTAAGTTTACTGGAATACTAGGGAATAAGGACACCACGTCAAATGATAAAGGGTTTTTCAAAATTTGTACTTTGGGAATTAAAATAGGATGGAAATACAACCAACTGTAACACCCACTATCTACCAATATTTATTGTATTTAAGCTTTTTTAAATACTGAAAAATAATGAAATAATTAAATTTTTATATTTATTTATAAAATTATTTTTTCAATATTTTTATTTGTTTTGGTTTGGCTATGTTAAAAACTAGACATTTTCCTTTAATGTTACTGCAACTTTACGAAAATCGAAAGCCTCTTTGGAATGCAACCCCATGGCGGAGGGTGTACAAACTTATTTCTTATGTATATTTCTTGTAGGAAAAAAACATTTTTTCAAACTACATTTTCTATAGGCGATATAAATCTTCTAACTTGAATATGGTAATTCAATATAATTAATATAAACTGAATATAACAGAATAGAAAGCTACAATAACGTTATTTATATTTTGAGATAATTAAATTTCAAAATTTTTGATATCTTTATGAAAAAGTCTTGATATGCTAATATCTGTGCAGACATCGTACAGGTGTTACACACAATTTTACTAATAAATTAAAAATATATATATATACAGTAATATAATAAATTAATGCCTCAAAATATAAATTTAGTGTTTCGAAGCTACATGAAAGGGAACTGATAATTAACGATTTACTAACAATACAACTCTCGAGTATATCGATCTCTATCGCGCTCACTTTCTCCAATAAAATTAGAAATAAACTATCTTATGAGTCTTTAAATTGGTTGTCTGCTTTAAAAAATTTTTATATTTCAAGAGACCTCTTAATTTAAAAAATATGCTAACATTTCATACTCTTTTTTTCACTCTCTGTTTCACGCCAAATGTTTATAATATAAAAAAATAATAATTTACTTTTTTAAAGTTCGAATGTTTCATTGGAAAAAAAAAAATTTATATTGAAAACAATATGTTGACGATTTTCCGTCCTGTCCCGGGTTCCCGGGAAATCGAAATAATAACTCCCGTGTACCGGGAAATAAAAAGTACGGGAAAATGCAAACCCTAGTACAAATCTTAAACATACCTCGAGAAAAATTTGAATATTATTAAAAATTAAAAATATATCCATAAAAAAATTGTGTTGATTCTATGCATAAATGTGCCTCAAAGCACACTAAGAATAATTTTTTAGATCTCGAACACGACATTTTTATATATTTGTTGCATAGTGTTCAATGCCCACTGTTCGTCCTAGTTGTTGTTGTCAGTTTTCTTCCAGTGTTATGCTGTACTTGTAGTTGAAGTGGTTTCGGTTATCCGCATGTAGAACACACACACACTCGCATGCTCACATGTTTGTGCATGTGTTTGGATATATTCGATACATGACAACAACGCCAACAACAACGAAAAAGAAGGAAGCGTCGAGGAGGAAATGACCAAAATATTATAAATTAATATTTAATTACAATTTAATATAACAAATAATTAATGTTTATCAGCAGCAACAACAACAACAAGATTTGTATAAAAACAAAGTTAACACGCACACCCACCCACACACACACACAAGGAAATCCTACACTTAGCCTAGGCGAATTGAATAAAGTTATTAATGATTGTGAAAATGAATTATGAACAGAAATTTAATCAGTTCCATTGAAATGGCGACCAAGTGAAAGCAAATTAAATAAATTAATGTAAATGAAATATATCAAATATCCATTTATAATTAAAAACTCTCAACACAAATATTTTTTGTATCGTAATAAACAAATAAGTATAATTACAATTAAAATCAGGAAAATACTAATGCGTGCGTGGTAGTGTGTTAGCAGGAGAGAGAAAGAGAGAATTTGATATAATTATATCATCAACCTTCAGGCTATGAAATAAACATCATTCAATGATATGAACCGCAGAAAAAAATCATCACTAATAAAATTAGGCCACATCAATTTTGGATAAAGTATCTATAACATTTTCTGTTGTCTTTTGATTTTCGAAAATGATATGGTCGAAGGTACCTTTAATATTTGTATTTTCATTTTGGAAATATAAATCCGACTAGGCCTGGTTATGTGTTCAATTAACGATTGCTAGAAATGTTGTTTATATCACTTTCACAAATAATTAATAGCTTAGGGACAGTCGTCAAAAATTTTAGAAGCCATGTTTTTATCCTTTTTGCTGGCATAAAGAATAATATTTTGTTTATTATCGAAATAAACTAAGTCCATTTGTTAATTTTTTTGTTACATGGTTTAGTAAATTATTCATGCAAATAAAAAAAAAGAGTCGGTCCGCCGATACTTCTGTCCGCTTTTCTATATATTCATCTGTTGTTGTAAACAGATACATGTTTGTTCTAATTGTTATATCGAGGGCTTATATTAAAAGGTGGCTATGAACCCTTTTCTCGAAAATCCGTTTTTTGATGCCAAACTATTCTCTGATTTGGCTGTCATATAAATTTGGTGGAGAAATGTCTTTTCTAATGTAATTTTTCTTAATAATTTCTGATTTATCTATACGTTAGTTTGTGACTGCAAAAGTGGCTATGAACATAAAAATAAAATAAATAAAATAGTTCAAAAATGGAGCAGCATAAAACCGAAGATTGTAATTCTCTACAACGATTTTGTTTAAAACATTTTTCTAGGTTTAGGGCATATCGTACTATCAAATTCCATCATTTCGCCGTTTATAAAACATTTTGCTTCTCGAGATATCAGGCTAAAATAGAATATATGTTGGTCAAAACTTGTGAAAAGTATCTTCAGAAAAACCCGCGTAACTTTCTATCATGTTGGGAATACCTAAATATGATTGCTGACTTCATTAGGAATATTTGTGCCAGATAAGTTTCAGTAACCCAGACAGAGAAAGTTGAAATAAAATTTGGATTTTTTCAACAATTGCAGCGATTTTCGCTACTGACTACATATATGTTACAAGCGACATTGGTTCTTAATACACAAACAAAAATGCAGTCGGGTTCGTTGGCTAGATTGCGAGAAAATCATAAAACAATAATGCAATGCATAAACATTATTTTAGTTATATTTCCCGCGAAAATACAAATTTTCCAAAAATATCCAATTCGTCTTTTGTGTTTATCGTGCTCTTGATGAAGATGAAACTGTACAATAATGATTAATTAAATCAGTTTTTCTGCTCTCCTGAAACTTTTGAATATAAGCAGCCCTCGGTATAATACCAATGATATTTTTAACAAGTGATTTTCGATCAAAGAACGAATCATAATTTCATTAGATTTAGATATATCTATATATATAAAAATGAAGCCTAAACTACTGGACCGATCTTCTTGAAATTTTTACAGTATGTTCATGCTGAACCGGTGGTGAAAATAGGCTATATAATTTTTTGATATTTTCAGTGGGCGTGGCACCTCCCACACAAATTGGGGTTTTATTCGTTTTTTATAAATTAGCATATTCGGAGTACTGTTGCAGCTAGAGCCTTGCATTTTTGTGAAAGTTCAGTAATTGTTAGTCTGCACAGTTGTGCCAAAAATGGGCGGTATTGGAAAAGTGGGCGTGGCACCTCCCATTCGAAGTTAAAACCTATTATTGAATACTGTCAGTTCTATGGCACCTAGACTGCTGAAATTTTGTGTAAGTCCATCTAGCATCAATGTGCGTAGTTGTACCAAAAATGGACGATATTGGAAAAGTGGGCGTGGCACCTCCCATACTTAGTTAAAAACTAATTTTGAATATTGTCAGTTTTAGGACACCTAGAGTTCTCAAATTTTGTGTAGGTGCATCTAGCGTCAATGTGGGTAGTTGTGCCAAAAATGGGCGGTATTGGAAAAGTGGGCGTGGCACCTCCCATTCGAAGTTAAAACCTATTATTGAATACTGTCAGTTCTATGGCACCTAGACTGCTCAAATTTTGTGTAAGTGCATCTAGCATCAATGTGCGTAGTTGTGCCAAAAATGGCCGCTATTGGGAAAGTGGGTGTGGCACCTCCCATACGAAGTTAAAACCCATTTTCGAATATATTCAGTTCTATAACAGCTACAATACTGAACTTTTGTGTGAGTGCATCTAGCATAAACCTGCTTAGTTGTGCCAAAAAATGGGCGGTATTGGAAAAATGGACGTGCTAACTCACATACGAAGTTAAATCCTATTATCGAATATTGTCAGTTCTATAACACCTAGAGTGCTGAAAATTTGTGTTAGTAGATCCAGTGTAAATAGTTGTGCAAAGATGGGCCGTGACCCATCCCATTCGAAATTAAAAAACTGTTTTAGAGTATATTCGACGCCGAGATTCCTATATTGTTGTGTGAGTTAATACAAATATAATATATAAATAATATACAATACAATATACAAATGGGCGGGAATTGAAAGATGAGGAATTTTTTATTGGAATTTTGTAAAATTACACGTTTTCTTTTTTTAGCACAATAGTAAAGAAAGGTTAAAAAAAAGGAAATATTCATTCGTCAAAAGCCGACTTAAGTCAAAAAAAGGGAAATTATGTTAATTTTTTAGTTTGTGTGTTGTTTGATTAGTGAGCAATTTGATTGACTTTCTATGTGTTTTGAATGTTGTACATTCGAAAGAAGGAGAATCACATTCAACCTAAAATTTGATTTGATTTTTGACAATTCTTCCTTTATTCGCCGCAGACTAAAGTTCTGTTCTTCAAAATTCTCCATGGAACATATCCATTTTTTTAGTATCTCAGGGAAGTACCTTGATTATAAGTGGTACATATATTACAGATCACAAGAAAAACAATATGAAACCTGATTTTAATTTTCGTTTGTTCTTCTGCCTGGCGAAGCGGGCGGGGGTTCAGCTAGTCTTTTATAAAAATTCCACTGCCTATTTGCTTTAATACCATACAGCGCACTGTGTTGGATTAAATCCGAATTTGGGGCATTTTTTGTATTTTTTACTTTGAGTAGTTCGATGACGTGGCAATGAACCAAATTAAGAGAAAGTCAAATTAACATTTTAAAAAAATAAGTGATTTAGTTTTTTCGTTTGTTTAATTTCGGATATTCTCTTGGCTCTATATATATTTTATATATATAGAATGCATTTATTACATGGCTGACCACTACCGCTATCATGATTTCCTCCCAAAACGAAAATTCAGTGAGTTGACTGCTTATTACGAATACAATGTCTTTTTCCAAAATATTTTTAATAATGGCTTCTTTTATAAAAAAATCCTATTAAGTTAAGTTGTTGTTCTCGTGATTAACTAATGCATTAAATCGTTGGGATAACTGCAGAAAATGTCTGATAAAAATATATATTTTTATGGTTCCTTCGAAGGTACCTTTTTTCATTGCTTTTATAGAGCACCCACATCAATTTTTTGTGACCACAAATATAATAAAAATTAACCACCACCATCCGTTTGTAACACCTTGAAATATCAGCCTTGGTTGAAAGTGGGCCTAAAAAAAGTACTACGTTTTTTAATTTTTTTAAAATTTGGAAACAAGGAAAAAAATAAAAACATAGTAATTTTTATAGGTCCATTTTCAACCAAACCTCAAAATTTACAGATAATTAAAAAATAAAGTTTTAATTTAAAAAATCAAAAGTTGTATACAAAAACATTGTGAATATTTTTTTCAATATTTTTTGTGATACTTCAAAAACAAAAATATTAAAAGGTAGAATATAGCAAAAGAATATTAAAAGACTGAAAAAAGAATTACTATTCAACGATTTGTAAATAAGCTATATCTTTTTAACGAGTAATCAGAAAAAATTATAAGTATACCAGGGGTGTTTTTCAGTGGGTACGAAAAAATGTAAAACAAGTAAGGGCTGACTTTATAATACCCTACACAACTCCCTGCGTATATACCTCGCTTTTATTACTAAACCCAGGTGTTCCATGGGAGCAATTTTATGTAGTTCATATAAATTATACAGAATACTATAAATTCATCTTTAGTCATGTTTAAAGAATATGGTAAAAAATATGATAATTGATCCAATTTTCCGGCAGACAAATAGAAATTATACAGTAGTAATAGGATGATTCGGACCGACATTTGAAGGGGGCCTGGTCCAAAACATGGGCCCATATATTTCTCATTCACGGTGGGTATTCCTTGTTGAAATATATCAAGATCCGATGTAAGACGTAGTTTCTAGAGCTGTAATAGAGTAGAATGGGCCTCATTTTGGTTATTCCAAAGTATGGACACATATATTTGACTTTCATAGTATGTGTTCTTAGTTAAAATATAATATAATATACAAAATTTGAAAAAACCCGATGGAGCCATTTGTAAGGGTGCTTAGTTGAAATATGACATGATAGGCAAAATTATATCGGGATCCAAAGTACGATGTGAGTTCTACAGATGTAATAGAGTTGAATGGGGGTTATACCAAAATATGGACCCATATACTTGACTTTCATAGTATGTATTCTTAGTTTAAATATAACATAATCTGCAAAATTTTAAAACCATCCGATGAAAATGTGGGTCCTGGAGAGCCAACAATTAAAATGGAGGCTCAGTTGTAAGGGTGCTACATTAAAAAGTGGGCCTTTTTAGATCACTTTTAAAGCAGGTATTCTTTATTGAAATATAACATGATCTGCAAAATGCATCAAGATCCAATGTAAGATGTGGGTTCTAGAGCGATAATAGTGTAAACTGGGGGCCCATTTGTATGGGGGCTATATCAAAACATAGACCCATGTGGTCCACATTCCCATTAGCTTTTTCTGGTTCAAATATAACACGATCCTAAAAATTTTGGTCATGATCCCATGTAAAATGTGTATTCTCGAGCAGTAATAGTGTAAATTATTTGTATGGACGTTATATCTAAATCTAAACCGTTTTCTCAAAAATTTCTCAGCAATCGTCCTTGGCCAAAAACAGTAACTACTGCAAAAGTGTAGGGTATAAAAATGGAGGAAATGTCCGATTTGTCGTGGAATGCCCCATATATACTTGATCGACATAAAATTCTAATACGATCTAGCCATTTCTGTCCGTCCGTCTATGCATCTAAACGAAAAGAAAATTCCCATAATATTAGAGTATTTCATCATGGTTTATGAAAATTTCTACTTATATTTGTTTGATATTTGCCGTGCGCATTCCCCTTATAGAAAAAACATTCACAATAAGTTGATTTTCATATGGTACCTATCGAACGACAACAGCTAGAAACACGACATTCGGTATAAAAATTCCACTATTTGAGTGGTTCCATAATATAAAAGTATGTTTACCAAATTCGTACAATTAAGAGGTAAAATGGGAACAGATGGATAAAAATGGTATTTACGGCTACACATAAAATAATGAAATTCGGTGTATACATTCCTCTGATTGCGTAAACGCGTAAAGTAAAGGAATTATTCGAAATTCGTACTTTTTGGAAAAATATGGATAAAAATAGTACCAACCAAATTACCACAGCTAGAGTCATGAAATTCGGAGTTTATATTCCTCTGTCTGCGTAGACACGAAAATAATTTTCTTTCGTAATTCTTACTTTCTAGGGATACAATGGGAACAGAGGGAAAAATTGTACCAACTAAACGGCGACAGCTAGAATGATGAAATTCGGTGTGTACATCCCTTTTACATTGCTTAGACACGTAAAATAAAGAAAATTTGGAAAGACGTACTTTTAAGGAGGTAAAATGGGAAAAAGGGGATAACAATGGTGCCAACTAAATGTTCACAGCTAGAATCATGGAATTCGGTGTATACATTCCTCAGACTTCATAGACCGGCAAAATAAAAAGATTTTCCCAAAATCGTACTTTTTACTTTTACGACAAAAATTCGTTAAATCATGAATTTAGATTATCTTGCACTGTGTACGTGAGAGATAATGGATTTCCAAATTAGTACTTTTGGAATTAAAATAGGATGGAAATACAACAAACCAAGCGACTGTAGCTGAAAATGCACCCACTATTCCCCACTACCCCCAATTTTTAGGGTATTTACCATTTTTTGAAGATTGCTGTCTTTTATTTACATTTTGGATTGACTTGAAGTATTATTTCGATATATATAGTAGAAAGATATTGGTAGCCTTGTATTATAATCGTGGTTTAAAATAATTGAAGTTTTATATTTATTTATAAAATTATTTTTTCATTATTCTTATTTGTTTGCTATATTAAAAAATCGACAGACTCTGATGAATGTTGTTTGTTGTTACTTTTTTATTATATAAACCTAAATTCGGCATTTCTTCTCAAAAGGCCCTTCAGTTTTGCTTTCAGTTTCTCGTCAAATTCACTTTCGAAATTAGGTTTAAGATGGCATGAGTGCTTTATTACTTGGTGCGATTTTTTAAACGCAAATTCGGCAAGTGAGTTGTGATTCTCGTTCGTTTGTGAGAATCATCTCCTTATAGAGGCCGGGTTTGATGTTGAAAAGTCGCTGCGAAGCCACTTGAAAAGACTTTTGACATGGTCGAAATCATGATCGTGGTAGTCTGCAGCCAAGTAATAAATGTCACCATGCCATTTGTAAATAAATTTGCATTCTATTAAATATAGAAGCAAAATGGTCTTGAGCCAGGACAATATCCCAGTTCAAATCAAAGATTGTCTACATATTCAATACATACGTCATTAACTTGTCATCATGGTTGACTTTAAAATCAGCGGAATATATTCATGTTCTCCATCTTGTTATAATGGACTCTAGAGGTAATGGTACATATAAAGGGTGGTTAAATTGTAAGGGCCGACGTTGAATGTGAACAACCTAAACGTCAAGTTTTTTTCTGCATTTCATTTGACATTTCGCAATCTCAGACAAACTCAATTTGAACCATGGAAAGATACACAATCGAGCAACGCGTTAAAGTTATTCAGGCTTATTATAAAATCAAAATGCATATCGTGCACTTCGTGATTTTTCGGTCAATTTAATGAGGCACATTTTCACCTCAGTGGATTCGTCAATAAGCAGAATTGCGGCATTTAGGCGAATGATAATGCAAGAGTAATTTTCGAAATACAATGCACCCACAAAGAGTGACTGTTTGATGCCGTTTATGGGCTGGCAGCATCATAGGGCCGTATTTTTTCCAAAATGAGGCCGGTCAGGCAGTTACTGTGAATGGTCTTCGCTATCGTGAGATGATAACGAACTTTTTATGGCCCGAATTGGAAGATATGGACGTGGACGATATGTGGTTTCAACAGGACGGTGCCACTTGCCACACATCTAACGAAACAATGGCTCTTTTGCGCGACAAATTCAATGGCCGCGTTATCTTACGTAGTGGCGATGTCAATTGGCCGCCAAGATCATGTGATTTGACACCGTTGGGCTTCTTTCTTTGGGGTTATTGGAAAGGAAGGGTTTGGATGTGTGCCGCCGAGGTCGCTGCGGCCATTTGGCCAATATTTTGTTCCATACATAATTGAACCACACCAATATCATCATAATAAAAAGAAATGACAATAGTTTCCTAAATAATTTGTGTTTCATTCAAAATCAACATCGGCCCTTAAAATTTAACCACCCTTTAAAATTAGAACAACGTTCAATAGTTAATAATAATAATATCGCGTTCACAGTAAAGATGAGCTATTTGCGAAAGGGAACGATATTCTTATAAATTGTATTAAGACCATGAGGATTTCTATTTGAAACTGATGTGAAATGTTCGAAGGCGTTCTGATTTTGATGAAAGCTGGTATTTTCGAATAATCTTGGAAATGACTCATTATCGTCTCAAAAATGATATTTCAAACTATTATGGGGGGAAATTTCTAAATTCAATACAGAATTCCCAAAAAGACGTATTTTCTAGCCCATATTTTACGTGAAATTTAAAATGTTGCCCAATTTGAAAACAAGTCGGTTGAAGATTGACCATATGATCGATGTCAGCTGCCGCGTTTATGGCAACTTTGCATCATGCATGATGTCGGTATGGTTTCTTTAATGGTTGTAAAAGCAGTTTTTTTTACACCACGACACCACATCGTGGACTAGGGTATTATAAGTTAGTTTCGCGTCAAATGTTTGTAACACCAAGAAATAATCGAGCTAGACCCACCTTTAAGTATACCGATCGGCTTAGAATCACCAGCTGAGTCGATTTAACGATGCTTGTCTGTCCGTCCGTCTGCTGCCCATCTAAGCTTGTTCGCACTCTACATGTCGCAATTGTGGTCCGATTGTCATGAAATTTGGCAGAAGTTACTTTTTTTGGCCAAGGACGATTGGTACTGAATTTGGAGAAAATCGGTTCAGATTTAGATATAGCCTCCATACAGTTATATATAATTTATACTATTACAGCTCTAGAATACACATTTTACATGGGATCACTACCAAATTTTTAGGATCGTATTATATTTGAACTAGAAACAGCTCACGCGAAAGTGGACCACATGGGTCTATGTTTTGATATAGCCCCCATACAAATGTACCTCCGATTTACAATATTACTGCTCTAAAATGCACATTTTACATCGGATTTTGATCAAATTTTCCACACAATGTTACATTTATACTAGAAACACGTATTTTGAAAGCCAGCTATATGGGTCAATGTTTTGGTATAGCCCCCATACAAATGGGCCCCCAGTTTACATTATTATCGCTCTAGAACCCACATCTTACATTGGATCGTTATAAAATTTTGCAGATCATGTTATATTTTAATTAAGAATGCCTACTTTGAAAGCGATCTATAAAGGCCCACTTTTTAAAGTAGCGCCCTTACAAGTGGGCCCGGTTTGAATTATTACCTCTCTAGGACCCACATTTTACATCGGAAGTTTTTCAAATTTTGCAGATTATATTATATTCATATTTCATAATAAGAATGCCTACTTTAGAAGTGATATGGGCCAACTTTTTAATGTAGCGCCCTTATAAACGGCTCCCATTTTTATTATTACCCCTCTAGGACCCACAATTTACATCGGAAGTTTATCAAATTTTGCATCTTTTATTATATTTCAACTAAGAAGACATATTATGAAAGTCAAATATGGGTCCATATTTTGGTATAACCCCCATACAAATTGGGCCCCGATTCTTCTCTTACATCTCTAGAACCCAGATCGTGCATTAGATCTCGATATAATTTTTAATTTTCACCCCTCACTCCGATTTTACATTTGTATTTGTCTGCCGGAAAATTTGATCATTTATTTACCATATTTGTTAAATATGATTAAAGATGAATTTATATGAATGTTTATATGTATAATTTATATGAACTACATAAAATTGCTCCCATGAAACACCTGAGATTAGTAATAAAAGCGAGGTATATACGCAGGGAGTGGTGTAGGGTATTACATAGTCGGCCTCGCCCGACTTTAGCCTTTCCTTACTTGTTTTAACTTGTTTTGTGTTTTAAGAAATTGTCTCACCTAGACTGCGTCTAAGTGAGACCAGCAGTGCCACCATCCAGGCGGAAACATTATTATTGAAATTTATATTTAAAAACTATTTTATTTTTCCGGTATAGACATGAGTATTACCTTCCAATTTTGATATCGATTTTATTTATAGAAATACTAGCTGAACCCCGCCCGCTTCGCCAGGCAAAAACAAAAATGGTAAAATTAAAATCAGGTTTCATATTGATCTTATCATATTGATATTATCGTGGTCAGTAATATATACGTTCCAATTTTCAGCCTTCTAGCTAAAAGACACTTTTCCCACGCCCCAACTACCCACCAAACGAAAATTCAAACTCCAGCATCATATTTATCTTTCTTGTGGTCAGTAATATATACGTTCCAATTTGCAGCCTTCTGGCTCAAAAAAACACTACTGCCACACACATAAAATGAAAATCCAAATTTCGGCATCATATTTATCATTCTCGTGGTCAGTAATATTTATGAACCAATTTTACATCCTATGTCCTTCCATGGGCCAACACGAATTCATCAAGCCCAAAATCGTGAAAATCAGACGATCCGTTATAAAGTTTTGCGTGTTCACACGGACGGCATTCTCTTTTATAAATATAGATTTCAAACTAAATAATTGAAATAATTGCTCTAACACCCAAACTTAGAATCGATTACGATGTAGTTGTGCAGTTTTTGAGATCTATAGCGAGTCACTACTCCAGAATTGAATCGCAACTCTCGACAGCCAAAGCATCGCCCCATCGGGCCCCGAACGACGACGTGGACCATGAGTGTTGTCCACTAGTTTGTCTTAAGAATGTCGAACAAAACTTGTTTTCAATAATCACTCTGTTTGATCTACAATTCATTGTCTTTGGCAATAAGATTGTTATTTCCCCAACGATGTTGAAGTGTAAAGTGATTCATTAAGTTTCACAAATATATGATACTGACTTTCTGTCAAGATTTCTTGTCAGTTGTTTGAATAATTTTTCGTTAAATTTTAATTGTTTATTATACATTTTTCTACGAATGGATAATGACGTTTCTATTCATCAAACTGACCAATGCATTCTTTAAGGATGAAAATTTCTGAAATTAAACGTTATTTTTTCCTATGACATTTTGATACACTAGAATCAATGATGGAGATTCTAAATATGCAATAAAACCATAAAAAACAGTGGGGCACGATATTATTAAAAAAGAAACCACTAGGTGGTATATTTGATACAATGCAACCAAGGATTTAAATAATTTAGGATTTTTTCGTAGAGTTACACTTGTTATGCAGCAAATCTTTAAACAAATCACGTAAAGTAAAATACACTTTAATGTTTTACTAAATTTACATTTGTGGTTAGCGTGTCGCCCATTAAATGTCATACAGATTATGTTTGAACATATCAGACAAACCTTCTTCAAAGTCCCAATACATCGATGAAAATCATTATTTTATCGGTGTCCAAGCATTATGTCATGAAACCTGATGTATTTCACTCTAATGCCACACAGAGCGTAACAAAAAAACCTTAATAGACCATCCCTAAGTGCGTACTTTTATGTAAATAAATGCAAAAAATAAATCTAAACAAAAAATTCAATCACAGTTTCCATTTTTTCCGAAAGACTATGAATGTGTTTATTTAGTGCCACAACTCATAGACATTATAATATTAATATTATTTTAATGTACGCATCGCCCTTTTGTTTTTTCTTCTTGTGTAAATATTTCAACGGATTTTTTTTCGTTCCATTTTGCCTATGTGTGTGTGTTTTTCCATAAATATTTGTATAATTATTTTGTAAATAAATGTATACACCCTTTTTGCATATTTTGCGATACTATTTTTTTGATCCCTCAAACATGGTTTGTCATTAGGTTTGTAACATGCAGAAATTTATTTAATTTATTTGTAAGCGTCGTCGAGGTACATCAGCAAGTCCAAATGGTTTTTGCGGGCAAATTATTGATCAAAAAATTATAAAATTGTGTTATAGACCTAAAAAATATGTTTTGTGTGCACTAAGGTAAATCGAATCAAAAATTGGCCAGAATTAGATAAAATCTTATGTTATGTTATGTTTATATGTTACGGGTATAAACCGAGTTTTCGTACCTTTTCACACTTAACTTAGCCTGTAAATAAGTTGGTTAGCAATCGATTTTTCACTTTCAAATCACTTGAAGTCCAATAAAAATATTTAAAATGAAAGTGGTAAAAATGTGAATGGAACACATTTTCCCCATTTTGGGAATTCGGGTATTTTTTTGGAAAACTATTTAAAATCTGGTAATTTTTTCACCGTTTTTATCTTTTTGTCGAATTTTAAGTATTTTTATTGGAATTCAATTCGTAATGTTATGCGAGATTTGAACTGGAATGACAAAAATTACTTTAGCGAAAATTTCTATAACTCAGTCAATTATTGACGGATTTTTAAAATGAAAGAGGATTTTTAAATGAACGTTTTACACTCTGCTAAACGTGTTCTTTAAATAAATTTACAAGTTGTACGGTTACCAAAGAAAATAATGTTCAATAATATTGTCAAATTTGAAAAATGAAAAATTGTTTAAAAAATTTTCAATTTCATAATTTACAGCCACAGCCTTTTGGTTGGCACAATTTCAATTCCTTTTGGTCCTAAAACTACGAATTTCTAAAATCCAATGTCTTTATCGTTCACATAAATTTTTGATTCTAGCCTTTGTATTGATATCAGTTTTATCCCGTTTCCCCATTTTGTCCCTAAACACTCTGCTGTTGTCCTTTGATTGAAACCAGTTTTTATCTCCTTTCGCCCAGTTTATCCCCTAAAGTACAAAGATCGAAAATTGCATTTACACAGTCAGAGGAATATATAAATGGAATTCAGGATTCTAGTTGCAACAATTTGGTCGGTTCCAATTTTGTCCGTTTTTGGTCATTGGCCTAAAACTATGAATTTATTTTGACTGAAGATGTTGAACGTTAACTCTCGATTGTATTCTATGCGACTAACATCAAAGGTAGCAGCAGCCATTTACCATTTACAAATACTAAATATTTGTTAAAGTACTTCGAATATCCACATAAAGTCCTTGAAATATTTAAAGAAATTCTCACAAAGATATCCAAAGTACTTCGAATATCCCCATAAAATCCTCCAAATATTTAAAGAAATTCCCACAAAAATCTCCTGTCCCCATTTAATATTTTTTGTCTTTTTGACCATCTTCAAATCCCCAAGATTGAGGACAAATACCCACACCTGGCAAGCCTGTTCCAGCCAATTTACCACTATTGGAAGTATTTTTAGAAAATTTGGACCTCCGAGCTCTTTCGTTTAGATGCTAGTGTTCTTTTACCAGAGAGAGAGAGACGCGCAGCCGGACAGATTGGCATAACTACTTTGTCTTTTATGACGATCAAGAATATACATTAGTGCGGGTTGATTTGTGTGGATGAAAAAATATTTAGCAAAAACATAATCTACATTTCAAGTCGAGAGGCGGGGATTAGGATTTTATTTTAGATACATGGTTTCTTCGGAGAATTTTATGTAGTTTACGTTTTTGCTATATGATTTTAAAAAACAAAATCAACCCGCCTTAATATATATACTTTCTCAGATCGATATTTCAAGTTGTTATGTGGAGCGTATAACATTTATCCATAAACAAATTTTTAATAGAAAAAATGTTATATCCAGTTGGTTGATCCCTTATAACATGGATTATATGAGTCATTGCATGACAAACCGTCCAAACTGATATTAAAGTTGTACTTGGACGGTTATAACCATTGCAATTTCAACATCAATTGACAATCCTGCTTACAAGTGTATATTTAAACCCTTTTGATTTATTTAATTTGATTAACAGATTTTTCTCTATCCCAGAAAAAAACAAGTAACGAAAGGTTAAAGTCGGGCGGGGCCGACTCTATGATACACTCCACTTTCTATCCGAATACAATTTAATTCGGTGAAAAAGTGAAAACGGGCAGGATTTATGCATCCTGTAAATGTGTGTGTTTGACAAAAAATGTTAAATCGGAAAGGACATTTGTATGGGGTATATTGAAATCTGGAACGAAATAGGTGAAATATAATTCGTATAGTTTGGCCAAAATCGGTTAAACATTTGGGAGCAACATTTGTATTTGCGCTATATCTAAATCTGAACCAATCTTAGCCACTTTCACCATTGGTTTTTTACTTGGATTATAAGCTGTTGTGCCAAATTTAAAGAAAATCGAGTACAATGTGGTTTCTAAAGCGGCAAAAGTCAAATCGGGAGCTACATTTGTTTGGGGACTATATCTAAATCTGAATCGATCTTACCCAATTTTTGCATAGGTGTTTCTAGTTGGATTATAAGATGTTGTGCCAAATTTAAAGAAAATCGGGTACAATAAATAGTTTCTAGAGCGGAAAATGTCAAATCGGGAGCGACATTTGTATGGGGGCTATATCTAAATCTGAACCGATCTTACCTAATATCTGCATATGTGTTTCTAGTTGGATTATAAGATGTTGTGCCAAATTTAAAGAAAATCGGGTACTATATGTGGTTTCTAGAGCGGAAAATGTCAAATCGGGAGTGACATTTGTATGGGAGCTATATCTAAATCTGAACCGATCTTACCTACTTTCTGCAATGGTGTTTATAGTTGGATTATAAGATGTTGTGCCAAATTTAAAGAAAATCGGGTACAATATGTGGTTTCTAGAGCGGAAAATGTCAAATCGGGAGCGACATTTGTATGGGAGCTATATCTAAATCTGAACCGATCTTACCCAATTTTTGCACAGGTGTTTCCAGTTGGATTATAAGATATTGTGTTAAATTTAAAGAAAATCGGGTATAATATGTCGTTTCTAGAGCGGAAAATTTCAAATCGGGATCGACATTTGTATGGGGGCTATATCTAAATCTGAACCGATTTGCCTCAAATTAAATAGCATTCGTCCCTGATCCACAAAACTTACTTGTGCCAATTTTTGTTAAGATCGGACTATAATTGCGACCTGTAGTTTGATTACAACGATAGATGGACAGACAGACGGACATTGCTAAATCGACTCAGAAAGTGATTCTAAGTCGATCGGTATGCTTACCAATGGGTCTATCCCGCTTCCTTTTGGGTGTTACAAACAAATGCACAAAGCCATAATACTCTCGTGGAGTGTATAATGAAGTGCACATTTTAAATCGCATCTCAAAATTCAAATGTTCATTAATGTAATATTTTGCAAATAGCATTTTCACAAGTGAATGGGGGTCACAGAGGTAAGGGTCCGCTTTGCAACCAGAAGGTCTCGGGTTCGAATCGTGGCTCGGGAAATTTTTTTTATAACTTTTAAAATAATCAATGTTTAATTCTGTACAATTTTACCAATTTAAAATTTTTTGCTGAAAAAATACAAATTTATTGTTTTATTAATGTAAAGAGTGATTTTTTTGAGGTTAGGATTTTCATGCATTAGTATTTGACAGATCACGTGGGATTTCAGACATGGTGTCAAAGAGAAAGATGCTCAGTATGCTTTGACATTTCATCATGAATCGTCTTACAAACGAACAACGCTTGCAAATTATTGAATTTTATTATCAAAATGCGTGCTCTGTTAAGAAAGTTCATTGCGCGCTTCCATTTTATGGTCAGTTTAATCGACCCACTGAAGCGGCTATTCGGGCTATTGTGACTAAATTTCGCACCAAATTTACATTGTTGGACATTAAACCACCAACACGCTTACGTAGAGTGCGAACTGAAGAAAATATCGCAGCTGTATCGGCCAGTGTTAATGATGACCACCAATTTTCGATTCGTCGCCGTTCGCACCAATTGGGTCTCTGTTACTCAAAAACGTGGAAATGCCAAAATTGGACTAAGCGGATGGACCACCTAAGACGCAGCCGCGGTCAACATTTAAATGAAATTATCTTCAAAAAGTAAATGTCATGGACCAATCTAACGTTTCAAATAAAGAACCGATGAGATTTTGCAAATTTTATGCGTTTTTTTAAAAAAAAAAGTTATCAAGCTCTTAAAAAATCACCCTTTACTTCAAATATTAAATTTTTTATTATTTATTTAGACTCTCATGCCTTCTTAGTAAATATATAAAATTTGATATGCTTTTTAATAATGTATTGGTCTAAATAGGATTTATATTGAGTTTTCGGGTTCTAATTTATACAGGACATGAGTAACAGGATTTTTCTTAAAATCATTGTACTGCAGATATCGGTTAAATCATATTTTGAATTGTTTCTTCATTTTAAAAATCTTTAGCACTTTGAATAACAAATAGCGTTTTTCTTGTACTCGATTTGATAATTATAATTTAATTTAATATTAATTTGCGTTATATATTAATTCGCACTAAAAAAATATTTTATTAAGATTCCTCAGAACAGAGGCTAGCTGAGATGTTAGAGTGCCGCAGTAACAAGTACAAGGTCCGCTGTGGATCGGCGGATTTTTAAAAACTGAAATGGAAACTAGTGAAAAAGTGGTTCCTTTTGCAACACTTTAAGATACCTTTGAAGTCTTTCAAAATAAGGACATCCCTCCTATGACAACTCCATGTTAAATTCATTGATAAAAATACCAATTTTCACTACATCCGAATCACATGATGAACATCTTTTTCACTTCTTTTTGTTGGGATCTTGTTTGAAAGGTCTTCATGAGGTCATATTGAGTAATGTTATGCCAACGAGCTCCTCGGGACAACACATAAACAAAACAAAGATTAATGTCAGTCGGAAAAATCCACAACTTTTTTTGGTGCAAACTTCTTTTAATTGTTTCTACTTTGCTTAAAGGCTAAAGGCCAACAATTTTTTAAATATATGAGTCAAGCGGTACGATTTTCGAACTCGATTGCTGCGATTGTTTTGAAAGTTTGAGTATCTATTCTTCTCATAAAAATGTTGTTGTTGTTGGCAAAGAATTAGCATTTTCTTCCACGAGTTATGATCAACATAACTGTGAAAAAAAAAATAAAAATATTTCAAAAAGATGTGTTCATACGATCGCCTGTATCTCCTGAAATACTTGACCGATTTGAATATACTATACGTTGTTTTGAAGGCAATTTCTTTAATCAATTTATTATTTTATTTTTAATTAAAAAAAGTTCGAGGGTTGAATTTAACATTTACTGCGAAATCATTAAATGGAAATTGTTGCAAAGTTCTTCATAAGCAAAATCAATGTTGCAGGTGCTTCAGGCTTCAGGCTTGTTTTATGTGTTCTTCCAAAGTATTTCGCATGAAATTTAAAGTATATTTAGCAGATGTTCTTCTCCTTCATTTGATACCCATATCGCCATTATATGACACTCAAGAGTATGAATCTAAATTATTGACAGTTACTCCTTTGGAAATTAAAAGTCCTGTAAAAAAGACAAACAACCACGAAATAAAAACTGAGTATGAGTTTTCCTTTTAGTGACATATAGTTTCACTTCAAAATAATCTCTTTTTGAGAGGGAAATCATGTCGCACGGTTTTATTGTAACATCTTATGTGAAGTTTTTCTCCCAATTTATCCAGTGAAAGACCAAAATTTCAGATGTTTTTTTAAATTAGCTTTTTGTAAGACTAGAATGTGTTTACGATGCAAATAACCCCATATTTCAGTTTTTACATCACATTTAACCCACTGAGAACCAACAGTAAGAAAAAATTGTCGGCTCTTAAACACAAATCGAACCAAAAATATGGAAGTTATTGTGTTTTTTTTAAAAAAATGCAACAAAAATTGCACAAGAATGTTAAAATTCTACCCTCTATTCTTGGTTTTTGATATGGTTTGATAAGGCTAGGACCTGATTTTTAAATTCTCACCGTGAATTGTATTCAAGAAAAATCTGACTTATAGAGGTTATTTTGAACGCGTCTAGCTCACGAACGGACAATGATAAAAGCGAAATATTTTGGGAGAACACATAAAACAAACCAATCTTTCATTTTAGTCGGGAACATCCACTACTTTTATTTTGAAGCCACTCTAATGTAATGCAACTCAATGAGATGCTTCTTAAATTGAATGTGTACTTTATTATTTGGTGCGATTTTTTAAACGCATATTCGGCAAGTGGGTTATGCTTCTCGTTCGTTCGAAATTACTTTTAAAATATCGAAGTGAAATGGTATATTTTTAAATGTTTTCATATTTTTTGATTTTCGAATTGATTGTATTAATTGATTTTTTTTTTGAAAATTTAAAGTAGTGTTCTTAGATGTCTTTTTAGTGACTGTGTGAGTTTGGAAGTGATGAAATGATGGCTTCAATTTTTTTATGAATTCTTTTTTCAATTTTTTGGCAAAATTAACAAGAATTTTAATAAATCTACAGAATGCTATTTTTCATTAGTTTGTTGGCACAAAGGATAAAAAATAAGATAATATAAATAAAATTCAATATTTTAAAATTGTAATCGCTTTCAAAATAAGGTATATTACATTACAATCAGTCAAGTATTTCAGGAGTTACAGGCGATTAAATGAACACAACTTTTTGTAAAAAAATAAAATCTATTTTTTCCAAAAACATACACAAAGTTTCAAAACAACCACAGCTGTCGAGTTCAAAAATCGGACCCCTTGACATGGAGTGACTCATATATATTTTTTATGGAAATTCAAATGCCTACAACTATGCAAATAAAATTATAAGATTTTTTCCTAAGACATGTGAAAAATATGAAAAAAAAGTTTCATGAGATTATAGTCATTTTAAAATTTCTTTGTCCAAGATTGACATGGAATGTTTATATGAAAAAACTACTTTTTTCTGTGGGCCAACAGTTGTTGGAAGTGTACTTCTAGGGTACATGGAATTCGATCCGACCGACCTTAACACCACTTATACTTGTGTATTATTTTTAGTTTACATTCGAGCGTTTTTTCTTCGCCCAGTTTTGCTTTGCTTTGCATTCTACTGTTTTGTTGGTGGTGTTTCCTGTTGTTACTGTTGTATCTTTACATATACAAACGCAATTATTGCATCTAAATACCGGAGATTACGTTAAAAGCACGTTCGTCGGATATAATCATTATTGTCGTCAACATCATCGACATCGGCATCGACATCCACATCGTCATCATCATCAGCAGCAACAGCAACATTTTAATGCATAAAAAGCTGTTTTAATGTCTATTGTTGTATCGAAGTGTCTGTGTATCGAAGTGGGTGGTGGCTGTCGATGACAGGGTATTTAGAGGATACTTTTCGTCCTAGTTGTGTGTCCTTTGTGTTCGTGATGCTGTAATATTGTTGTGATATTAACTTCGGTATCAGATTCGCCTAAATTGAGTTATAGTTGAATGTTGACAAAAGCAACAATGGACAATAGGCAGGTCAGAACAGAGTTACTTGCAAGCAACTGTCTTTGAAGGAATTAATAGGTGGGTTTTATTTGAAAAGGGAATAGATTCATAAATTGTCTGCCAAAAAGGATCACACCGGGGTCCATGTTTTGATATAGCCCCCATGCAAATATACATTAGGATAATAAATAATTAATAATAAATTACAGCGGTCTCCCTCCCCTAGAAATGAAGATTGGATTGTTTAATGATGATCTGCAAAAATTTTCGTCACTGGGTCAAGCTATCTGTGAGCTAAACGCTACTGAAAACACATCTAGAAATCATATTTTCCCGTGTAATTTTTATACACTCCACGAGAGTATTATGTCTTTGTGCATTTGTTTGTAACACCCAAAAGGAAACGAGATAGACTCATTGTTAATTATACCGATCGTCTTAGAATCACTTTCTGAGTCGATTTAGCAATGTCCGTCCGTCCGTCCATCTGTCTGTCTATCTATTCTTGTAATCACGATACAGGTCGCAATTGTAGACAGAACCAAATGAAACTTTGCACAACAATGTTTTTCGGGATAAGGACGAACGCTATTTAATTTGAAGATTCGGTTCAGATTTAGATATAGCCCCCATACGAATTTCACTCCCGATTTGAGTCTTTTCACTCTAGATACCACATATTACAACAGATTTTCTTTAAAATTGGCAAAACATCTTATATTGTAACTAGAAATACCTGTGGTAAAAATGTGTTAGATCGCTTCAGATTTATATATAGCTCCCATACAAATTTCTCTCCCGATTTGACTTCTTCCGCTCTAGAGACCACATAATGTATCATATTGTTTTCAGATTTAGTAAAACATCTTATATTTCCACTAGAAACACCCATGGTGAATATCGGTCAGATCGGTTCAGATTTATATATAGCTCCCATACAAATTTCGCTCCCGATTTCACTTTTTCCGCTCTAGAAACCACATATTGTATCAGATTGTCTTCAGATTTGGCAAAACATCTTATATTTAAACTAAGAAAATCTATGGTGAAAATAGGTCAAATCGGTTCAGATTTAGATATAGCTCCCATACAAATGTCGTTCCCGATTTGACATTTTCGTCTGTAGAAACCACATATTGTACTCGATTTTCTTTAAATTTAGCAAAACATCTTATAATCTTACTAGAAACACCTATGCAGAAATTGGGTAAGATCGTTTCAGATTTAGATATAGCCCCCATATAAATGTCGCTCCCGATTTGACTTTTTCTGCTTTAAATGCCACATATTCTAATCGATTTTCTTTAAATTTGGCACAACATCTTATAATCTAACTAGAAACACCTGTGGCTAAAGCGGGATAGATCGCTTCAGATTTAGATATAGGCCCCATACAAATGTCGCTCCCGATTTGAATTTTGCGCTCTAAAAACCATATATTGTACCCGATTTTCTTTAAATTTGGGACAACATCTTATAATCCAACTAGAAACACTATGCAGAATAATTACTATATTTCAATAGTCTTCCATGTAATCAATGTCAAAATTTGTTGTGGATAAAATTTTTACTAAAATTGTAATTTTTGGCGAAGGCATTATTATTATTTTCACTATGATTTTGGGATCATTCGTCCAATAACGCACGGTTTTGCCTTAAATTTTATTCCAGATACCCAAAAATAAATTGAAATTTATGAATTTAATTTTTACAACATCATTGTGATCATCCTTTATTGAGAGACTGTTGAAAATGATAGTCCTGCAATTCTTGGAAAAGTTTCCAATATTCCCTTTGATATAAACCACCAGACTAAAGGTGGTCTCATCTCACGCCAAGGTCTTGGCCAACTGTAGCTTTTGACATTTTGTTGTCAAAACGCTTTTTCTAACAACCATATTTAATTACAAATTATTGATGTAGCCCCTCCCTCAGACTCACTTCACGCACAAACTAACAAAGTTTTAATTAAATTTTGCTATCGAATATATTTTTGGCTTTTGCGCACTTCTGCGTCTAGAGTTTGGACAACATCATGATGTTGTATTTTAAGTTCGACATAATTGGCCAAAGCCTTCGGCAAGGTTGGCTTGAAATTAAAACCAAATAAGTATGAAACACTTACTTATTTACTTACATCCATGCACCACACAAATAGATATATTTGCCTTGAGTCTGTATTTGTAATTGCATGGCCTGGCCAAAAGCTGGCTTTAACATAATTAATAACTTTGCTTAGAGCATGTACATTTAACATTTACATTAGCACAGGCTCCTTCCTGGTCGATGCTGGGAATTAATGTTGAAATCATAGTAATTCCATACATGTGTAAAGATAAAGGGTTTTATGTTTTGGAATAAATGTTTTAATAATACTAACGATTGAAGTTAATGGAGTATAATGTGACTTTATCGTCTCTGATGGTCATGTGTGATAAGACTCAGGAGAATAAAATTGACCTTTTAAACTTCATAATACTAGTTTACAGCAATTTTATACCACGATTACCTTTCCAGGGTATCCCTTAAAAAGCAGATTGGACAAAAAACTGGGAGGTTCACGAATGGAAAAAGAAACCAATTGTTAATTTTAGTCCACAGTTTTTTAAGCTAGCTTAAAGTATGTTATTGCAAATAATTAAGTGTTAGTATTATGCAACACTCTTCAACAACAATTTTGTCGAAGATATTTGTTTTATTTGGTGATGTATTTAGGTTTTCTAAAATCGAAAACGATGTTAAAAAAATTATAATGAATATATATTTTTTAATTTTTTATTAGAATTTTAATTTTAATTAATTTTTGTTTTTAATTTAATATTTGGACTTTCAAGTCCGAAGTACTGGGGAAAAGTTTTTTTTTGTAATAGATAATAATGTGTAAATTTACATTTTTTAACGTGTTTTTTATTTTTTGTTTAAATAACGCGAAAACACCTTTTACGAATTAAAGATTACAAAATTAGCTGGCATCTTGACGAAGTAAACATAGCCACTTGTAGAAAATCTATGGATAAATGTATAAGTATAAATATTAAAGGAATTTCGACTAAAAAGTAAAAAATATCCATAAACAATTTTTTGTTATTGTCCGTCTCTGTTTTAGGATAGTATTTATTTGATTTTCTTTTCTAAACTGGTAAATTAGAAGCATAGCACCCATAAACAGTCAAAGGAATGTGCTTGTCCATGTGCACTGTTTTAGCTGAACTCCCTTCGTATATATATTTTTCATCATTTTCTACCCAGTTTTAAACAAAAAATTACAAACGCAAAGCCTTTTATTCGAAAAATAATACATTTTGATGGCGCTTATACATGGTCAGAAAAATTTACATACTAAATTTCATGATTCTAGCTGTAATCGTAAAGTTGGTACCATTTTTATCCTTTTTGGTTCCGCTCTCCCCTATAAAGTACAAATTTCGAAAATTCCATTTATGTTGAAAGTCTACGTTGTCAGAGGGAATTCAGCACCAAATTTCACGACTATAGCAGCAATATTTTAGTTGGTACTATTTTTATGCCTTTTTGTCCCGCTCATATAAATTTCGAAAAAATACATTAGGATTTGCGCTTCTACATTGACTGAGGAATTTACCCACCAAATTTCACGACTTTAGCTGCAATACTTAAATTAGTACCATTATTATTCTTTTTTGTCCCGCTCATCTCTTATAACTATAAATTTCGAAAAATCCAATTTTACTGAGCTTCTACATGGTCAGAAGAACTTACACATCAAATTTCAACATTCTAGCTGCAATATTTTAGCTTATACCGTTTTTATCCCTTTTTGCCCCGAGCAACCCTAAAAAATACAAAATGCATTTATATTCCGCTTCTATGTGGTGAGAGGAATTTAAACACCAAATTTAGCTGCAATACTTAAATTAGTACCATTTTCATCCCTTTTTGTCCCACGCAACCCTTAAAAGTACACATTTTGAAAAATTTTAACGCGCTTCTATATGGCCAGAGGAATTTACATACCAAATTTCACGATTCTAGTTCCAATACTTTAGTTGGTACCATTTTTATCCCTTTTTGTCCCGCTCACCCCTTATAAGTACAAATTTCGAAAAATTAATTTATATTGGAAGTCTAGGTTGTCAGAGGAATGTAAATACCGACTTTCACGATTCTAGCTGCAATTCTTAAATTGTTACCATTTTTATCCCTTTTTGTCTCTTTCTTCCCTTAAAAGTAAAAATTTCGAAAAATCTCTATTTGTAGCTCTTCTGCATGGTCAGTAAAGAGTGATTTTTTTGAGGTTAGGATTTTCATGCATTAGTATTTGACGGATCACGTGGGATTTCAGACATGGTGTCAAAGAGAAAGATGCTCAGTATGCTTTGACATTTCATCATGAATAGACTTACTAACGAGCAACGCTTGCAAATCATTGAATTTTATTACCAAAATCAGTGTTCGGTTCGAAATTTTTTATCGACAAATTTTGTTCAGCGATGAGGCTCATTTCTGGTTGAATGGCTACGTAAATAAACAAAATTGCCGCATTTGGAGTGAAGAGCAACCAGAAGCCGTTCAAGAACTGCCCATGCATCCCGAAAAATGCACTGTTTGGTGTGGTTTGTACGCTGGTGGAATCATTGGACCGTATTTTTTCAAAGATGCTGTTGGACGCAACGTTACGGTGAATGGCGATCGCTATCCTTCGATGCTAACAAACTTTTTGTTGCCAAAAATGGAAGAACTGAACTTGGTTGACATGTGGTTTCAACAAGATGGCGCTACATGCCACACAGCTCGCGATTCTATGGCCATTTTGAGGGAAAACTTCGGAGAACAATTCATCTCAAGAAATGGACCGGTAAGTTGGCCACCAAGATCATGCGATTTGACGCCTTTAGACTATTTTTTGTGGGGCTACGTCAAGTCTAAAGTCTACAGAAATAAGCCAGCAACTATTCCAGCTTTGGAAGACAACATTTCCGAAGAAATTCGGGCTATTCCGGCCGAAATGCTCGAAAAAGTTGCCCAAAATTGGACTTTCCGAATGGACCACCTAAGACGCAGCCGCGGTCAACATTTAAATGAAATTATCTTCAAAAAGTAAATGTCATGGACCAATCTAACGTTTCAAATAAAGAACCGATGAGATTTTATGCGTTTTTTTTTAAAAAAGTTATCAAGCTCTTAAAAAATCACCCTTTTTTTACAAGGAACACACCGAATTTTATGTTTCTAGCTACTGCCGTTTAGTCAGGACGAAGGTTCGATGTTTGCCCCATTTTACCCCCTAAAAGTACGAATTTCGTAAAACCCTTTCTTAGTCGACGTTTACTTCATATTTGGGAACTACGCTGAAAATTGCATGAGCCTGGCTTCAACCGTTTGGTCTGGTCAAAGATAAGTCAGTCAGTAACGCAACTCTTTGATATATATATAGATTACTCCTGAAGATCTTTCAATTTATAAATACAAGTATTTCAATATACTCTTGTAAGTCTGATTTTATTTTGTTGTTGTTGTGGAAAATGTATATTTTTACGATTTTTTACTAAAGAAAAATTTTTTCATGCGATTTAGAAAAATCGGGAAAACGTATATATTTTAGAAATTAGTCCAAAGTTCTCTACTTTTTGTATTTTTCTATTTTAAAGAAAAGTGAAATTTTTATTTTTGGTTTTTATGTATTTTATAACATTATTTTACGTATTTGTTCATAATGCCCAGAACATTTTTTTCGTATTATAGATTTTCACATTTTGAAAATTAAAAAAACGTAATTTCTTTCTTGTACTTTGCCAAACTGTTTCTCTCTCATTTTAGAGATTTTGCACTCGAATTTGTCTTCGTGTCAAAAAAAGTTTGTTTGTTGTAAATATATAAAAAAATGTCCTTTTTGAAAAAATTTTATGACTTTGGACCAACATAACTTTTTTGATTTTGAAGAATGAAAAAAAAAATGGTATCAATCACACGGCTGCAACTACAATAATACATACATACTTCGCACTAAATAAGCAAAGCTCAAAAATAAGAGATCTTTCGATATTATTTCGTTTAGGGTGAAAATGGCGGTAAAATTAGTACATTCCCATAGCTGTATAAACGCAAACAAATGAACAACATTTTCGAAATTTAGTTTAGTAATACCTAAAGTTCATCATCTATCTATCTATATAAAATTGAGCTCTATGAATTTTGATAACGTTGATTAAGATAACGTTTTTTATGAAATGTTTGCTATGTTGTGTAGAAAACACATATTCTTGGATGTACACAGCGAATTTAAAGATTCCAGCTTCATCCGTCATATTGGTACCACTTTTATCCCTTTTTCCAAATTTTTTATAAAAAAAAAACAAAACAAAAAATACAAATTGGATATTTTTCGAAAATATTCATTGTTGCGTGATTTTACGATTTTCTCGCGTTCTAGCCGACGGATCCGACTAAATTTTTGTTTGTGTATTAAGAACTAATGATGCTTGTAACATATATGAAGTCAGTCGCGAAAATCGCTGCAATTGTTGAAAAAATCCTAAATTCGCGGTTGCAATTGCATATATTCTAACTTTCTCTATCCAGGATTTTGAAGCTTTTCTGACGCAAATATTCCACACTAAATCAGCAATCACATGCCAAAAAATATTTTGGTATTCTCAATATGATAAAAAGTTACGCGGGGTTTTCTACACTTTTCACAATTTTTGACTTTACAGCCACTATATCCTACCAAAAACTCATTTTCGAGAAAATGGTTCACAGCCATATGAATATAAGCCCTTCAGTTCCTTTTCCTGTAACTGTCAGTAATCAAAATTTATATTTTGAGGCAGCGATATTATAATTTTTCAATACAACCTTGTAAGTTTTTTTTATTTTTTAGTTTTAGTCTGTACGATTTCTCCACAGGAAAACAGTTTATCAGTTTGCATTATCATAAAAATATCATATTGAATTATCTCCAAATATTACTAACATTAGTATAAGCAATAATGTTAAATTATAAATTGTAAATTACCATATTCAAGGAAGATTTCTATCACGTACTTGACACATATCTAATTAAAAATGATATTTGTTAAATTATTTTGCCACTTTTTGCAATGTTATATGAAAAGATTGTGGGAAAATGTACGAAGAACTAGCTAAACGTTTCTGCTGAATTCTCTGAAAACATGCAAATTCCCGAGATTTTTCCGCGGGAAATCCCGGGATGAAAACTCTGGCAAAACTAAAATTGTATAACTTCCCAGATATTTTTGACTGTTGCACAGTGTAATTATAGCTGTATCAATTATTTATGCCAGAATTCTGATCATTGAGGGAACGGGAGCAAAAGATTCGTTGAAACTTTCTAGAACCCTACATATTACATAAGTGTTACAAGATTTAAAAAATAATTTGTATGTAATAAATAATTAATTTGTTGTATGCAGATTTTGATTTTTTTGACAATTGATCAGATCATGCGTTCTTTCTGATAACTTTCCAATGTACCTGATCACATGTATATATAGACTTTTAAACATATGTAGACTTTAACAAGTAAGGAATGGCTAAAGTCGGTCGGGCCGACCACTCCCTGCGTATATACCTCGCTTGTACTACTAAACCCAGGTGTTCATGGTAGCAATTTTAAGTAGTTCATATAAATTATACAGTATAAATAAATTTGTCTTTAGTCATATTTAACAAATATGGTAAATAATTGATCCAATTTTCCGGCAGACAAATACAAATTATACAGTAGTAATAGACCGACATTTGAAATGAGGTCTATAACAACACTTGGGGCCTGGTCCAAAACATGGACATATATTTCTCTTTCACGGTAGGTATTCATGGTTGAAATATATCATGATTAGATGGAAGACGTAGTTTCTAGAGCTGTATTAGAGTAGAATGGGCCCCCATTTGGGTTATTCCAAAGTGTGGACGCATATATTTGACTTTGTTTTATTAGTTGAAATATAATATAATCTGCAAAATTTGAAACAAAAAAGTCCGATGTAAAATTTGCGTTCTTGAGGGGTAAAAATTAAAATGGGTGCCATTTATAAGGGCGCTACATTAAAAAGTGGCCTCATATAGATCACTTTCAAAGTAGGTATTCCTAGTAATTTGAAAAACTTCCGATGTAAAATGTGGGTCCTAGAGAGATAATAATTCAAACGGGACCCATTTGTAGGGCCGCGACATTAAAAAGTGGGCCTTTATAGATCGCTCTCAAAGTAGGTATTCTTAATTGAAATATATAGAGCGATAATAGTGTAACCTGGGGGCACATTTGTATGGGGCTATACCAAAACATTGACCCATATACGTGTTTCTAAAGGGTGATTTTTTAAGAGCTTGATAACTTTTTTTTTAAAAAAAACGCATAAAATTTGCAAAATCTCATCGGTTCTTTATTTGAAACGTTAGATTGGTCCATGACATTTACTTTTTGAAGAGAATTTCATTTAAATGTTAACCGCGGCTGCGTCTTAGGTGGTCCATTCGGAAAGTCCAATTTTGGGCAACTTTTTCGAGCATTTCGGCCGGAATAGCCCGAATTTCTTCGGAAATGTTGTCTTCCAAAGCTGGAATAGTTGCTGGCTTATTTCTGTAGACTTTAGACTTGACGTAGCCCCACAAAAAATAGTCTAAAGGCGTCAAATCGCATGATCTTGGTGGCCAACTTACCGGTCCATTTCTTGAGATGAATTGTTCTCCGAAGTTTTCCCTCAAAATGGCCATAGAATCGCGAGCTGTGTGGCATGTAGCGCCATCTTGTTGAAACCACATGTCAATGGGTGCCATTTATAAGGGCGCTACATTAAAAAGTGGCCTCATATAGATCACTTTCAAAGTAGGTATTCCTAGTAATTTGAAAAACTTCCGATGTAAAATGTGGGTCCTAGAGAGATAATAATTCAAACGGGACCCATTTGTAGGGCCGCGACATTAAAAAGTGGGCCTTTATAGATCGCTCTCAAAGTAGGTATTCTTAATTGAAATATATAGAGCGATAATAGTGTAACCTGGGGGCACATTTGTATGGGGCTATACCAAAACATTGACCCATATACGTGTTTCTAAAGGGTGATTTTTTAAGAGCTTGATAACTTTTTTTTTAAAAAAAACGCATAAAATTTGCAAAATCTCATCGGTTCTTTATTTGAAACGTTAGATTGGTCCATGACATTTACTTTTTGAAGAGAATTTCATTTAAATGTTAACCGCGGCTGCGTCTTAGGTGGTCCATTCGGAAAGTCCAATTTTGGGCAACTTTTTCGAGCATTTCGGCCGGAATAGCCCGAATTTCTTCGGAAATGTTGTCTTCCAAAGCTGGAATAGTTGCTGGCTTATTTCTGTAGACTTTAGACTTGACGTAGCCCCACAAAAAATAGTCTAAAGGCGTCAAATCGCATGATCTTGGTGGCCAACTTACCGGTCCATTTCTTGAGATGAATTGTTCTCCGAAGTTTTCCCTCAAAATGGCCATAGAATCGCGAGCTGTGTGGCATGTAGCGCCATCTTGTTGAAACCACATGTCAATGGGTGCCATTTATAAGGGCGCTACATTAAAAAGTGGCCTCATATAGATCACTTTCAAAGTAGGTATTCCTAGTAATTTGAAAAACTTCCGATGTAAAATGTGGGTCCTAGAGAGATAATAATTCAAACGGGACCCATTTGTAGGGCCGCGACATTAAAAAGTGGGCCTTTATAGATCGCTCTCAAAGTAGGTATTCTTAATTGAAATATATAGAGCGATAATAGTGTAACCTGGGGGCACATTTGTATGGGGCTATACCAAAACATTGACCCATATACGTGTTTCTAAAGGGTGATTTTTTAAGAGCTTGATAACTTTTTTTTAAAAAAAACGCATAAAATTTGCAAAATCTCATCGGTTCTTTATTTGAAACGTTAGATTGGTCCATGACATTTACTTTTTGAAGATAATTTCATTTAAATGTTGACCGCGGCTGCGTCTTAGTTGGTCCATTCGGAAAGTCCAATTTTGGGCAACTTTTTCGAGCATTTCGGCCGGAATAGCCCGAATTTCTTCGGAAATGTTGTCTTCCAAAGCTGGAATAGTTGCTGGCTTATTTCTGTAGACTTTAGACTTGACGTAGCCCCACAAAAAATAGTCTAAAGGCGTCAAATCGCATGATCTTGGTGGCCAACTTACCGGTCCATTTCTTGCGATGAATTGTTCTCCGAAGTTTTCCCTCAAAATGGCCATAGAATCGCGAGCTGTGTGGCATGTAGCGCCATCTTGTTGAAACCACATGTCAACCAAGTTCAGTTCTTCCATTTTTGGCAACAAAAAGTTTGTTAGCATCGAAGGATAGCGATCGCCATTCACCGTAACGTTGCGTCCAACAGCATCTTTGAAAAAATACGGTCCAATGATTCCACCAGCGTACAAACCACACCAAACAGTGCATTTTTCGGGATGCATGGGCAGTTCTTGAACGGCTTCTGGTTGCTCTTCACTCCAAATGCGGCAATTTTGTTTATTTACGTAGCCATTCAACCAGAAATGAGCCTCATCGCTGAACAAAATTTGTCGATAAAAAAGCGGATTTTCTGCCAACTTTTCTAGGGCCCATTCACTGAAAATTCGACGTTGTGGCAGATCGTTTGGCTTCAGTTCTTGCACGAGCTGTATTTTATACGGTTTTACACCAAGATCTTTGCGTAAAATCTTCCATGTGGTCGAATAACACAAACCCAATTGCTGCGAACGGCGACGAATCGACATTTCACGGTCTTCAGCAACACTCTCAGAAACAGACGCAATATTCTCTTCTGTACGCACTGTACGCATTCGTGTGGTTGGTTTAATGTCCCATAAAGTAAACTGAGTGCGAAACTTGGTCACAATCGCATTAATTGTTTGCTCACTTGGTCGATTATGTAGACCATAAATCGGACGTAAAGCGCGAAACACATTTCGAACCGAACACTGATTTTGGTAATAAAATTCAATGATTTGCAAGCGTTGCTCGTTAGTAAGTCTATTCATGATGAAATGTCAAAGCATACTGAGCATCTTTCTCTTTGACACCATGTCTGAAATCCCACGTGATCTGTCAAATACTAATGCATGAAAATCCTAACCTCAAAAAAATCACTCTTTAGTATAAATGTAACATTGTGTGGAAAATTTGACCAAAATTCAATGTAAAATGTGCATTTTAGAGCAGTAATATAGTAAATCGGATGTACATTTGTATGGGGGCTACATCAAAACATAGACCCATGAGGTCCACTTTCCTGTGAGCTGTGTCTAGTTCAAATATAACACGATCCTGAAAATTTGATCATGACCCCATGTAAAATGTGTATTCTAGAGCAGTAATAGTGTAAATTATAGGGATATTTTTATGGAGGCTATATCTAAATCTGAACCGATTTGGTCCAAATTCAATACTAATTATCCTTCGCCAAAAAAAGTAACTCCTGTCAAATTTCATGGCAATCGGACCACAATTGCGACCTGTAGAGTGCGAACAAGCTTAGATGGACAGCAGACGGACAGACAGACATCGTTAAATCGATTCAGCTGGTGATTCTAAGCCGATCTTAAAGGTGGATCTAGCTGAATTATTTCGTGGTGTTACAAACATTTGGCGCGAAACTAACTTATAATACCCTAGTCCACGAAGTGATGTAGGGTATAAAATGTTAAAATTTCACTCAAAATAAAAAATATTTTTTAAAATTGTCGCAAGCAGCCATACTAATGTGTGTATGACAAGGAATTCTGAAAAAAAAAATAATTTTATGTTTAAAGTTTATTCTGGATAATTATCTAGTCTAAGTCGAATTTACGGTTATTGAGACTAAGTCCAAAAAAATCAACACAAAATATTTTTTTTCCAAAAAATTATATTTATATTGTAGATGGCGACAATGTGAGAAAATAATGGTTTATATTGAGTAGAAGATTAACTCTTTACTGACGTTTTTATTATCGCAGCTTGTTATCCCGATTTAAAAGAAAACAGCCTTACTGAAAGAGTCACGGGAAATTATTATAAAAATTCGTAATTGGAATATTCAATGTAGGACAACAAGAGAGGGTATCTTCGGGAATTTGGAAATGAAATATGACCGGGAATAGCAGAGCATTTAGAAAATTCCTAGTTCAGGGGGGAATACGACGACGCCAATTTTTTGCTATAATTTGTTGTACTTTTTCAAAATAATAATAAGGAAGCAGCACAATTTATTTAAAACAGTTAACATAGTTGTAAGTAATATCGCAATACACATACACAAATTTCAAATCAAATGTGGAATGCACTCCATGGGCCTGACAGGGCTTTCTTTTTTATTGGGATAGCTAACGAGTTCTGAAATTGATGAAACTCTATAGGAGAATATCGCATAATCTCTTACTCATCGAAATATGCATCAATGAATATCCTAAGTAAGGGTTGTTGAAAAATGCACACGAAATTTGTGAGTTAAAGTCTTGTTGTTTTTGCAATGACAGTTGGGCTGCTGCCCCTTGTTTTTGATTTTTATACCCTACACCACTTCGTGGTCTAGTTTTAAATAATACATTTTTTTCAACGAACCATCTTCCGATTTGCGTTTAATTTTCACTTTTGGCAGCGTCCAAATTGTCGCATTGAAACAAATCCACGAATGCCACCTTTTGGCTTTGGGCTGCAGATATCATAAGGACATTCATTCCAGAGGGAAATATTTTGCCTTCGAAAAGACTGACAACACTCCTACATTTTCGCCACTCTTTGTAAGAATAGGCACATGTCTTTTGACGTATAGTTGTACAATTATATATTTATTTAGTTATTCTTCTCGGAGGACCCTTTGTATCGTTTTTAAAGGAATCCCTATATTTACCTCATTTAAGAAGATTTGCAAGGATTTCAACAACATTAACTCTTACACATTGGCACCTACCCCACACACTCTCAAGATACCACCAGAGGAGGGAAAATTTTATAATTTAAGGCCCCTGGCATTGCACACACCCAGTACAACGCAGATACATTGGGCACCATTCCCAAAAATGTACTATTGGCCTAAACAACAATTTGGCCTGTGGCAGCACAGTTGGACACAAATGTTATACGAACCTCTCGCACTTAATTGTGACTTACGAGTGCAGGTGGCTCTCTCTATATATCTATGTGAGTGGGAGTGTGTGTGTGCGAGTGTGTTTCTAAATGTTTCCTCATATTACACACGAGTCTTAATCAAGTTTTGGCAAATATTTTACTACTGTGGTTAATATTACCTTTTATCGTTTCCTAGCACTGCTGCGTACTACGTACATTAAGGATAAAAAGGACATTTGCAATAACAACAGAAGCAACTACAGCAACCAACGGCAATGTGCAAACCCAGGACGACTACAAATGGTAATTACAACAACGACGACGACAACAACATCGGCTAACAACACACTAACTGCAACAACAAAAGCAATAACTTGATTTCTAAGCATATAAACCAAATTTCCAGAACACTCGCCAACATTCACTTTTATGGGGTGACATTTTTGAACGGGCCAGGTTTAAAATGTCAACACAAAACAGCAAACATTTGGGGGGAACTGTTAATTGGCTGACATGTTGTCCGACCATTTTTTACAACCATTTTGTCGAAAGGTTCAAAGTAGCTACAAATCGTTTTTTCTGGAATTAATTCGTTAACATTTGAACGGAAGGTGATATTTTTTAGAAATTTCTCGTGCTTTGAGCAGATGTATTTTTCAGATGATTTGCAATACATTGGATACCAGTTGGGTAGCCCCTATGCATATACTGGATGACCCTCTAAATTTGGTCACCTCGGACATATCAAATTTTGAAATGATTGCCGAAAGTAGAATTATGTACCGATGGCAAATATATTTTGTAAAGTGATAGTCCTCATAAATATAAGTCTAAATAAGTTTAGAAGATATTTGAGTTACGAGAAAAAGTTATATTTTTTCCGACATTGGTTTCGAATTTTTGAAGCTACGATCTCATTATACTAGACAACAACAAGAATTGCCGAATGGCAATATATACTAGTTTCTGACTTCGAAAATGATATTAATAGGACTATTAAAAAAATACTATTATTTTAATTTGCGCCGAGAGTAGAGTTTGCACTTTCCCGTACTTTTTATTTCCCGGGAAAGGTGAATTATTTTTTCAATATCACGGGATCCCGGGACAGCACTGGAAATTGTCAACATATCGTTTCCATGAGTTAAGCTTATTTTTTCCAATGAAACATTCACATATTGTTAAGGTGACATGTGTGATTTATTACTTGGTGCGATTTTTTAGAAACGAATATTCGGCAAGTGAGGCGTACTTCTCGTTCGCTTGTGAGAATAATTTCAAACAAATTTTTTTTTTCAAAAGTAACACGGTTACGGTTATTTTTAGAACAATGACCGTCATCCCTTCATGTAAATCGTGGATCTGAAGAAATTATGTTTAAAGTTTTTTATATTTTATTTTTATTATTAAAATTCCTATTTTCATAATTTTTGGAATATAAGCCCGATCACGCCCGTTTATATGTTCAATTATAGGTATAGATGTTGCGAATGTCAATTTCACATAGAAGTAGAGCTTTAGGAACGCTTTCCAACACCAAGTACGAGTAGTTTCGATACAGTCCCCAAAAAATTAAACACAATTTATTTTTTGGGGAAAAAATAAATAAATAAATAAAAAACCAATAAAAATTTGAAAAAAAAAAATGTTTTATTTTTAGCAGCTAGTAGCGTAACAAATAATTCATTATAACAAAATAAAATAAATAATAATATAAAAATCAAAAATAAATACATTTTAGTTTATTTTCTTATCAATATTTCGTATCTCATCTACGCAGATATTTGTTTTCGAACTTGATATATAAAATAATATTTATATATAAACATATATGGGGGGACCTTCCAAAAAGGTACAATAATAATATAATTAAAACTAATGAATTAGTGGAACCATTGCACTACTGAAAATTAACTTTTAAGATCATAAACTGTACATCGACATTGATGGTGCATTTAATAATGTTAATACCGACACTATTATCCAATTCTTAAACGACCAAAGGATAACGACCGATATGGATAACATGATGGTGGTCCAACAACAAAACCACTACGAACAAGGTTTAGCGTGGTACATCATGGGGCACTCTAGTGATTAACAAACATAAATAATTTACTGAGGATTCTAACTAAAAAGATTCAAATCAATCTGCTATGCAGACTATATAAAAAAATCTTAACACACTTAACATATCTTATAACTGGGCAAACTCAATGGGTCTTAGCCTTTAAAAACCTTTAAAGGAGATTCTTGTTTGGATGGATCCCTGGGTACATATAAAGCTGATAAACTGGCAAGAAAAAGATCAAATCTCGTTTCGGCACTAAAGCTTTCCAGACGACGAAAATTCAAATAAGAAAATGGACAACTTCAACTTGTTCACGGTACGCAGTACTACCAAAGTCTTATAGGGTTGGCCAAATGGGAGTGGAGGCAGTGGTCTGATGAGGTGAGTAACATGGAACTCAGCAGCAGGATGGGACTTCTCAACGGACACTTACCCCAAAGGGCGCATCTACACCGCATGGGGCGATCGGACTCGTCTCTATGGCATGCGGAGATGGTACAGAAACCCTGGATGACTTCCTTTGACATAGGCACGCCCTTTTGATGCTGAGAACCCGCCACCTTTCAGGATCGCTATTACTTAACCTAGAGTACCCTAGAGGTATATGATTAATGAAGTTCATGAGCGACACAGATTCCTAAAAGAGGAACATTTTCTTTCTGCTTTCCTCATTTGCTTTTTAGTTAGAGCGCAACGAAGCGTAAATTTATTTCCTTTGTTGCGACTCCTTTTTTCAACCTAACCTAATTTTAAGATCAACTTTTTTATTCTATATTAAATTAATTTAACAAATTTGTCACCAATTAATCTGAATGTTTTTATACACTCCACGAGAGTATTATGTCTTTGTGCTTTTGTTTGTAACACCCAAAAGGAAGTGAGATAGACCCATTGTTAATTATACCGATCGACTTAGAATCACTTTTTGAATCGATTTAGCGATGTCCGTCCGTCTGTCTGTCTGTCTGTCTGTCTGTCTGTCCGTCCATCTATTCTTGTAATCACGATACAGGTCGCAATTGTACACAGAACCAAATGAAACTTTGCACAACTAAGTTTTTCGGGATAAGAACGAACGCTATTTAATTTGAAGAAAATCGGTTCAGATTTAGATATAGCCCCCATACGAATTTCACTCCCGATTTGACTCTTTTCACTCTAGATACCACATATTTTAACAGATTTTCTTCAAAATTGGCAAAACATCTTATAGTTCAACTAGAAACATCTGTGGTAAAAATGGGTCAGATCGGTTCAGATTTATATATAGCTCCCATACAAATTTCGCTCCCGATTTGATTTTTTCCGCTCTAGAAACCACAAATTGTATCAGAATGTCTTCAGATTTGGCAAAACATCTTATTTTTCAACTAGCAACACCTGTGGTAAAAATGAGTTAGATCGGTTCAGATTTATATATAGCTCCCATACAAATTTGGCTCCCGATTTGATTTTTTCCGCTCTAGAAACACCATATTGTATCAGATTGTCTTCAAATTTGGCAAACTATCTTATATTTCAACTAGAAACGCCCATGATGAAAATGGGTCAAATCGGTTCAGATTTATATATAGCTCCCATACAAATTTCGCTCCCAATTTGACTTTTTCCGCTCTAGATACCACATATTTTAACAGATTTTCTTCAAAATTGGCAAAACATCTTATAGTTCAACTAGAAACACCCATGGTGAAAAAGGGTCAGATCGGTTCAGATTTACATATAGATCAAATACAAATTTCGCTCCCGGATAGACTTTTTCCGCCCCAGAAACCACGAATTTTCTCTGAATTTCGTTGAAGTGACCACAACACGTTATATTTGAACTGAAAGAACTTATTTTGAAAGTTAGTCACTTTATTACATGTTTGGATATAGCCCCGATACAAATATTCTTTTCGATTTGACAAATTGGACCTGGTCATATTAGCCTATGATAAGGAAACATACAAAAATTCTTCCCGTTTTCACTTTTTAGCGAGTTGAATTGTATTCGGATAGAAAGTGGAGTGTATCGTATAGTCGGCCCCGCCCGACTTTAGCCTTTCCTTACTGGTTTTAATTAATTTCACTGCAGACAAACATGCCCTCGGAAAATGTTGGCAAACTCAGATATTCAACCAAATCGGTTGAAATATGCTACACTCGCGTTTTGTAAACCAGGTTTCTTCTTCCCCTAATTTTGTGTGGGTATAAAGACCAACCACTTTAGTTCAAAACTTAACACATTATAATTACATTTTAATTAAACAAAATAAAAAGTTTAACTCAGTTCGAGTACGCTAAATTATAATGATTGGCTCTGGTTTCGTGATATTCAGAATTCTTCTCGAATAATATACAACGAATAGTAGGAGTTTGCAAGCAAACAACATCGATTAAGTTGATGTGGGGATGATTTTCTTTGTGGGTCAGTTAGCGTATGAGTAATATCATCCTCTTTAACTATAACTGATACGCCACCCATATGATGATAGGAAAATTTACAGTATTAATATTTTGAAAGAAATTTAGTCGTAGATAATCGTTGTAAATTCGACAATTTGTAGTAAAATGTAAACAAAATATAAATAGTATTCATTGATCCACATATTGGAAATATTTCTAAAATAAGACTAGATCGCAGTTGAGTAAAATAACTCCTGAAAAATAAGAGTAAGTTGCAGAGCTTAAAAATAAGTAAAAAAGGCACTCGTCGATTTTCGTAGAAGTGTAGTAATATTACAGGAAATTTTATTTATACACACCACGAGAGTATTATGTCCTTATGCATTTGTTTGTAACACCCAAAAGGGTGTATGTCTTTGTGCATTATACCGATCGGTTTGGAATCACTTTCTGAGTCGATTTAACAATGTCCTTCTGTCCATCTATTGTTGTAATCACGATACAGGTTGCAATTGTAGCCAGAACCAAACGAAACTTTGCACAACGAAGTTTTTCGGGACAATGACGAAGGCTATTTAATTTGAAAATCGATTCTGATATAGATATAGCTCCCATACGAATTTCACTCCCGATTTGACTCTTTTCACTCTCGATACCAAATATTTCAACAGATTTTCTTCAAAATTGGCAAAACATCTTATAGTGCAACTAGAAACACCTTTGGTAAAAATGTGTTAGATCGGTTCAGATTTATATATAGCTCCCATACAAATTTCGTTCCCAATTTGAATTTTTCCGCTCCAGAATCTACATATTTTACCAGATTTTCTTCAAAATTGCCAAAACATCATATATTTAAACTAGGATCACCTATGGTTAAAATGGCTCACATCGGTTCAGATTTACAATAAATTGAGCATAACAAGTTATACTTCAACTGGAATAACTTGTTGTGAAAATTAGTCACTTCATTCCATGTTTGTATATAGCCCCGAAACAAATATTATTCTCGATTTGACAAATTAGATAAGGTCATATTAGCCTGTGATTAGGAAACATAACATTTTTTTCCCGTTTTTACTTTTTTACTGAATTGAATTGAATTTCGATAGAAAGTGGAGTGTATCATATAGTCGGTCCCGCCCGACTTTAACCTTTCCTTATTTGTTTTTTTTTTAATATAGCCAAACCAAAACAAATACAAATATTGAAAAAATAATTTTAGAAATAAATGTAATATTTTTATTATTTCAAACCTTATAAGGCAAGACTACCAATACGTTTAAATATCGAAATAATAATTCAATTCAAAAACTAAATATTCTTATATTTATATCTTCAACAAGCTTAAATACCATAAATATTGGTAGATAGTGAGTGCTACAGTTGGTAGTATTTTAATTCCATTTTAATTTCAAAAGTACACATTTTGAAAATCCATTATCTCACGTACGTAGCGCAAATAACTTCATGATTCTACACATTTTTGCCTTAAAAGTAAAAAGTGGAATGTCTACACCGAATTCCATGATTCTAGCTACGACCATTTGGTTGGTAATTTTCCAATTTTACCCCCTTCAGAGTACGACTTTCTAAAATATCTTTATTGTATATGTCTACGCAATTAGAGGGATGTACACACAGAATTTCATCATTCTAGCTGTATTCGTTTAGTTAGTACTATTTTTATCCCCTGTAGTCTTGATAGTACAAATTTTGAAAATCCATTATCAGACGTACATGTGCAAAGTGCAAAATAACCTAACTTCGTGATTCAACCAATTTTTGCCGTAAAATAAAAAGTACGAGTTTGGAAAAAAAACTTTTTATTTTGCGTGTCTATGCAGTCAGAGGAATGTATACACCGAATTCCATGATTCACCTACGCCCATTTGGTTTGTACCATTTTTATGCCTCTGTACCCATTGTGTCCCTGGAAAGTACGAATTTGGAAGAAACCTTTTATTTTTCGTGTCTACGCAGTCAGAGGAATGTATACTCCGAATTTCATGGCTCTAACTGCGGTCATTTTCCATTTTAATACCAAAAAGTACGAATTTAGAAAAAATCACTTTATGTTGCACGTTTTTGTTATAGGGGGAATGCGCATACCCAATATCAAGCAAGTACAATTAGACATATTAAACAAGTAAAAACAGCGCTAAGTTCGGCCGGGCCGAACTTTATATACCCTCCACCATGGATTGCATTCCACAGAGGTTGTCGGTTTTCGTAGAAGTGCAGTAATATTACAGGAAAATATAATTTTTTTAATGTAGGCAAGGCAAAACAAATACAAATATTGAAAAAATAATTTTATAAATAAATATAATATTTTAATTATTTCAAACCATTATTTATTTCAAATCAAAAAATAAATATACTTATATTTATATTTTCAAAAAGCTTAAATACCATAAATATTGGCAGATAGTGGGAGCTACAGGTTGTATTTTCATTCTATTTTAATTCCAAAAGTACAAAAAAATCCATTATCAGACGTACATAGTGAAAAATGACCTAACTTCATGATTCAACCAATTTTTGCCATAATAGAAAAGGTACAAATTTGAAAAAAAAAAAAAACTTTTTATTTTGCGTGTCTATGCAGGCAGAGGAATGTATACACCGAATTCCATAATTCCAGCTGCGACCCCCTTGACGTTTCTACGCAATTAGAATTTGATCATTCTAGCTGTAGTCATTTAGTTGGTACTATTTTTATCCCTCTGTACCATTTTATCCCTTGAAAGTACGAATTTCGAAAAATCCGTTTATTTTCCGTTTCTACGCAATCAGAGGAATGTATACTCCGAATTGCATGACTCTAGCTGCGGTCATTTGGTTGGTACTATTTTTATCCCTTTTTTCTATTTTGTCCCCAAAAAGTACGAATTTCGAAAAATCCGTTTATTTTCTGTGTATACACAGTCATGTCTACGTAGTCAATGAAATGTATACTTCGAATTTCATGACTCTAGCTGCGGTCATTTGATTGGTACTATTTTTATCCCCTTTTTTATATTAACCCCAAAAAGTACGAATTTTTAAAAATCCGTGTATTTTACTTGTCTACGCAATCAGAGGAATGTATACACCGAATTTCATTATTCTAGGTACAGCCGTTAAGTTGGTACCATTTTTATCCCTCTTTTCCCATTTTACCCCTTAAAAGTACGAATTTGAAAGAATACTTTTATATCATGTATCTACTCAATTAGAGGAATGTACACACCGAATTTCGTGTTTCTAGCTGTTGTCGTTTAATGTGTACCATTTTTATCCCTTTTTTGCCCCATTTCACCCCCTACAAATAAGAATCACTTTATGGTGCAGTTTTTTGCTATAAGGGTAATACGCATACCAAATATCAAGCAAATATAAACAGACATATTCAAAAAACATGCTTAAATACGCTAAAATAGTACGGATTATTGTGGGTATTTTTAGTCCTTGTGAGGGGAAAATTTTTCCCTTTGGGCCGATTTCGCCCCATTTCAATCCCAACCGATCTACGACTATAAGACGCATTTATGGAAAATTTGGCCGTCCTAGCTCCTTTCGTTTAGATGCTAGCGTGCTTTCAACAGACGGACGGACGGACGGACATGGCTAGATCGTCTTAGAATTTTATGACGATCAAGAATATATATACTTTATAGGGTCTCAGGTCAATATTTCAAGGTGTTACAAACGGAATGACAAAGTTAGTATACCCCCATCCTGGAGGTGGAGGGTATAAAAAATATGCTTAAATACTCTAAAATATTATGGGTTATTTTTCCCTTTGGGCCGATTTCACCCAGTTTAAATCCCAGCCGATCTACGACTACAAGACGCATTTTTGAAAAAATTGGACGTCCTAGATCCTTTCGTTTTTATGCTATCGTGGTTTCAACAGCCGGACGGACGGACATGGCTATATCTTCTTAGAATTTTATGACGATCAAGAATATATATATTTTATAGGGTCTCAGGTCGATATTTCAAGGTGTTACAAACGGAATGACACAGTTAGTATACCCCCATCCTGGAGGTGGAGGGTACAACAAGGAAATGCTGCAGTAAATATATCCTTTTTTCCTTGGAGTATTCACCTTAATGTATTTATATTTTTATTTAAAAACTATAACTATATTTAAAAACTATCTATTATTATTAGAAAACTTGGAGCTGTTGACCTGGACAGTTACGGCATTGCTACACCGCATCCATGTGCACGGATATGTGCAAATGAAGTAGTTGGCCGTCCTTTGCTGTTATGGCCATTTTAACTAATGCACATAATTGTCCTTGTTGTTGTGAACATTACAAATGAGTGTGTGAGTGTGAGTGCGTATTCTTTCTGGGAGTGGTAAATGAGGCAGGCATGCCAGCGACTACATTGCCGGCATTTAAGTGAGCTTGTTTGTGTGGAGTTTGCTGGGAAGTTTTGTGAGAAAATCTTGTGGTTACAATCTCAGTTTGTGGTTAAAATGTTATATTTTACTTTTAGGCTAAAATTGCCTAAAACGCCAAGGTACAGCATGAGGTGTTATTATACGAGCGGCCAACGCAAGATGAACAGCAACAGAACTAACCAAAGTTGTTGTTAATATTGCTATTAGTTTTGTGTTGCTGATGTTTTTGGGTTTTACTTTATTATCTCACATTTACACACTCACACAGTCTCAAACAAAAAACCCCAAAATCACCGACACACATACAACATTCACACAACACAGTGGTAATGGCCAAACTTGTTTTATTGGTTATCATTAAAAGTTTTCGTAGTAGTGGTGAGCGTGTGTGTCCAGGCAATACTTCAGCATTAAGCCACACACATGTGTGTGTGTGTCCACACATCCTGGTGCATCCTGAGGTGCAAACCATTAAGTCTCTGTCTGTACAACGGGTGTGTTTGCGTACAACGAGTGTGTTTGTGACAAATGCTTTTTCAAAAATGCATTTGGTATAGTTTCCCTCAAAAGAAGTCATCTAACTTTGTGGTCACTCCTCAGCTTGTCCTTGCACTGTGCACTACCATTTAATTTTGTTATAGTTCTTCGAATGAAGCAGATTTGTTGCTTAATAAGGAAATTATGACAGTTTGTTGTAGATGGACATTTGTCTTTTGGTCATTTTTCTGTGATATTGTGTTAACTTGATTTCATTGCCAGATATACGTTCATATAAGAGCCAGTAATTCGGTTTGGTTTGCGGACAATCCCACATCAAATGTCATAAAGATTAAATTAGAAATACAATCCATGCACTCAGAGAAAATCATAAGTATTTTAGTAATGACATTAAGAGTGGAATATGAATTCATTCAAAGGGACGCCAAGTATTGGATAGGTGACCCCCCATACTATATTTCAAATGACACTGTCACAACGTTTATACAAGATATAAGGCACAAGATAAGGCACAAGTCACACTTCTGAGATATACAATGGTTTATGTTTGAGTCAATTGAAAAATATTTTTCCACCGAAGCACAAATTTTATTCTTAGAATATTCTACTACTATATCGAACTTTTGTAAGAAAAATCGACAACGTTGGTACCTCTTAGGGAACCACGACTTTCAGAGGATGTACTGACTTAGACCACTTTCATTGTTCCCAAATTAAAAACACAAATTTTTTATTATACCCTACACCACTTCGTGGACTAGGGTATTATAAGTTAGTTTTCCGCCAAATGTTTGTAACACCAAGAAATAATCGAGCTACGGATCGGATTAGAATCACCAGCTGATTCGATTTAACGATGTCTGTCTGTCCGTCCGTCTGCTGTCCATCTATTATCATGAAATTTGGCAGAAGTTACTTTTTTGGGCCAAGGACGATCGGTATTGAATTTGGACGAAATCGGTTCAGATTTAGATATAGCCCCCATACAAATGTCGCTCCCGATTTGACTTTTTCCGCTCTAAAATCCACATATTGTACCCGATTTTCTTTAAAATTGGCACAACATTTTATAATCGAACTAGAAACACCTATGGTGAAAGTGGGTAAGATCGGTTCAGATTTAGATATAGCCCCCATACAAATGTCGCTCCCGAATGTTTAACCCATTTTGGCCAAACTTTGTATATTATATTTCACCAATAAACATACATTGTGAAAGCGGGTCACATCGTTACAGGTATCAATATACCCCCATACAAATGTCCTTTCCGATTTAGCATTTTTTGCCAAACACATACATTTACATTATTCAAAAATCCTCCCCGATTTCACTTTTTTACCGAATTGAATTGTAATGAGATAGAAAGTGGGGTGTATCATATAGTGGCTCCGTCCGTCTTTAGCCTTTCCTTACTTGTTTGGGAGATGCCTATATGTCGATACTTTGGTATAACCCAAATGGGGCCACATTCTGCTCAATTACAGCTCTAGAAACTACATCTTACATCGGATCCTCATCAAATTTTGCAGATCATTATATGTTTTAACTAGGAATTCCTACCGTGAATGAGAAATATATAGGCGCATGTTTTGGCACAGGCTTCAAGTGTTGTTATAGGCCTTCAAATGTCCGTCCGATTCATCCTATTACCGCTGTATAATCTGTATTTGTCTTTGGATCTTGATCAATTTTTCCAGATCATGTTATATTTACTTTACTCGGAATATCTGCTGGCAAGTCGGATCAATTACTTTATTATTTACCATACTCATTAAATTTGACTAAAGATGAATTTAAAGTATACTGTATAATTTATATGAACTACATTAAATTGCTCTCATGAAATACCTGAGTTTAGTAATCAAAGCGTGGTATATACGCAGGGAGTGGTGTAGGATATTATATAGTCGGCCCCGCCCGACTTTGCTTATTTGTTTTTTTTTTTGCAAAAGTAATATTTCCGTACCAAAAATGAAAGAAAACACAAAATCTGATCAAAGTAGAGAGAAAAATTTATATATCTAATTTTTTTGGATTTTTGACTTATCTGACACATATGTGAGTTGGTTACCGGAGCGCAGTGGACCAGAATCACCATTGGCAAACATTCGATAAATTTTGGTATAATAATCTCTTTTGAATTTTGTAAAAAAGTGATATTAGACCAATTATTATTATATTGAGATTTATTTAACATCGGGTAATCAGGAATATGTTATAAATTAGGTATTTATACACTCCACGAGAGTATTATGTCTTTGTGCATTTGTTTGTAACACCCAAAAGGAAGCGAGATATACCCATTGTTAATTATACCGGTCGACTTAGAATCACTTTTTGAATCGATTTAGCAATGTCCGTCTGCCTGTCTGTCCGTCCATCCGTCCGTCTGTCTGTCCATCTATTCTTGCAATCACGATGCAGGTCACAATTGTAGCTAAAACCAAATGAAACTTTGCACATAGCAGTTTTTCGCGATAAGGACGAACGCTATTTAATTTGAATAAAATCGGTTCAGATTTAGATATAGCCTCCATACGAATTTCACTCCCGTTATGATTCTTTTCACTCTAGATACCACATATTTTAACAGATTTTCTTCAAATTTAGCAAAACATCTTATATTTCAAGTAGAAACACCAGTAGTGAAAATAGGTCAGATCGGTTCAGATTTAGATATAGCCCCCATACGAATTTCACTCCCGATTTGGCTCTTTTCACTCTAGAAACAACATAGTTTATTAGAAATTTGGCAAAGCAGTTTATATTTAAACTAGGAACACCTATGGTGAAAATTGGTTAGATCGGTTCAGATTTATATATAGCTTAATTCAAATGTCGCTCCCGACTTGACTTTTTCCGTTCAGAAACCACGTATTTTCACTGAATTTCTTCACATTGAGCATAACACGTTATACTGAACTGGAACAGGAAGAACCTATTGTGAATGTGTTCCATGTTTGCATACTGCACTAATATAAATATTCTTCTCGATTTGATAAATTGGGTTTGGTCATATGAGCCTATGATTAGGAAACATACAAAAAATCCTTCCCGTTTTCACTTACTACCGTATTGAATTGTATTTGGATAGAAAATGGAGTGTATCATATAGTCGGCCCGTCCGACTTTAATCTTTCCTTACTTGTTTTTATTTTGGGTTTTAATGATTTTTGACATAAGAAATTAATTTTCTTTCGTATTACAGATTTTTTTTAGAGTTTGAAAATTTGAAAAACGAAATTTCCTTTTTTCGAATTTGTCGAGCTGTTTTAAGAGCTGTAGCATTCGTAATTGTGGTTCTCTAGCTTTTTTGAAATTGTTGGTCCATAGAAATTTAAATTTGAATTAAAAATTAAAAACTTCATGAATTAGAAATCATTTCCATTACGAACTTTAGAACACAAATCGTACCAAAAATGTGGATGTTATTGCGAACTTTTTAAAAAATCATAAAAAATAGCACTAACATTTAAAAAACTGCTTAGCTCATGAATTGCTAGCGATAAAGCCGAAAAAATTTGTGAAAACACACAAAAAAAAAAACAAAGATAAATTTTGGGTATGGAACATCCACAACTTCTTGCGAAATCTTCTTAATAATTAAAACGAAATACTTGTTTCTATTATTTTTTTATATATATTGTTTATGAGCTTGTATAGAAATTTTGTTGAAATACTTAACCACAGCATAGAATTTTCAGAGAACATACACATAAATCAATGTTTTTAAAATCTAGCCGGAGTGATCATAAAATATTCAATTAAAGTACTCCCGAAGAACTTTCAAATAAGATAAGGTTAAAGCAATTGCGAAATACAAGGATTTGAATATACAATTGTCAACAGAAATTCCAAACTTTGCAAATAACATTTTAAGATATTTTTCCAAAGACATTTGCAAAATATTTTCCTAAGAAGAATATTTTGCGAGATTTTCAAAAAAACTCGGTATTTTTTGATTGACATGGAATGAAGGATGTACTCGTCAGGGGGAAATATTGAAGCTAAATAGTAATAAAGAGGTCACACCCGCGACCGATATTAATTTTGTCCACCTGCTAGATTTTAGATTATGTACCATTTTATTTTGAAAGTAATAACGAATAGCGATAATTTAAAAATTAAGCTTTTTCCTCCTTCGTAAAGTAGTCGATCTGTGCGAAACGTCCTATTCGTGGCCAATATATATATTTTCAATTTTAGTGTAGGATTAGGTATTTTCCAAAAAATACCAAAAAAAATCTTTCGCCCAAATTAAAATGGAAAACTGATTACAGGTTTTCTACATATGATTTTTAGTTTCATAGCCAATAAAAGTGTAAAATTGTCTACCGGGGCAATATGTAATATTACAGAGAAATATATTCTAATTTGTGGGTATATTTAATTAGCATGGGCTTGCTTCATTAGATTCATTCATTGGATATTTTTTTTATCAAATTAGGCACGGTGTTGTGTTATATTTTCAATGAAAATATTAAGTCTTTGAGTGTTATTTCATTGAATGTTATTAGCGCCGTTGTACAATTTGTACAATGCAAAAGAGATACATTTTTGGAAAGACATTTTTTGAAGATCTTCCGATCTTGTTGAAGTTTGGTGAACGTGTTTTGCTAAATATATTTTTATACACTCCACGACAGTATTATGTCTTTGTGCATTTGTTTGTAACACCCAAAAGGTGAAAATATATTGAAAACTATGTCAACCTTGTAGCGTTGTTCAACCAGTCTTAAAATTTGTTTTGTAAAAGCCATTGGGATTTTTTTTTCGCAGGTGAATTGCTGGTTTTTAGAACAGAAGAATTAAAATTAAAGTGGGTTTTTGGCATTTTTATACCCCCAATCTACAGAATAGGAGGGTATATATCATTTGTGACAGACAAAAACAGTAACGCATTAAAGGAGTGACTTAAAACGCTAAGAATATTTGAACCAACTCCATTTCACGACTTTTTAAGTTGTTTGAGCCATATCCGTCCGTCTGGCTGGTGCATACGGTAACTCTCGAAAGGAGTAATAAGTAATAAATTCAAACTTTGCACATGATAATTTTTACCCAAACTTAGTTTAAGTCCGAAGATGGGCGAAATTGCCACTACAGGTAGCTCCCTCACAAATGACCCATATTATTAAATTAAAACTAATGTAACTTCCAAACGTATATTCGTGTTCAACTATATTTGTTTTATAAATATGGGAGCTGGGGTCATGTGCCATCTAGTACGTTCCACACAAATTATCCTGCCCTAAGTAAAATCTAATTCCTTTTAACTTTCGTATATATGTTCCCCGAGAGTAAGTCGGTTTAGCCAACTGAAGAATACTTAATTGTTTATTTGGGGAATTTTTCAAAATAAAACAATCACAAATTAAATAAGACCAAAAGATATTTTAGGGAAATTTCGTTGTTTTTTAGAGGATGCATTTCATTATTTGGGGTTTATTTCATTTGTACAAGATATTTTAGTTCGGAAAGCTGGCTACTCGGTGTATGAGTAAAGCCTTTCTTTATGAGGTATATCCAAAGCATTTGTTTAATGTTTCCATGCGTTAACGGCTTTCGAACGGGCATAACGATTTTCTCCCCCGATTTGTGATAGGCATTCGTATGGCTGATTTACAACATGTAGTGAAATTCATGATCCAAAGTGATGAAAACTGAAATAGTCACACATGTAATAATCGAGCGAGCACGACAGGAAAGCAGAAGATAAAACTGAAAGCCCGAGGATTGCATGATTGCTAACCAGCCCTCGCGAAGTAGTAAATAGCGTCAGTCTCGCGGGGTGAGAGGTGTTGGTGCGGGGGTGTGGTTTAGGATGTAGGCGCCAGAAATAGTGAATCCTACTAGTGGGTTCGGATTTTGATGAAATTTAGTAAAAGTGTTTGGTATTGCCAAATATACGTCAGATTTTTTTTTAAATTTTGAAAACTTTAATTTTGAAATATTTTCTTACGCCATTTCTACATACAAGAAAAAATTATTGATTACTTTAATGTATATATATCGAAATAATACTTCAAGTCAATTAAAAAAGTAAATATAAAACAAAAATCTTCAAAAAAGCTTAAATACCATAAATATTGTTAGATAGAGGGTGCTACAGCTGATTGTCTTTCCATCCTATTTTAATTCCAAAAGTACAAATTTTGAAAATCTACTATCTGACATACACAGGGCAAGATAACATACTCCATGATTCAACCTATTTTTGCAGTAAAAGCAAAAAAATACGAATTTGGAAAAATCTTTTTATTTAGAGTGTCTATGCAATTCGAATTCGGGAAAAATACTTCGCTACTATGTATCTACTCAATTAGAGGAATGTACACACCGAATTTTGTGTTTCTAACTGTTCTCGTTTGATAGGTACCATTTTTATCCCTTTTTGCCCCATTTCACCCCCTACGAATAAGAATCACTTTATGGTGCACGTTTTTGTTATAGGGGAATGCGCATACCCAATATCAAGTATATACAAGCAGACATATTGAAACAAGTAAGAAGGCGTTAAGTTCGGCCGGGCCGAATCTTATATATTCTCCACCACGGAGTGCATTCTACAGTATTACCAGCAAATTAAGGATTAAAGGATGTCGACATAGAAGTACAGATCCATATTACGAAAATTGTGATATGTTTATGCACATTACTATATTTGATTACTATTTCAAACTATAATGTATACTTATGCGCACTGTTTAAAATCTACTACTCTAATTGTGAAAGTGAACATGCCGAAAATATTAGGCGATTGTCAGTCGCCATTATGGAGAAGCATTTTCAGATACAGACAAAGTGACTGCATAATTTTGATAAGAAAAGTACAAATTTTAAAGATATCCCCATTCGCGCCATTCTCCGCTCAAATGTACAAATTTGGAAAAAAAACTTTTTGTTTCGAGTCTTCATAGTCAGACCACCGAATACACACCGAATATATACACCGAATTTCATGATATTAACTTCAGCGGTTTGGAAGATCCCATTTTTACCTCTCTTTTTCAATTATATCCCTTAAGAGTACGAATTTCGAAAAATCCCTCTATTTTACGTGTTTATGCAATTAGAGGCATGTACACACCGAATTTCATGATTCTAGCTGTTGTCGTATCATTGGTACCATATTTTATCCTTTCTTGTCCCATTTCGCCCGCTAAACCATTTATATTCTTTGTGGTGCTTCCATGCTACAAGAGGAATGTCCGCAACAAATTTCAAATGTATGAAATTCAGAAATTTAATTAATAAGCCAAGGCTACCAATATTTTTATACTATGTACATATATAATGGAAATAATACTTCAATTCATAAAGTAAATATAAGGCAGCAATCATAAATACCCTAAATATTGGGGGATAGAGAGTGTATTTTCAGCTGCAGTCCTTTGGTTGGTTGTATTTCCATCTATTTTAAATTCAAAAGTATACATTTTGAAAATACCTTATCTCTCACGTGCGCAGTATAAGACAACTTCATGATTCTACCATTTTTTTTTGTCGTAAAAGTAACAAAATAAAGTACGAATTTGGAAAAAAAAATATTTTACGTGGCTATGCACTCAGAGGAATGTATATGCGGCCATTTTGTTGGTACCATTTTTATCCCCTTTTTCGCATTTTATTCCTTAAAAGTATGACTTTCGAAAATTTCATCATGTAGCCTTTTAGTTGGTACCATTTTTATCCCTCTGCTCCCATTGAATCCCTTGAAAGTACGAATTTGGAAAAACGTTTTTTTCGTGTCACTCAGTCAGAGGAATGTATACCGCGAATTTCATTATTCTAGGTGCAGCCGTTTGGTTGGTACTATTTTTATCCCTCTATCCCCATTTAACCCCTTAAAAGTACAAATTTAGAAAAAATACTTGTACACTTGTACACGCCCAATTTCGTGTTTCTATCTGTTGTCGTTTGATAGGTACTATTTTTTATCCCTTTTCGTCCCATTTCGCCCCCTACAAATAAAAATTGCTCTATGGTGCCCTTTTATGCTATAAAGGGAATGCGAATTGCAAATATCAAGTAAACACAAGATATTATGTTCAAAAAGCATGCTGAAATTCTCCAACTATTAGGGGTATTTTCAGTCCTTGTGAGGGAAAATTTTTTCCCTCTGGGCCGATTTCGCCCACTTTCAATTCCAACCGATCTGCAACCATAAGACACATTTAGGAAACATTTGAACCTCCTAGCTCATTTCGTTCGGCCGCTATCGTGCTTTCAACAGAGAGACAGACGGACTTAGCTATATCGTATTAGAATTTTACCACGACCCATAATATATATACTTTATGGGGTCTCCGATGAATATTTTAAGGTGTTACAAACGGAATGACAAAGTGAATATATCCCATCCTGGAGGTGGAGGGTATAAAAACCATGCTTAAATACTCCAAAATATATAATAGAAGTTATTATGGGTATTTTTAGTCCTTGTGAGGGAAAAATTCTTCCGTCTAGATCGATTTCACCCACTTACAATCCCAACCGATCTACGACTATAAGACGCATTTATGGAAATTTTGGACATCCTAGCTCCTTTCGTTTAGATGCTAGCGTGCATTCAACAGACGGACTGGCGGACATGGCTAGATCGTCTTAGAATTTTATGGTGATCACAAATATATATACTTTGTAGGGTCTCAGGTCGATATTTCACCCATCGTTGAGGTGGAGGGTATAAAAATAAGGTTTTTAATATTTTTTCAAAGAATATTGCAAATTATTAAATTGAAATTTTAGCGCAAACTATAAAATTCATTCTACGGTGAGGGAGATTTATAACATGATTTTAAGTAGTTAGTTTTAACATAATATCCTCAATATCTTTCCATTGCATTATTCATTTCAATGATTCTATCTCAGCAATCTGCTGACAATCAGAACAAAAAAAACAACAACAAACATTTAATTGTCATTAGAATAAATACCAGACAATTTCGAAATGCTGCTCCCTATTAAATGGATTGAAAGATACTGTTTAATATTGTGTGCTACCTTTTAATCTGCAGGATAATAAAAATAAAGCCATTCAAAAGGTATGAACACACACTAATAACAATATGCAGACACGTTCACCTTGACACCTTGCCTCCTTCATACATATTTACAAAGTAATATCCCAGCATTGTGACCCAACACACAGATAGACAGACGGACGTTCGTAGACGTTACGTACATATGAAATGATATCTTTAACAATCACTGCATCAGTGAGAATATAATCAAATAAAATTGTAAAAAGTGTTGTCAAATGGTGCAAAAATTAGATTTCCTTAGCTAAAGGATATTGGATGCTCCAAACAAAATGTGACAACGGCCACAACAACAGGAAACGAATGCGAAAAAAAGTATATGCATATACCCACACATACATACATATCTATGTATGTATGAATGTGTTTATATTTGAAGTTTCATAAGGCAAGGGCCAAATAGCATTTTTGTTGGGTTATATGGTGGAGGAGTAGGATGTTACCAAATGAATATTGAGTGTGCTTTTAACCTTTAGCACACACACACACTCATAGAGTTTCCCCATACACCCTCATGTGTGCACTTGCATACCTAGAGGGTTATTAAGTAAGGATACATGTTTATATTCTACACACTATGAATTATTTGAAATATTCACCGGAATCGCCGGAGCATATGAGAACTAATAAAGACAACTGCTACAAGGTCGGCTGCATATTAAATGGATTGATATAGAAGAAAAGAACACGACTAGAAATTAGACGTCATTGATTTTTCCTTTGGACCAACAGGGATATACATCATATGTTGATGGTTCTTCAATGGAATGAAAAGAGCTATTTTCGGTAGATGGTGCGCTTTTTTGTTTTTCCATTTTAATATTAGTTACTTGACCAACTATGCAAATAATGGTTACGAATCTTCAAAAATCTTCACCTTTACAAAAATTGTAATCCACATTTGCCAACCCTTTCCTACATACGGCGTATGTGTGCCCGGTAACAATTTTGTGTAACAAAACTGCCGCACTAAAAGCCAACTACGATGACTTTAATTGGATTGCAAAACGTTACGTTTTTCTTTCGACATCTTTTTTGTTGCTGCTGCTGGTGTTGTTGTTGTTGTCGTTGGTCCTGTTCCGCCGGTACTCGGTGCAAATAATTCTGCTCTTTGTTTGCCTTGTTTCTTGCTACAGCAAAATGCCCTTAAGTGTTCTCTTCAAAATCAAACAAAAAAAGAAACAAAATCCAAAACGCTCGCTCGCTCCCAATAATGATGAAAAAGTGTAACTGCATTTGTTGTCCTCGAATTCTTTTTGGTTTTGATTTTCAGTTCAGTTCGGTTGGCTTTGTGAAATCCAGCGTAAAGGTTTGCCGCTTTTTTTCTTTCGTGGGCAACATAAGCTTGTACATTTTACAAGGATTTAATAGACGCGGAAAAAAGCGTTACTAATATTGTTAACTTTTTCGGGGGAAGAAACAGTGTTGCCGGATTTTTAAGCGAAATCCTTGTATCTTTGAAGCAGTTTAAACTTTTTCTGGTGAATTGGAAGCAAGAATGTTGATCAATACCCATAAGAGTATATGGGAAAATCTACAAAATAGTCCGATTTCAATTTTGAAAAATTAAAAATTTCAAATTAGAGGCACACGTTTTATTTTAGCGTCAACTTGTTAAAAATACATTAAATATAAATAATGTGCTCGCGTGCATCATTTTTTTCAAGTGCTGAAGAAGTTATAATCGGATTGTCCCTTTTGGTTCTATTGCAAGTTTAGCGTCACGTTTTATTTTAGCGTCAACTTGTTAAAAATACATTAAATATAAATAATGTGCTCGCGTGCATCATTTTTTCAAGTGCTGAAGAAGTTATAATCGGATTGTCCCTTTTGGTTCTATTGCAAGTTAAGCTTGAAACCCCTATGAAAATCAACAAAATTTAACCTAAAATGGCTCTCGGTACCAAAATAATAATTCGATCTATTTAGCACTTACACACATTATTAGTAGTACTCATATTTACCGATCACACAGGGTTGCCACTAGTTATTTTTCAAACTGCGGATGTGCTCTTCAAAAAATATGAAATTTCATGATCTGCACGCATCGACCTGATGATGTTTGTACTGTCATAATTTCTTTGTTGCTGAAGGCACACTAAATTGTGTGGTCGCCTTTTGTTAGTATCTCTGTCGTTTATAATCCAATATTAACAAATTTGCAATTACGTTCACGCTGAAAGCGCAAAAAAGAAAATTGTATCAATTTTCGTTTTATGCAAAAACAGAGTGACAGATTTTGAAGAGCTACCATTTATTCCTCAGTGATGGCACATGCTTTTTTCAACATATAGAAGATTTTGCAACATCATTACTATCATCCACAAAAATAAAGAGTGATTTTTTTGAGGTTAGGATTTTCATGCATTAGTATTTGACAGATCACGTGGGATTTCAGACATGGTGTCAAAGAGAAAGATGCTCAGTATGCTTTGACATTTCATCATGAATCGTCTTACAAACGAACAACGCTTGCAAATTATTGAATTTTATTATCAAAATGCGTGCTCTGTTAAGAAAGTTCATTGCGCGCTTCCATTTTATGGTCAGTTTAATCGACCCACTGAAGCGGCTATTCGGGCTATTGTGACTAAATTTCGCACCAAATTTACATTGTTGGACATTAAACCACCAACACGCTTACGTAGAGTGCGAACTGAAGAAAATATCGCAGCTGTATCGGCCAGTGTTAATGATGACCACCAATTTTCGATTCGTCGCCGTTCGCACCAATTGGGTCTCTGTTACTCAAAAATGGGATGGACCACCTAAGACGCAGCCGCGGTCAACATTTAAATGAAATTATCTTCAAAAAGTAAATGTCATGGACCAATCTAACGTTTCAAATAAAGAACCGATGAGATTTTGCAAATTTTATGCGTTTTTTTTTTTTTTAAAAAGTTATCAAGCTCTTAAAAAATCACCCTTTATTAGAATGATTTTCTTTTATGCTGAAAAAGTTATAGCCAAAAGAGTTGAACAACTTTCGAAAGTTACAAGCAAAATTAGGGTAAATTAGGGTAGACCTTAGCTCAGTAGACTACATTAACAGCATAATTTTAAAACTTTAGGATGTTGGCGAGGTTAAACTCGTCGTTTTGAAAATTATGAAACTTTCAGAAATATTAGTGACATGGAATCGTACTATACCGTAGATTTGCCCATATAGACAGATACCTTACATAAATTCTATCTCTATAAACTGATTAGAGCTTGTTTTTCGGATAAGGCCAAATGTAAAGCTACAGCTTGAAGAAAGTGTAAACAAGAAAAGAACATCTCGCAACTGACAACTTTTAGAGCAGCAATACAATTTTTGGTTCACATTATGCCTATCTATGACGATATGTTTGGCTAGGGTGTGGTGGCACCAACAATCTTTTGACTCACTTATTTGGTTGGTTTATGTGGCCGGAAGCGTCAATTAGTGCCTTAATTCGCAGTTTTGAATGGACTACCACATTTGGAAAGGTTTTTTTTATATCTAGCCTTAAACATTGCGATATTGATTACATCTCCAATATAAATTTCCGATATCTCGTCGGAATTTCTTTCCAAAGGCCCTGTGGACCGTGGGTTTATTAACTGGGTAGTCGAATAAGAAGTGCTCGATTGTCTCCTTTTTTTCTTTGTTTTTGCATTTACGGTAGTGCTCGGTTAATTGCATCTTCATTTGTGGGGCATGGTTTTAAATTGGCCAATAACCCGTCAGCTCTGGGATACTCTCATATTTCATATTTGACAAGTATCCAAGATTTTCCACTTGAAAGCTCGCCTTAGTGAGTATATGAATATACAACATTTAACAGTTCGTTCTCATAGTTCTGTTCTGACTCACTTAGACCAGAAGAAGTCCAAACGTCTTCTAGTCATAGCCGGACAGAGACAGATAAGGTCCTCTCAATCTACCACTCGTTGTTTGATTCGATACAACAATATGACAACCAGGTCGCAGCTACAACAGCGTACGGTTTTCAAAAGTCTATATCTTCAGAGAAAATCAGTACATATGGTGAGGAAATGGGTGCAGTTGGAAGAAAAACTCAAAAATAATAATTTTTTAAAAAATCAAAGAGGGCCGTAATTTCTGTATTTATAAAGGGTGATTTTTTAAGAGCTTGATAACTTTTTTTTAAAAAAAAACGCATAAAATTTGCAAAATCTCATCGGTTCTTTATTTGAAACGTTAGATTGGTCCATGACATTTACTTTTTGAAGATAATTTCATTTAAATGTTGACCGCGGCTGCGTCTTAGGTGGTCCATCCGCTTAGTCCAATTTTGGCATTTCCACGTTTTTGAGTAACAGAGACCCAATTGGTGCGAACGGCGACGAATCGAAAATTGGTGGTCATCATTAACACTGGCCGATACATCTGCGATATTTTCTTCAGTTCGCACTCTACGTAAGCGTGTTGGTGGTTTAATGTCCAACAATGTAAATTTGGTGCGAAATTTAGTCACAATAGCCCGAATAGCCGCTTCAGTGGGTCGATTAAACTGACCATAAAATGGAAGCGCGCAATGAACTTTCTTAACAGAGCACGCATTTTGATAATAAAATTCAATAATTTGCAAGCGTTGTTCGTTTGTAAGACGATAAATGATGAAATGTCAAAGCATACTGAGCATCTTTCTCTTTGACACCATGTCTGAAATCCCACGTGATCTGTCAAATACTAATGCATGAAAATCCTAACCTCAAAAAAATCACTCTTTACATAGATCTTTTCAATGTAAATTAAAAAATAAAACAATTTTTTTTTTGTCCATTTTTATGGGTCGTGTCAATATATTTTGCCGAAAAATCCACCTTTTCTTAATTTTAAGGACACCAATATTTCTATGTAAAATAGAAATACGCAAGATTAGTAGCCTACATAATTGCCTTTAATTGGACTTATCAACGGGTGTGATTCGAACTATATTTCTAAACTGAGAGTTCAAATATTAAATTTAAATCAATTAAATTAAAATTTAAATTTTCTTTAAAGGTAGAAGTAGAAAATTAAAAAAAAATCAACAATTTTATTGGCGCAGACTTTACGAATCAGTGAATAAACTCTAACAGCACAGACATATTTTTTAAGTTTTCGAAAATATTTGAATTTGAAACCGTCATCAAATAGTGAGACTATCAATCTTGGCAACAAGTAAAACTCTTTTTGTGCGAACTCTGAAGACGTTGATAAGATTAATGACGCATCGTGGCTCCTAATTACTTTTTTAATTAATTTTGTATCTTTGAACTGGGAAAGCGAAATCTAATTATAATTATGAAGCAGAAAATTACACATTTTATAAACCATTTATAGAGTAAATGCATGTAAAGCGATCACAAAATGTGTCGCTTCTCTCCGTTTTTTATGAAATTTTGCAAGTACGCTCTATTCCATATGATGCCATAATGCCGATCATAAAAAATAAAACATTTTTGTCGTAACGCAATTTTAAAAATTTTAAATTTTGTGATATTATTTACAAATATATTTTTTTCTTAATATTAATTATATTGCTTCTAATTTTACAGAAATTTGTTAAATCTTAAAAAAATTACCTGGGATAGAGACAATTGTAGGATAGAGGCAATTTTATTGGTGGCACCAGGGGCGTGGCTAATGCTTAACTATTTTTTAGGTTTAAAATGATTAAAAAAACATTTTCAAATATCAAATTGCAAATGATTTGGACAACCCGTGTGGGTTTTGGTTACAATCAAAGCTTATGACACTTTGCGTGTGAGGTACTAGAGGGGGTGTATTAATATCACCCGTATTCCATGCGAATGTAACTTCTGTAAAGCATTGTGATTTGTGTGGGAGGTACTGGAAGGGGCGTGGCAAAATCCGTTATATTTAGTACATTTACAGTGATTGGAAAAACGTTATCAAATACCAAAATAGAGCTTATTCCGAAGATCCGTGTGGAAGTTATGTGGGTTTTAATTTAACATGGGAATACGGATCATTTGTGTGGGAGGTACCAGAAGGGACGCGGCAATTTCGCCCATCTTTGACCTTAAACTAAGTTTGGAGAAAACAAGTATGGAAAGGCTAAAGGCGGACGGAGCCGACTATATGATACACTCCACTTTCTATCTCACCACAATTCAATTCGGTAAAAAAGTGAAATCGGGAAGGATTTTTGAATCCTGTAAATGTATGTATTTGACAAAAAAAGTTAAATCGGACACGACATTTGTTATGGGGTATATTGAAACCTGGAACGATGTAACCCGCTTTCAGCATGTATGTTTATTGGTGAAATATAATATGTAAAGTTTGGTCAAAATCGGTTAAAGATTCGGGAGCAACATTTGTATTGGGGCTATATCTAAATCTGAACCGATTTCACCCACTTTCACCATAGGTATTTTTAGTTGGATTATAAGATGTTGTGCCAATTTTAAAGAAAATCGGTTACAACATGTGGTTTCCAGAGCGGAAAAAGTCAAATCGGGAGCGACATTTGTATTGGGGCTATGTCTAAATCTGAACTGATCTTACCCACTTTCAGCATAGGTGTTTCTAGTTCGATTATAAAATGTTGTGCCAAATTTAAAGAAAATCGGGTACAATATGTGGTTTCTAAAGCGGACAAAGTGAAATCGGGAGCGACGTTTCTATGGGGGCTATATCTAAATCTGAATAGATCTTACACACTTTCAGCATAGGTGTTTCTAGTTCGATTATAAAATGTTGTGCCAATTTTAAAGAAAATTGTGTGGTTTCTGAAGCGGAAAAAGTGAAATCGGGAGCGACATTTGTATGGGGGCTACATCTAAATCTGAACCGATCTAATCCGCTTTCGCCACAGGTTTTGCTGGTTTGATTATAAGGTGTTAAGCCAAATTTGAAGAAAATCGGGTACTATATGTGCTTTATAGGGCGGAAAAAGTCAAATCGGGAGCGACATTTGTATGGGGGCTATATCTAAATCTGAACCGATTTCCTCCAAATTCAATACCGATGGTCCTTGGCAAGAAAAAATAACTTCTGCCAAGTTTCATGACAATCGGACAACAATTGTGACCTGTAGAGTGCGAACAAGCTTAGATGGTCAGCAGACGGACGGACGGACAGACAGACATCGTTAAATCGACTCAGCTGGCGATTTTAAGCCGGTCGGTATACTTAGAGGTGGGTCTAGCTCGATTATTTCTTGGTGTTACAAAAATTTGGCGCGAAACTAACTTATAATACCCTAGTCCACGAAGTGGTGTAGGGTATAAAAATGGGGAAGCTATTTTGGATTTTAGAAAATATGCTACCAAAAATAGTAATATGAGTATTTCTCTGAAAAGGATATTTAAAAGATACAAATTTGATAAACTTCGTGGTGCAGGTTTATAAATATAGATTGCTGTCTTTAAAGGATATAGGGGAGCCGTACGTGTCCTGTGGTGTATTAGGATCAAAACTTCTTTCTCCTTCTTTTTGCTTCTAAAAACTATCATTGACCTAAGAAGACTCCTTCCAAACCTACTAAGAAATCACGGCACTGTGCATCCTATCCTGGTACATTCGTCTTCTAATTCGTTTCCCGGTACATAGTTATGTCCTGTAACCCAGCAGAGCGTGACATCGTGCACCTGCATTTAGGTTAAGCATTTAAATAGTCCACAGTACATGGGGACCATTAATTGTCTTTAATTTTACAGGATCTTTGAGGACGAGGATCATTGAACACTTTATCTGTATCAGTCTGAAAATTGCTGATCAACGTTTACGGACTCTGCGTTTAGATTTCTTTGGGGCTTGGGGATCTTGTCTGGAATAGGAGTCGACAATATAAGTATGTTTTGAGTTTATTATAGAAAATAAAATATTAGTTAGTTCTGAAGCACCTTTTCTGATGTTTTTTATTTTTATAGAAATAACACATATTATACCCGATTTTCTTTAAATTTCGCACTACATCTTATCCAACAAAAAACACCTGTAATGAAAGCGGGTAAGATCGGTTCAGATTTAGATATAGCCCAAATACAAATGCTGCTCCCAAACGTTTAACTGATTATATTGAAGATTACCTAGAAGCATACATTATGAGAGTGGGTCACAATGGTCCATGATCAGGACCCATACAAAAATTCTTCCCGATTTCACCTTTTTACCGAATTGAATTGCGATGGGGTAGAAAGTGGAGGGCATCACATAGTCGGCCTCGTCCGGCTTCCTTACTAGTTTTCTGATACAAAGCTTGTTCCAGGAGGACAAATGGTACCGAATTGAATTGCGATGGGGTAGAAAGTGGAGGGCATCACATAGTCGGCCTCGTCCGGCTTCCTTACTAGTTTTCTGATACAAAGCATGTTCCAGGAGGACAAATGGACCGGTATGCTTGCAAATTAATTTCCCGTAGTTCGGAACCTTTTTATTGTCACTCTTTTCCTGATTTCAGCTTAAACTGTAGGATTCTTTCAATGACTATCTGTGCATCAAGTCAAAGGCAGAGGATTTCATTGAGAACATTGAACACTACTTCTGTTTGTCTGGATATGGCTAAACGATTAGTGATACTGTTTTCAGCTTTCTTTCAGCTCTTGAGCAAGGTTACATTTTTCAACATATTAACAGCTTTGTTTGTAAATTAAATACCGGGATTTTGGACCTTTTGATGTCCCCATTATGATCAAAGTGAGTTGAATGTTTGCTTCTGAGTTAAGTTGCACCGTTTCCTCGATGTATACATCCTTTAAAGCTTCCAAACATATTTGAGTTATAATTCGGATTCATAATGTGTAACCTTGTAAGGAATACACTATCGCACTTATTGATAAGAGTTTTTCCTTGTTTGTCTTTACTTTTCGTTTTTTGCCTTTTTTGTTGCAATTCATCTCCAGAAACATTGTGACAACATTTCAAAAAAAAAATAATAATTTATATTTTGAAAAATTTCTGCAAAAAGTCTGGCACCATTTCACCTCAAAATTCCCAATATGAATAACGTATTCATATGTGCCACAGCTTTTGTTACTCTCCCTACGCCACTCCCTCACAAAAAACACGTTTTGTCACATTTTCGCTTTGAGTTTTTGCTACTAATGACCCCTGGAAAATCCAAAAGCAAATGACAACGTTGACCATCGATTCCAGCAACAACTCTCGGCCAAGCCATGTCCTTGTCGTTCTAGTAACTGTGGAACTGGTAGTAATGTGTTTATTAAACTTTCCATAGTTACATAGGTACGTATGGACACGGGATGGTTACCATGTGATCAGATACATCTACTCAACGATGGCAAATGTCCATATCCACTCTTACATAAGAGCAGGTAGGTAACCGAGTGCGGCTGGCTACCTATGCGGACAGCAATTTGAGAATTGCCAGCAGGGGAGGGGGTGGTGTTGGAGTATTCACGACGAAAGTGTCTCCATGTGTTTATGTACATTTACGTTATATTATGCTACATGTTATTTAACTAGATTAATTTTAAATGCTTTTAAGTCCTCGCCAGGCATGTGTGTGCGGTGTAACCATATTCCTCTGTGACCAGAACCCAGTCTCCATCCTCCCACCTCGCCCCCCGCCCATGACGATAAGGATGATGTCCATGCTGGAGACAATGATAAAGCCAGAAGGTTTTGTGCACTGGTACAGGTTTTTGGCATGGAAGGAAATATTTTCATTACAATTTCATTAATGTTCATAAGCTTCGGGATATGATGTGTAGTGGGGGGAAATGTTATCGTATAGGAGGGCGGCATGAGGAGGATGGTTGGCCTAAGGGCACCTTTTGAAATGAGACGTTCTATAATGTATGACTTCAGATTCTTTTAAATATTATTTTCCATTAAAATTTCTTCAATCAAATTTGAATGACCCAATAGAATAGTTTCCTGAAATTTAAAGACTATGAAAGAGTAAATAACATTACTCAAAGATTATATAGATATATAGATTTTTCAAATTAAATTAAAATTATATTGTCTGATGTCTCATGAAATTTTAAATTTAAATTTTTAATTTTCACCACACTTGCCATACATCTACCCATTGCCATGCTTTGCGCCATCATAACCAGAGGTCAATATGGCCACCGACGTTTTAGTAGTGCCCTTACAAAGAGCATTTTTAAATGCTCTTGTTAAACACGCTCGTTGTGCACACAGATACGGCCAGTGTACTGGGACAAGGAGTGGGATTCGAAAAAAGCTGATAAGTGTTTATACACTTTTACGGTGAGTTTTAGCCCATAGTTTATTAAATATGAATTATTCTGTTAATTGCTGTCTAAATGTTAACAAATGGTATTTATTTTGGTCTGATTTTTAATTGAAAATGTTGTTGCAAATAGAAAGTAGCGTAAAGGGAATTGCACGGAATAAATATACTTAAGAAGAGCAAATTTAAATATTTAATCCGAGAATACGTGACTAAACATTTGCAAGTTTTATTGTTGATGTCACAATTTAAAATATCTTCATTTGGAAATATTTAGAATTTTTATAGTTGATAAAGTTTCGACAAAGTTATGGCATCAAGTCTGTGCGTAACTATATTTCTTGGATAATTAGTATCAATCATACGTCAGGGTGTTCATGTAAGAAGAAATTAAAATATGTTAACGAATTTTCAGATTTAAAGCATTGATTGAGACCAATAAAGCCCAAGATAATATTATTGCACATCTTAGGTATTCTGGACCCCAAAAGAATACCTTTGATGTTACCCTGGACAATCCATTAATTCATTTTGAATTAATGGACAAAAGTTTATTTTTTTTTAACTGCCACAAAAAACCAATGAAAAATACTCGTTTTGATAAATGTTGGGACTGAATTTTTTTTATAGATATTGATCTCCGCGAAATTTCACAGAAGTGATTATAATTAATGTAATGTGCGTAACTATATTTCTTGGATAATTAGTATTAATCATACGTCAGGGTGTTCATATAGGAAGAATTTAAAATATGATAAATAACGAATTTAATCAGATTTAAAGCCTTGATTGAAACCAATAAAGTCCAAGAGAATATTATCGCACATCTTAGGTATTGTTGACTCCAAAATAATACCTTGATCGTACCATGGGCAATCCTTTAAGGTTCATTTTCAATTAATAGAGAAAAGTTTATTTTTGTTAGAACCGCCACAAAAAACCAATGAAAAGTACTCATTTTGACAGATGTTGGGACTGCAATTTTCAACTGCATTAATTGTCAATTCATTTCTAATTCTCCGTATGAATTGGAAAGTATTAATAGAGCTAAAATTAGCCGAGGCAGCCAAGAGGCGTATCAAAATAAAGACATCACAATAGTCGACAAATATTCTGTGAATGCAATCAAAGTCCGAAAGGAAATCCTTCGACCAAATTCTAAATTTGAATAAATAATAAAGACGTTAATATTGATAGCCCAAAATGAAAAAGTTAGCATGTGACTCGCGTAGACTAGAAGAGGTCCATTGTGATACCACGGTCTCTCATCGCAACCAACTTGTGCGACTCACACAACACTTTAGTTAACCAACGTCTATACTGACCAAATTGCATAAGCCTTTCTTCGAACGTCTAAACGTCTTTATATCACAATTTAGCCAGACCAACTTTGAGATCCAGCACATATATGAGTCTGTTCGCGAGTCTGAACTTAACGCCTTATTACCAGCTTGTCTTCGGTCTGTGGATAGTGGGTCGTAATTTTTATATATTTATAGTGAATCATTTATGAGTCCTCCGGTTGCGTTTTACAGTAATTTACTTATTTAAAATATTGGTCTCGATTTTTCAAAATAGTTTAAAATAGTTTTCCCCAAAATACCGGAAAATCTTTATATATTTATTTTCTAAGTTCTCTGTAAACTTTATGCTGGTGTTTCAATGTTTTTTAATTACACAAAATATATAACAAAAATAATAAAAGGCTTAGAAATTTTACAACGAAGAACATCTTTGGCTAGTTATGTACGTTGTCTCAATATATTTCAGTTTATTTTTCCAACCTCACACTACAGAGTAGGTATATATCATTTGGGACAAAAAAATATAACGCACTGAAGGTGTGACTTAAGACCCTAAGTATGTTTGGTCAGAATAAAAATCCGTTTTATTTTCACATTTTTATCACTTTAAATGCGTACGACGGTCACGTTCGTCATCATGGAAATGCCCATATTCACTTGTCAGCCGGATTTTCAATTTATGAGGAAATTTAAGTTTTTTCATTTCACTCAAAATTTTACGAATTTGTGGTCCAACAAAAACATCTAAAATTCATTTAAAAATATAAAACGGCAATTTTAGAACAGGCTACGTTTTGAGTTAATAATCAAAAAGTTTGGAAAACATTTTCTCCACTTTGGGAATTCGACTTTTTTTGTCGAAAGTAAATTTTTCGTCACTTCTGTCTGTTTTGATATATTTAGACTTCGAATTCGTAAAAGTTAGAGAGGTGTTAACCAGAATGAACAAAACTTTCAATTTTTTTCAAAAATTTTCTTTAGTAAAAACTTTAATAATTCAGACAATTACCGAATTTTGAAAATGGCGAAAAACTTGAGGCAAAATGTGCTTTGTGGACATATATATTCAGATTCCTCTAGTTTAAACGTCTAAGTTTCTTCCTTTTAAATTTGTCGAAAAACTGAAAATCGGAAAAATAACATAATTTCCCAAAGTTTTTTACTTCATTCATTTATGTAGCACAGTGTAATAGTCAAATATTTTTTGCTAAAGCCTACCTCAAATTTTGATTCAACAAAACTGATTTTTCTATAAGAGAAATCTGCTTTAATTATCCATTTGTATGCAGTTAAACAATCTATATATATATATATATATATATAAAAGAGTTGCGTGATTGAGTGACTGACTGACTGATCACTCCCCAGACCAAACGGCTAAAGCTAGAATCATGAAATTTGGTGTGTACATTTCTCTGTAGAGGTGTGATAAGTCGGGATTTTTCGAAATTCGTACTTATAAGGGGTAAAATGGGATAAAAAGCTAAAAATGGTACCGCCGCAATGACCAAACGGCTGGGCATCTCAAAATGTGGCATTTGCAAAATTCGTACTTTTGGGGGGGGTAAAATGGGGCAAAAAGGGACAAAAATGGTACCAACAATACGGCTGAAGCTAGAATCATGATATTTGGTATGTACATTTCTCTTACATCGTATATATCAGACTTGAAGGGATTTTTTCGTAATTCGTAGTTTTTGGAGAAATCGGGTAGAAAGGGATAAAAATAGTACCACCGCAATTACCAAATGGCTGGGCCTAGAATCTTGAAATTTGGTATGAACATTCCTCTTACAGCACGAAGACATCCCAAAAATGTCATTTGCAAAATTAGTACCTTGGGGTAATGGGACAAAAACGTACAAAAATTGTTGCAACAACATAGCTGAAGCTAGAATAATGAAGTTTGGTATGTACATTTCCCTTATAGCGAAGAGATCAGAATTGAAGGGGGTTCTTCGTAATTCGTAGTATTAAGGAGTAAAATGTGTTAAAGAGGGATAAAAATTGTACCACCGCAATGACCAAACGGCTGGGACTAGAATGTTGAAATTTGGTAAACAAACAGACAGAGCTGGAATCATGAAATTCGGCATGTACATTAGAGCGTACCAGGTTACAAGTAAAAAAAAAAAAGTTCGCCGTACACCTTCGAATATGAAGTATTATTGAAAGGTAGTTTCAAAAAAATTTTTTTTATTTTTTTATGCCGAACGTAGGGGTCGCGCTTTTACATTTTTCTATATAACTTCTGCATTTATAAACGGATTTTAAAGTGTGATACATCGATGTTTTTGTCCGATTTTTTTTGTCTTTGAAGTCATTGAGCTCAAACATGATTCATGATTTTATGCGAGCTTTAATTTTCGATTATTAGAGTGGTACATTAGGGTAGTAGCAACTGAGAAATGATGGGTAAGTACCAGAAGGGGGTGCTTGAGCTCAATGACTTCAAAGACAAAAAAATCGGCCTCGTCGAGACAAAAACATCGATGTATCACACTTTAAAATCCGTTTATAAATACAAGTTATATAGAAAAATGTAAAAGCGCGACCCCTACGTTCGGCATAAAAAAATAAAAAAATTTTTTTTGAAACTACCTTTCAATAATACTTCATATTCGAAGGTGTACGGCGAACTTTTTTTTTGAGGTACGCCCTAATGTACATCCCTGAAAATGCTTAAAAAATTTGAAGGAATTGTTCGAAATACGAACTTTTAAAGGGCAAAACGAAAAAAGCGAGATAAAAAAGGTGCCAACAACATGGATGACGCTACAATAATAAAATTCGGTACGAATATTCGTCTTACAATGTAGATGAGTAATAACAAGGAATTTTCTGATAGTTGTACTTTTAAGGGATTAAATGGGTTAAAAATAGTACCACCGCCAAAAGACTGGGCCTAGAATCTTGAAATTTGGAACGCATATTACTCTTATAACGCGAATACGACCAAGAAAATATTATTGCTAAATTTAAACATTTAGGTGTGAAATTGGGTAAAAACGGATAACAGCGGTACCAATCATGAAATTCGGTTTGTATATGCATAGAAACACAAAATTAATATATTTTTCGAAATTCGTACCTTTTTATATCCCAATGGTACCAACAACACGGCTTAAACAAGAATCGTGAAATTCGGTGTGTATATTCCTCTGACAGTGTAGACGCGAAACATTAACTGATTTTCAATATTTATACTTTTAAGTTGAACTTGGACAAAAAGAAATTAAAATGGATACTGCAATACAGTTGGATTGTATCAAATGTGTACTTTAAAAGGGGAAGCGGATCAAAAGTGGTTCAATTGGTACCAACCAAATTTGGGGATTTGGGATAAAGATAGTACCAACCAAAGTGTTCAGCTAGAATATGAAAAGAAATTAGGTGTGTACATTTCTCCGGGTACATAAATTAAATTTTCGAAATTTGTATGTTTAAGGGCGCAAGCGGCACAGAAAGAGTTATGTGTGAACATTATAGTTAAAATAAAAGATAGAAACAAATGTTTGTTCCATTTATATGTTCAGATTTCAAGTCACGCACCGGCATAGAAGTTATGGTTTTAATTTGCACTTGGATAGGGACAACAAAGGAGTGGAAAAGCATACATATTTTGTAGGTTTAAAGTGATTATAAAAACATTTTAAAATTTCAAATTGCGACTAATTTCAACCATACGAATGGAAGTTGTATCAGTTTTATTTTGACCAAAGCTTATGTCAATTTGCGTGGAAAGTATAGAAGTTATATTAGGTTTAATTTTACGTACGGGTCGTTTGTTTTGGAATATGGACTATACGTGTGGAGGTACCATAGGGTGTATATCAATTTCTCCCATTTCCGAATTTAAACTAAGTTTGGGAAAATAGTACTATGTGCAGAGTTAGAATAACTTCTTTAAGTCCCTTCCAGAGCTATCGTGTATACCAGCGAGTCAAACGGACGTGAAAGGGACTTGGGAGATACTTTTGGTTTTAAATCTCTCCTTCAATGCGTTACACTTTTTTCTATCCCAAATGATATATAAGCTCCTAGTCTGTAGGAAGGGTATAATTTTCACAGCTTAAGAAAGAAACGTGAAAATAATTTTCTACTTTATATGATTTTTTGTAAAAATTTGTTTCCATTTTGTGCCTATAAATTAAAAAACTATTGACTACGTATAAGGATGGCACAATAAAAATGGTTTTTTAATTTGTACAATGTGTTTAAAACGTAGCGAAAAGTTAGTGTAAATATACCTATTGTTTAAAAGTTGTGAGCGTTTACAAACGATTTACGCTGAAAGTGATATTCTTAGACTAAGGCAATTTCAAAATATAAAAAAACTGTTTGAATACCGATACAAATTACTGTCAATACCATACCAATTTTCCTCGTACGAAGTAGCGGGTATTTGCTAGTTTTCTATAAATGGGAAGGAGATTTTATATCAATTATTTTCCATACAAAAATCTGTTACTTTTTCGAACATACGCTATTTAAAGACTACCAATTTCTGTCTCGTACTTTTTTCAGACCATAAAAAATTATTTATTTAAAATATTTACAAACAAAAATAATCGATGCATTTTAAAGCTACGGCTTGATAAAAGAATAATTATTTATTGGGATACGCACAACGCCAGGTACAAAAATAATAAAACTATATTTTTGAGGAAATTCTAAGGTACCGCATTTTTCACATGATTTGTTGACAAAATTTTCGCCATTAACCCATACGAATCGCATGATCCCAGCTTGAGACGTAATAAAATAATTTTATAAACTAACAAAAATTAGACAACATTTCATAGTTTTATTTAAATTAAGAGCCTGACAACTTTAAGTATTTTGCAGGTTTCTCAGCTCACAATATAGTCATATCATTTTCGACTTAAAAAAAGCATAGTTTGCTCTTCATTTTTCTTGGGTAATGACATCACGTTCAGTTCAAAACCGGAGTTGATTTTATAGAACGTATCTTTGTGTCCCCAAACAACTGGCAGCTGCAGCAGCAGTCCACATACTTTTTGTATGCGTGTGAGTATGAACGTGTGTATGTGTGTGCTTGTGCGTGTGCTCGGTTGTGTGTAGTGAAAATAACATATGTCCTTGTACGATGGTTTTGTGTGTCTGTAGCATGAAATGCTTTTGCACTTGTTACACAAGCTGACCACATTGGATGTGCACGAAAATTGGGGATCCTCTTTTAAAACCAAATGCATATGTTGTGTTTTTTGGTGTGGGCATGCATAGGTGAGTGAGTGACTCTCTGCATGGACGTGCCGGTGTTGGATGATGCTTGCAAAGTAACTTTACATGTATTAGTAGCAGGGGAGTAACGACTTGCATGACATTGAGTGAAATTCAAAGAGACGTAAGTAACAATTTTGCAAGAGTAGGGAATATGTTCAAATATTATCTGAAATTTCTATTTTGGTTAATAAAATAGTCAAATTATCATTGACTTATTTTTGCGCATATTTTTATACCCTCAATCATAGATAGTTTGAGGATTTTGTAATTCCGTTTGCAACACCATCAAATATTCATCGGAGACCCCTTAATGTATATTAAGCACCAAAAAAATTCAGAATGCGATACGGATGTCTTACAGCTCCCTCGAGGCAAGTTCGTATTTTTTGTTTATAGCTCAATCGTGACATCTTTATGTAGGTATCGACATTTGCTCATAGATGTCCCTGATCTACAATGTCATTACACCTCCCACTAGGGTATTATGTCTTTGTACATTTGTTTGTAACATCCAAAAGGAATAAAGATAAACCCATCATTTATTGTACCGATCGACTTAGAATCAATTTCAAAATCGATTTAGCGACGATCGTCTGTCTGCCTGTCCATCTATTCTTGCACTCTAAGGTTCAGGTCGCAATTTTTGTGCGGTCCTAACAAAAGTAAGTTTTACGCATTTAGGACACCACAGGGTATAATGTCTTGGTGCATTTGTTTGTAACACCCAAAATGAAACGAGATAGACCCATCGTTTATTATACCGATCGACTTAGAATCACTTTTTGAGTCGATTTAGCGATGTCTGTCCGTCCGTCAGTCTGTCCAAATTTGGCTAAACAGCTTATATTTTAACTAAAAACAGCTCTGGTAAAAGTAGGATAGATCGGTTCAGTTTTATATATAGCTCCCATACAAATGTCTCTTCCGATTTGACTCTTTCCGCTCTAGAAACCACAATTTTCGACAGATTTTCTTCAAATTTGGCAAAACTGCTTATATTTCAACTAAAAACAGCTCTGGTAAAAATAGGATAGATCGGTTCAGATTTATATATAGCTCCCATACAAATGTCTCCTCCGATTTGACTCTTTCCGCTCTAGAAACCACAATTTTCGACAGATTTTCTTCAAATTTGGCAAAACTGCTAATATTTCAACTAAAAACAGCTCTGGTAAAAGTAGGATAGATCGGTTCAGATTTATATATAGCTCTCATACAAATGTCTCCTCCGATTTAACTCTTTCCGCTCTAGAAACCACAAACTTTGAAAGATTTTCTTGAAATTTGGCAAAACAGCTTATATTTCAACAAAAAACAGCTCTGGTAAAAATAGGATCAATCGGTATATAGCTCCCATACATGGAAATTGTAGTATATTCTCCTCTTATAGCTGCATCGTATATCACCCGACCGTTTATATCCTTTTATATCCTACACCATAGGGTATAATGACTAAGTCGGCCCCGCCCGACTTTAACCTTCCTTACTTGTTTAATTTGAAAGGAGAAACCACATAGTTTAACGCAATAATATCAATATGTAGGGAAGTTGAGAAACAAATTGCAGTGTAAATAATGTTAAAATTTATAAAACTTCTTGTAAGATATATTAGAAGTTGTTGGGCGATTAATCGTTGTTGTATATACAAACAATTATACAGTTTACATTGGGTTCATGTTGGTTAAATCTAGAGTAAATTGAATCAAAACAATTTGAAATCTTTGTCTTCTAGAGAAGCAAAATATCAACGGTGAAAGGATATTTTTAAACGTAAATTAACTTCATTTAAAATTTCTTAAGTAATTCTGGAATATTTAAAATTAACGTTTTTATTGTTAATTTGTACAATTGTATTATGTATGATTACACTGTGCGACAGTCCAAAAACTCTGTGAAGTGATATTATTTTGCTGCCGTATTGTATTGTATTGCCGAGTAGAACGGGAATCTGTATTTGAAATTTGCCAGACGCCCCAAAATCTTGAGTTACGGATAAAAAATGGGTTTCCATACCTTTGCACACTTATAAGACTGTATCTTAGTTGGTAATCAACAGATTTTCACTTTCTCACTGGATTAAATAATAAAAAAAACCTGGAGATTTCGATACATTTATAGCTTATTTAAGAAAACTTAAGAAATCTGTGTATTTTTGTTCAGCAAAAACGCTTTTCAAACAATTTTTGCCATTTTTCAAATTTGGCAATGTTGTTGCACATTATTTTGTTTGGAAACTGTAATTCTTGTAAATTTATTTAAATAACACATGCCGCTTGTTTTTAAAAAATCGTTAGTATATGACTGAGTTATTGAAGATTTTATTACTACTAATTTTTTGCAAAAAGACATGTTTTGGTCATTCCATTTCACATCTCTCATTATTTTACGAATTTATTTCTAGCTATGGTTAAAAATTAATATCGGATCAAAAATGAAGAATTTCATACAAATAACATGAACATTACTTTAAAAATGCCTTTAAAATCGAATAATTTTGCTGATATTATTCCTATATTGGACTTTATCCGTGGGATGCGGAATCACTCGTTTTATATTGTCATCACATTAAATTCGGCAAAAAATTTATGCACATCCGTCATGTTTAAGAAAATGCGATTTTTTGAGGTGTTAAGTTCGGCCGGGCCGAACTTTATATACCCTCTACAATGGATACATGCATGCCCACTCAAACTATACTTAAAATTATCCAGTAACACTCATTTTATCTTCAAAAGTATAAAAAGTAAAAAAGCTTAAACATTACAGTTGGTTGTAAAGGGTGATTTTTTAAGAGCTTGATAACTTTTTTTAAAAAAAAACGCATAAAATTTGCAAAATCTCATCGGTTCTTTATTTGAAACGTTAGATTGGTCCATGACATTTACTTTTTGAAGATAATTTCATTTAAATGTTGACCGCGGCTGCGTCTTAGGTGGTCCATTCGGAAAGTCCAATTTTGGGCAACTTTTTCGAGCATTTCGGCCGGTCCAATGATGTACGGTCCAATGATGCCACCAGCCCATAAACCGCACCAAACTGTGACTTTTTCTGGATGCATTGGTAGCTCTTGCAATGCTTCTGGCTGATATTCACTCCAAAATCGACAATTCTGCCTATTTACGTACCCATTGAGCCAAAAATGAGCTTCGTCGCTGAACACAATTTCTTTCTTTCTGAACTTTCTTAACAGAGCACGCATTTTGATAATAAAATTCAATGATTTGCAAGCGTTGCTCGTTAGTAAGTCTATTCATGATGAAATGTCAAAGCATACTGAGCATCTTTCTCTTTGACACCATGTCTGAAATCCCACGTGATCTGTCAAATACTAATGCATGAAAATCCTAACCTCAAAAAAATCACTCTTTATTTCCATCCCGTTTTACTTCCAAAAGTAAAAATTTTGAAAATCCATTATCTTCACGTACTCAGTGCAAGATAACCTAACTTTATGATTCAGCCAATTTTTTAGTAAATTTAATTTTAGTTCAATTTAAAAGTAAAAAATACTAATTTGGAAAAATCTTTTTATTTTACGTGTCTATGCAGTCAGAGGAATGTATACCCCGAATTCCGAATTTCGTTATTTTAGGGGCATCCGTTTGGATGGTACCAATTTTATCCCTCTATGCCCATTTTATCCCTTAAAAGTACGAATTTGGGAAAAATACTTTTATATTATGTATCTACTCAATTAGAGGAATGTACACACCGATTTTCGTGTTTTTAGCTGTTTCGTTGGAAATGTACCATTTTTATCCTCTTTTGCCCCATTTCACCCCCTACGAGTAAAAATCACTTTATGGTGCACGTTTTTGTTATAGGGGGAATGTGCATACCCAATATCAAGTAAGTACAAGCAAACATTTTGAAAAAACATGCCTAAATACTCTAAAATATTAAGGATTTTAATAGATATTGTCAGTCCTTGTGAGCGAACAATTTTTCCCTTTGGGCCGATCGCGCCCAGTTTCAATCCCAACCGATCTACGACGCATGTATGGAAAACTTGGACATCCTAGCTCCTTTCGTTTAGATGCTAGTGTGCTTTCAACAGACAGACGGACGGACGGACCTTGCTAGATCGTCTTAGAATTTTATGACGATCAAGAATATATATACTTTCATGTCGATATTTCAAGGTGTTACAAACGGAATGACAAAGTTAGTATACCCCCATCCTATAGGTGGATGGTATAAAAATATAGTCGAAATATTTTGATTGTAGTCATAAAACAAACCAAGATATAATTTTAGTTGCGGAAAACCGCAACTTTTCTCGACATATTTATTAAACGCAAATTAGGCAAGTGAGTTGTGATTCTCGTTCGTTTGTGAGAATCATCTCCTTATAGAGGCCGGGTTTGATGTTGAAAAGTCGCTGCGAAGCCACTTGAAAAGACTTTTGACATGGTCGAAATCATGATCGTGGTAGTCTGCAGCCAAGTAATAAATGTCACCATGCCATTTGTAAATAAATTTGCATTCTATTAAATATAAAAGCAAAATGGTCTTGAGCCAGGACAATATCCCAGTTCAAACCAAAAAAAATATTTTCAAATATTTCTTCATTTTAAAAATCTTTGTTCCCTAAAGACAAGAAATGTGTTTTTACTAATTTAAATTTAATACAACTATTTAAATTTAAAATTGATTTCTATTTATTTCTGTGTACAGTATATGCAAATAAAAGAAAATCTTTTTAAACGTGTAATAAATCGACCAAATTGTTATACTAAGACAAGAAAAAATATATATATATTAAGAGTCAATTAATTATATATATTTTTTTTAAATTATAACATAAAAATGCATTGGAAAAACATAATTTTAGAGGTGTTTTCTGCCATTGAGAACCTTCAAATATTCTAAATATATATTGGTCACTTAATTTTATGAGGAACTAGTATTTTGCACAAGCTTATTCTTCCCTATTCTCCTTCGTATTCGTATGCTTTGGAAGATAAAATGAGTAATTTTTTATTGTTTTAATATATTGTTTGTGTGGGAGGTATCACACCCTTTTTCCTATCACGACCTAGTATATCCTGTCCAGAAATTAGATGTAGTAAAATTTTCAAGCGAATCACAGGTTTGACGTCCTATACGGAACATACAGACACACTCTGATTTTTATACACTCCACGAGAGTATTATGTGTTTGTGCATTTATTTGTAACAGGAAAGGAAGGGAGATAGACCCATTGTTAATTATACCGATCGACGACGATCAATTTTTGAATCGATTTAGCTATGTCCGTCTGTCTGTCCATCTATTATTGTAATAACGATACAGGTCGCAATTGTAGCCACAACCAAATGAAACTTTGCACAACGGAGTTTTTCGGGACAATGACGAACGCTATTTAATTTGAAGAAAATCGGTTCAGATTTAGATATAGCCCCCATACGAATTTCATTCCCGATTTGACTCTTTTCACTCTACATACCACATATTTTAACACGTTTTCTTCAAAATTGGCAAAACATCTTATATTTCAACTAGAAACACCTGTGGCGAAAATGAGTTAAATCGGTTCAGATTTAAATATAGCTCCCATACAAATTTCGCTCCCAATTTGACTTTTCCGCTCTAGAAACCACATATTGTATCCGATTGTCTTCAGATTTGGCAAAACATCTTATCTTTAAACTGGGAACACGTATGGTAAAAATAGGTCAGATCGGTTCAGATTTGTATATAGCCCCCATTCAAATTTCGCTCCCCATTTGACTTTTGCTGGCCTAGAAACCCCATATTTTTACAGATCTTCTTCAAATTTCCCATGATGAAAATCTCGTCAGATCGGTTCAGATTTATATATAGCTACCTCACAAATTTCACTCCCGATTTCACTTTTTCCACTCTATAAACCACATACTTTTACAGATCTTCTTCAAAATTTCTTCCTCTATATTTCCACTAGAAACACCCACGGTGAATCTAGGTCAGATCCGTTCAGATTTATATATAGCTCCCATACAAATTTCGCTCCCGGATTGACTTTTCACCCTGGAAACCACATATTTTCACCGAATTTCTTCAAGATGAGCAAAACACATTATACTTCAAATGAAAGAACTTATTGTGAAAGTTATTCGCTTCATTCCATGTCTGGATATAGCCCCGAGACAAATATTCTTCTCGATTTGACAAATTGGACCAGGTCATATTAGCCTATAATTAGGAAACATACAACAATTCTTCCCGTTTTCACTTTTTTACCGAATTGAATTGTATTCTGATAGAAAGTGAAGTGTATCATATAGTCAGCCCCGCCCGATTTTAGCCTTTCCTTACTTGTTATATATGAGTCATTCCATGTCAAGCGGTACGGTTTTTGACCTCGATAGCTGCGATTGTTTTGAATGTTTGTGTATATATTCTTCTCATAAAAATATTCGATACGTATTTTTGGAAAAAAAAATGAAAATTTGTTTCACGACTTCTGACCAATTTAACAGTGAAAATAATACTACATTTTCAAAAAGGTGTGTTCATTCAATCTCCTGTAACTCCTGAAATACTTTACCGAGTTTAATGTGTTATAAAGAGTGATTTTTTTGAGGTTAGGATTTTCATGCATTAGTATTTGACAGATCACGTGGGATTTCAGACATGGTGTCAAAGAGAAAGATGCTCAGTATGCTTTGACATTTCATCATGAATCGTCTTACAAACGAACAACGCTTGCAAATTATTGAATTTTATTATCAAAATACGTGCTCTGTTAAGAAAGTTCATTGCGCGCTTCCATTTTATGGTCAGTTTAATCGACCCACGGAAGCGGCTATTCGGGCTATTGTGACTAAATTTCGCACCAAATTTACATTGTTGGACATTAAACCACCAACACGCTTACGTAGAGTGCGAACTGAAGAAAATATCGCAGCTGTATCGGCCAGTGTTAATGATGACCACCAATTTTCGATTCGTCGCCGTTCGCACCAATTGGGTCTCTGTTACTCAAAAACGTGGAAATGCCAAAATTGGACTAAGCGGATGGACCACCTAAGACGCAGCCGCGGTCAACATTTAAATGAAATTATCTTCAAAAAGTAAATGTCATGGACCAATCTAACGTTTCAAATAAAGAACCGATGAGATTTTGCAAATTTTATGCGTTTTTTTTAAAAAAAAGTTATCAAGCTCTTAAAAAATCACCCTTTACCTTGTTATGAAGGTAATTTCATTTAATTTTAAAATATTGATGTGGTGCGTTATAGCAGGGTAAGTTTTTTGAAATCTTTGCAATTTTAATTCTTTTATTTTGATTTTCGAAAAGATTTCACCAATCCATTTTGTTGAAATTTTAAAGTAGTGTGCTTAGATCTGTTCTTAAGCGACTGTATAAGTTTGAAAGTGGTGAAATGGTGCCTCCACGAGAGCATTATGTCTTTGTGCATTTGTTTGTAACACCCAAAAGGAAGGGAGATAGACCCATCGTTAATTATACCGACCGGCTTAGAATCACTTTCTGAGTCGATTTAGCAATGTCCGTCTGTCCATCTATTGTTGTAATCACGATACAATTGGCAATTGTTGCCAGAACCAAACGAAACTTCGCACAACGAAGTTTTTCGGGACAATACGAATTTCACTCCCGATTTGACCCTTTTCATTCTAGAAACCACATATTTCAACAGATTTTCTTTAAAATTGGGAAAACGTCGTATAGTTCAACTAGAAACAAACATAGAAAAAATTTCCCCGTTTTCACTTTTTGACTGAATTGAATTGTATTCGGATAGAAAGTGGAGTGTATCATATACTCGGCCCCGACCGACTTTAGCCTTTCCTTACTTGTTTACGATTTTTTTACAAAATCAACCAGAATTACAGTGAAATATTATCAAAATTATAATTTTTCATTAGTACATAAACACAGCGTATAAAACAATAAAAATCCAAGAAAAAATAGAGTTCAGATATCCTTCAAAGCAAGGTCTGACAAACCGGAGCACGCGCGCCCATAATTGAATCGACTGTAGCCACATTTTCTGTATGCCAGAATGGTATTCAAAAGTTAGTGCTAGATGGCTACCAAATCTAAATTAAGTTGTTTTGTTAATTAAACCAATTTGATTTTCACATAACCATTTGTAGTATGTGTCGTTTTTTTTTTGGGAAGGTAGCATAGGTTGTAGTTATGCGAACGTTGTGAGTTTTATTGCGAACAAATCTCACAGAGCTTTTGGTTTGGTTTGGTTGGGGTTGATGTGGCCTGGTTTGGGTTAGTTTCGTTGTTATTGTCATGTCACGTTTATCACTTGACACATGCATCTTTTACAAGCATAACAAGGCTTGTTAGTGTCATCATCATCATCAGCAGCAGTAGCAGCATCGGCAGCAAAAGCTACACAACCATCAGTCCCACCGTCGTGCTGGCTGGAGGCCAGCTACAGCAACAGGATGGGAGTTAGCATCACTATGCGTTCCTTGGCTTGACTGTCTGTCTGCTGCTGCTTGTACAGTAGCTTTCATCAAATTCACTTCGTGAACCACCACCTTGATCACGTTAATTGAGTGTATTTGGTCTACTGTGACAAACGATTGATGTCTTTCGATGAACCAAACCATGAATCTTGCCGACACCCTGCCAAAGGCACGCCAGGCCAGCCCAGCCCACAACATGGCAACGTTGAGTGCAAAAAGGGTTAATATGTAATTGGAAGCGCACCAAGGGGTTTTTGAAGGACAAAAACGCCGAAACGGCGAATGCTTTCTTTAAATTAGTAAATGATTGATGAAAGGCGTTGGAGTTGCGCCTAATTTAACAGAGATTTTATGGTTGTGAAAGCACAACAGAAGAAGAAGAAAAAACAATGTTACTCGTTCAAGCGCCTCAAGGTATGCTTTGATTTTGTCTTCGCCTTGGTGGCGGCAATGAGGGCGGGGTATGTCATTTGCATTGTTCTCCTTTAATTTTCTATTTTTAAACAATTTAAATCGCGTTTCGACTCTCCCTCTATCGTTTTGCCGCCTTCACGAAAATCTTATTAATGAGGTTTTTTTTCTTTGGCTCTGTCAAGGAAATCATGTTTTTGTTGCTGTTGCCATTTTGTAGAAAATGTGTTTTGAATTTTAGATGTGCTGCTGATTTTCCGCTTTTTTTCTTCTGCTGCTTCTTTTTAAGCCATATTTTCCTAAGACCATCAATTTGTGGTTGAAAAGGGGTTTTGTTCTTCATCGCCACGGCCGTATAATTTCCCTGGGTCGTTGTTTCCATTTTTTTTTCGTTCGTGTGTTTGTCGTTATCACAGCGAAAAGCTTAACTCATTAATTGCGTTTTTATACCCTTCAGCGCATGATGCCGGGATGAGTGGCATGAGTTGAGAAAATTGTCGTTAAAATTCTAAGAAACCAAGTGAAGAATTTACAATCGATAGGGTAGGGTGCAAAGAAGCCAGCAAACATGGTTTACAATAAATTATAAAAGTGCGGTGATTGTAGACTTTCAGACAGGAATTTAAAAAAAAAACTGCAAAAAAATAATTTTTGTGAAAGGCCAAAATTGGCACAGTTTCAACAAGTAAAAACGGCGTTTAGTTCGGCCGGGCCGAACTTTATATACCCTCCACCTTAGATTGCATTCAACAAGGCTATCGGTTTTCGTAGACGTGCAGTAATATTACAGGAAAATATATTTTTTTTAATATAGCCAAACCAAAACAAGTAAAAATATTTAAAAAATAATTTTATAATTAAATATTTTTATTATTTCAAACTACGCTTACTAGCAAATCTACCAATACTTTTACACTATATATATCGAAATAATACTTCAAGTCAATTCAAGAAATAAATATTCTTATATTTATATTTTCATAAAAGCTTAAATGCCATAAATGTCGGTAGTGGGTGCTACAGTTTGTTGTGTTTCCATTCTATAGGGTCCAGAAAATAACTTTTTTTTGAAAATACTATAAAAAACTACTGAATATTTTCTCAAATTTCTTTTTTATTTAGTTTCATCATAGTTTCATTCAAATGGCTGCTGAGGGCAACCCACAAATAATAGTCCAACGGTTGAATAGTTGAAAAAAACGTTAGGTGGCGGATCCTATACCAATTTTGAAAATCCATTATCTCACGTACACAGTGCAAAATAACTTAACTTCATGATTTGCCATAAAAGTACGAATTTGGAAAAATCTTTTTATTTTGCGTGTCTATCCATGATTCTAGCTGTGGCCATTTGGTTGGTACCATTTTTATCCCCCTTTTCAAATATTACCCCCATAAGAGTATGACTTTCTAAAATCTCTTTATTTTACGTGTCTACGAAACTAGAGGGATGTTTAGTTGGTACTATTTTTATCCCTTTGTACCCATTGTATGCAGTACGAATTTGGAAAACACCTTTTATTCTTCGTGTCTACGCATTCAGAGGAATGTATACTTCGAATTTCATGACTCTAGCTGCGGTCATTTGGTTTGTACTATTGTTATCCCCTTTTTTCATTTAACCCCAAAAAGTACGATTTTAGGAAAATCCGTTTATTTTACGTGTCTACGCAATCAGTGGAATATATACACCGAACTTCATTATTCTAGGTTCAGCCGTTTGGTTGGTACCATTTTTATCCCTTTATTCCCATTTTAGCCCTTAAAAGTACGAATTTTTAGATTATGTATCTAGTCAAAGAGGAATGTACATACCGAATTTCATGTTTCTAGCTATTGTCGTTTAATATGTACCATTTTTATCCCTTTTTGTCCCATTTCTCCCCCTACGAATAAAAATCACTTTATGGTGAACGTTTTTGTTATAGGGATGCGCATATCCAATATCAAGTAAGTAAAAACAGACGTAATAAAAGACATGCTTAAATACATTAAATATTAGGAGTTATTAGGGGAATTTTCAGTCCTTGTGAGGGAACAATTTTCGCTCTGGGCCGATTTAGCCCACTTTCAATCCCAACCGATCTGCAACCATAAGACACATTTACGGAAAATTTCAACCTCCTAGCTCATGTCGCTATGAAGCTAGAGAGCTTTCAACGACGGACATGGCTATATCGTCTTAGATTTTTACCACGACTTTATGGGGTCTCCGAATATTTTAAGGTGTTACAAGCGGAATGACAAAGTGAATATACCCCCATCCTTAGGTGGAGGGTATAAAGAGATACAGTCCAGCAATACCTAAAGCTGCAAAATAATTCCAAAAATCCAAAAAAATTATATTCCTAAATTAAGTTGTGGGCGTTCTGAAGAGGTGGTCTAACAATTCCTAAAGCGGGGTAAATTAATCCAAAAAAATCCAAAAAATATATTCTAAAATTAATTTGTTGTTCTCATTCTAAAAAAATATATTCTGAAATAAAGTTGTGGTTATCATTCCTTTGGGCCTACTGAAGAGGTCGTCTAACAATACCTAAAGCGGGGAAAATTAATCCTAAAAAATATATTCTGAAATTAAGTTGTTGTTCTCACTGCTCTGGGCTTTCTGAAGAGGTCGTCTAACAAAAACTAAAGCGGGGGAAATTAATCCCAAAAAATCTAAAAAATATATTCTGAAATTAAGTTGTGGGCATTGTGATGTGGTCGGATAACAATAACACAGTGCAACACGAAAAAAAAATAACCATACATGATAAAAGACCAAAAAAAAAAGACCCGTGTTTTTTTTTCCCCAAAGTCATGCACTTTTTTTTATGGGCCCCCAGAGATTTGAGGCCTCGGTGTAATTTTTGGAAAAAAGTGATCATATTCTCAGGCTCATATCTTGCAAACCGTTCGGAATTTATTTACTCTCTCTCTGATTTACTCTCTCTCTCTGATTTACTCTTTGAGGCAAAGTTCTAGCTCTTGTCATAAAGAACAAAAATTGTGAACATATAAAATCAAAAAAACTTCATCTTCAAGGTCAAAATCGCAAAAAACTTAAAAAAATTCGATTTTTTTAACCTTTTTTCCCCTGTTCAGGTCCATAGGTAGCAAACCGTTGAAAATTCAGGGAAACAATCAACTACAAAAATGTACCTAAGATCTCAATAAACAACTTTCTAGAACATATGAACTTCCTAGGAATTATTCTTAACACCGTTTAGGTAGCACTTAGGTAGCCGCAAAAGTGAAAAATTTTCCAAAAATTAGATTTTTTTCCTTTTTTGCCCTGTTCAGGTCCATAGGTAGCAAACCGTTAAAAATTCAAGGAAACAATCAACAACAAAAATGTACTTAAGATTTCAATAAACAACTTTCTAGAACATATGAACTTCCTAGGAATTATTCTTAACACCGTTTAGGTAGCGCTTAGGTAGCCGCAAAAGTGAAAAATTGTTTATTCCAGTATTTCTTACCCACACGACATCATCGATGCCATTCAACAAACAACAACAAAGTCGTCGGTCCAACAATTTGCACTAACAAAACACATGACAATTCAAAGCAGCGAAGTAGTCGCAATCCATTTGTACCAACAACATTAACAACACATATGTAGCCGCAGCACACAATATAAAAGCGACACGACGCTCACATTGAGGCAGAATCTTTTAACTAGTGAATTCATTATAGCATATAAGTTGTTTTTCGACGAAGTAGACTTGACCGGTGAAAATTACACACCTAATACAGTGTGTCGTCAATGTTATAACAATCTCATGGCATGGTTGAGTGGAGGAAATGTTAGTATGAAGTATTGTAAGCCGGTAAACTGGATTAATCACCCAGGTGATCATGATGCAACCAGTTGCTATGCATGCGTAAATTATACATGTCGTCTAAATCGACATGCTGAGAGAACAAAATCTATAAAGCAACTGCAACAGCAACACTGTTTTCTGATTTGATGACCGCAAACGTAGCAAAATAAATCAATTTTTTCACATTGCATATTGAAATTGTTAGTTGCCAATGTTGTGTGTGAATTATGCTGTAGCACTTTTTCTATAACTTTGTCCGCTGAGTTCTCGTTGACGTCGCGCTGTGTACTGCCTCAATGTGAGCGTCGTGTCGCTTTTATATTGTGTGCTGCGGCTACATATGTGTTGTTAATGTTGTTGGTACAAATGGATTGCGACTACTTCGCTGCTTTGAATTGTCATGTGTTTTGTTAGTGCAAATTTTTGGACCGACGACTTTGTTGTTGTTTGTTGAATGGCATCGATGATGTCGTGTGGGTAAGAAATACTGGAATAAACAATTTTTCACTTTTGCGGCTACCTAAGCGCTACCTAAACGGTGTTAAGAATAATTCCTAGGAAGTTCATATGTTCTAGAAAGTTGTTTATTGAAATCTTAAGTACATTTTTGTTGTTGATTGTTTCCTTGAATTTTTAACGGTTTGCTACCTATGGACCTGAACAGGGCAAAAAAGGAAGAAATCTAATTTTTGGAAAATTTTTCACTTTTGCGGCTACCTAAGCGCTACCTAAACGGTGTTAAGAATAATTCCTAGGAAGTTCATATGTTCTAGAAAGTTGTTTATTGAGATCTTAGGTACATTTTTGTAGTTGATTGTTTCCCTGAATTTTCAACGGTTTGCTACCTATGGACCTGAACAGGGGAAAAAAGGTTAAAAAAAAATCGAATTTTTTTAAGTTTTTTGCGATTTTGACCTTGAAGATGAAGTTTTTTTAATTTTATATGTTCACAATTTTGAACTTTGAACTAGAACTTTGCCTCAGAGAGTAAATCAAAATTCTGAACGGTTTGCAAGATATGAGCCTGAGAATATGAACAATTTTTTTCCAAAAATTACACCGAGGCCTCAAATCTCTGGGGGCCCATAAAAAAAAGTGCATGACTTTGGGAAAAAAAAAACACGGGTCTTTTTTTTTTTGGTCTTTTATCATGTAGCGGTGTCCGTATATGGTTATTTTGAAATGACTTCAAAAATGTTGCACAGTGTAACTAAAGCGGGGAAAATTAATCCCAAAAAAATCTAAAAAATATATTCTGAAATTAATTTGTAGTTCTCATTCCAAAAAAATATATTCTGAAATAAAGTTGTGGTTATCATTCCTTTGGGCCTTCTGAAGAGGTCGTCCAACAATTCCTAAAGCGGGGGAAATTAACCCCAAAAAATCCATAAAAATATATTCTGAAATTAAGTTGTTGTTCTCACTCCTCTGGGCTTTCTGAAGAGGTCGTCTAACAATACCTAAAGCGGGGAAAATTAATCCCAAAAAACCCAAAAAATTATATTCTTAAATTAAGTTGTGGGCATTGTGATGTGGTCGGATAACAATAACTAAAGCGAGGAAAATTAATCCCAAAAAATCTAAAAAATATATTCTGAAATTAATTTGTGGTTCTCATTCCAAAAAAAAAATATATTCTGAAATAAAGTTGTGTGTCCTTTGGGCCTTCTGAAGAGGTCGTCCAACAATTCCTAAAGCGGAGGAAATTAACCCCAAAAAATGCATAAAGATATATTCTGAAATTAAGTTGTTGTTCTCACTCCTCTGGGCTTTCTGAAGAGGTCGTCTAACAATACCTAAAGCGGGAAAAATTAATCCCAAAAAACCCAAAAAAATATATTCTTAGATTAAGTTGTGGGCATTCTGAAGAGGCCGGATAACAATAATTGAAGCGGGGAAAATTAATCCCAAAAAATCCAAAAAATATATTCTGAAATGAAGTTGTGGTTCTCATTCCAAAAAAAATAAATATTCAGAAATAAAGTTGTGGTTATCATTCCTTTGGGCCTTCTGAAGAAGTCGTCCAACAATTCCTAAAGCGGAGGAAATTAATCCCAAAAAATCCATAAAAATATATTCTGAAATAAAGTTGTGGTTATCATTCCATTGGGCCTACTGAAGAGGTCGTCTAACAACATCTAAAATTGGGAAAATTAATCCAAAAAATCATAAAAAATATATTCTGAAATTAAGTTAGGCCTTCTGAAGAGGTCTTTTAATAAAACATAAAGTAGGAAAAATTAATCAAATATATAATATATTTCATAATATATTCTAATATATAATATATTTCTGAAGAGATCGACAAGGGACAAAAATCACGATAAATTGTGGTTAACGAAAATGTAAAAAATAATTATTTATATTATATTATTTGCAACCATTCGAAAAAAATATAAACTAATAATATTTTGAACTGCACTATTTTGTAGCCTACATCACAGGCGACACAACCGCACCTTTCCTCCCCCAAACATTTCACTAACTAGACTATTGAAATTTAATTTGCACTTAAGTGCCTATGCCGAAAATGAAACACAATACTTAAGTCTACAGCTCTTCAACGCTTAGCAAACACATTATGTGCGCAGCAGTCTTTCGTTAGAAATTGTCCATTATTCGCAGTTACTTCGGTAATTTTGATAAATTTTTTCGGGTAATTTGGTATCCTTTTTCTTGCTATGGTTGTATTAAATTAAAATATGTAAAACTTAACGAGTACGGGGTCCTGTGAAACGGGCCAAATATTCCACTCAAAAAAAAAAAAGAAAAGGTTTAATGATAATTAACATAGTTATAATGGCCGGTATGCGCAAACAGAATATCAATTTTATATATGCGGCAGGGGTGGACGCGTGTAAAAGGTCTAACTGAAGACACGGAAAGGGGGAGGGGGGTTTGAAACAAAAATGCTCTACAAACACTTACCCCCATTTGTCACATTTTCTAATCGTAATTGCCGAACATAATAAGCGATAAAACCGAAGGACTACAAAAACGTTGGTGAAATAGTAATATGAACGGCCTAAAAGTAGGCTGCATTTAATATTAGAAAAACTTCGAAATATTAAATCATGGGTATGAGATTTGTGCATCGGTTGGAAAAAACTGGTAAGACACGAGTTAAAAACGAAGTTGTGACGTGAAGATCCAACAACAACCCAAAAACTTTGACATAACAGACATAATTGAGAGTAGCTCACTATTTCGATATCAATGTATTTTCAAGCACAAATTATATAAAATTTAGTTTTAAATTTCTACTTACCGCATTTTGATTCCATGCATAATTAATATAATTAATTAATTGACTTACCTGAAAATATAAAACAAATTTGTTAACAAATGGCTTAGCCTGGAGCGTATATCTAAATATGTACAATAGGGTGGGTCGATAAAAAAGTTGTACCAGTCACCCACTAGAATTAACAAGTAAAAACGACGTTAAGTTCGGCCGGGCCGAACTTTATATACCCTGCCCATAGATTGCATTCCACAGAGGTTGTCGGTTTTCGTAGAAAAGCAGTAATATTACAGGAAAATATATATTTTTAAATAGAGCCAAACCAAAACAAATACAAATATTGAAAAAAATAATTTTATAAATAAATATAATATTTTAATTATTTCAAACCATTAGTTATTTCAAATCAAAAAATAAATATTCTTATATTTATATTTCCAATAAGCTTACATGTCATAAATATTGGTAGATAGTGTGTGCTACAGTTGGTTGTATTTCCATTCTATTTTAATTCCAAAAGTACAAATTTTGAAAATCCATTATCAGACGTACGTAGTGCAAAATAACCTAACTTCATGATTCAACCAATTTTTGCCGTAAAAGAAAAATTATGAATTTGAAAAAAAACTTGTTATTTTGCGTGTCTATACAGTCAGAGGAATGTATACACCGAATTCCATGATTCCAGCTGCGCCCATTTGGTTGCTACCATTTTTACCCCCTTGACGTTTCTACGCAATTAGAATTTCATCATTCTAGCTGTAGTCGTTTAGTTGGTACTATTTTTTTCCCTCTGTACCATTGTATCCCTTGAATGTACGAATTTCGAAAAATCCGTTAATTTTCCGTGTCTACGCAGTCATAGGAATGTATACTCCGAATTGCATGACTCTAGCTGCGGTCATTTGATTGCTACTATTTTTATCTCCTTTTTTCATTTTAAACCCAAACAGTACGAATTTTCAGAAACCCGTGTATTTTACTTGTCTATGCAATCAGCGGAATGTATACACCGAATTTCATTATTCTAGGTACAGCCGTTTTGTTGGTATCATTTTTATCCCTCCGTACCCATTGTATCCCTTGAACGTACGAATTTGTAAAAAAAAACTTTTATTTTTCATGTCTACGTAGTGAAAGGAATGTATACTCCGAATTTCATGACTCTAGCTGCGGTCATTTAGTTGGTACTATTTTTATCCCCTTTTTCTATTTTGACCCCAAAAAGTACGATTTTCGAAAAATCAGTTTATTTTCCGTGTCTACACAGTCAGAGGAATGTATACTCCGAATTTCATGACTCTAGCTTCGGCCATTTGATTGGTACTATTTTTATCCCCTTTTTTAATTTTAATTTCATTATTCTAGGTACAGCCGTTTGGTTGGTACCATTTGTATCCCTCTATTCCTATTTTACCCCTTAAAAGTACGAATTTGGAAAAAATACTTTTATATTATGTATCTACTCAATTAGAGGAATGTACACACCGAATTTCGTGTTTCTAGCTGTTGTCGTTTAATATGTACAATTTGTATCCCTTTTTTGCCCCATTTCACCCCCTACAAATAAGAATCACTTTATGGTGCACGTTTTGCTATAAGGTGAATGTACATACCAAATATCAAGCAAATATAAGCAGACATATTCACAAAACATGCTTAAATACTCTAAAATATTAGGGGTTATTAAGGGTATTTTTATTCGTTGTGAGGGAAAAATTTTCCCTTTGGGCTGATTTCGTCCCATTTCAATCCCAACCGATCTACGACTATAAGACGCATTTATGGGAGATTTGAACGTTCTAGCTCCTTTCGTTTAGATGCTAGCGTGCTTTCAACAGACGGACGGACATGTTTGGATCGCCTTAGAATTTTATCACGATCAAGAATATATATACTTTATAGGGTCTGAGGTGGATATTTCAAGGTGTTACAAATGGAATGACAAAGTTAGTATACCCCCATTCTGGAGGTGGAGGGTATAAAAATACACTGAAACAGACTTTTTTGCAATATGAAAAACCGGTTGAGACCGATATAAAAACCCGGGTTTCCCGGTTTTCCAAAAACCCTACTTTCGGCCTTAGATGAAAACCCCGTGTGACCCGGTTTTTTGTCTCGGATTTGATCACTCTAGTCAGAAGTTATGGAACTTAAAGAAGAATATTTTCTGAGATTTTCATACAAATTGGAGCCATTTGAATTATGTTTGTCCGTTTCGATGTGGAATGTCTCAGATATGGTGTGATAATCTTGCGTGTTAAAAAAACCCGGGTTTCCCGGTTTTCCAAAACCCGACGGTCTTAGATGAATACCCCTTGTGACCCGGTTATCGGTCTCGGATTTGATCACTCTAGTTAGAAGTTATGGAACTTAAAGAAGAATAATTTCTGAGATTTTCATACAAATTGGAGCCATTTGAATTATGTTTGTCCGTTTCGATGTGGAATGTCTCAGATATGGTGTGATAATCTTGTGTGTTAAATTTTATATAATAATTTCTTCTATTTTAGACCACACGATGTATGAAACAGCGACACTAACCCATTTACTACCTCATTTTCCTTAACTTGAAAAATAAGATTTTTGAGCTTGAACAATTGTTATTTAAAAGAGAATTTCACTTCAAATACCAAAGCTGAATTGGAAATTAATGTGTATTTTGGGGGACATATACACTGGAAACATATAAATATTTGGTCCAAGCAAAATTCTTATTTGTCAATCAAATATGTTTTGACGCAAGTAATTTGATGTTATGCCATCATTTATTTAACGGGTGTCCTTGCAAGTATGATATAATGAGATTGACGAACATGTAATTTTAGGAAAATAAAACTGTAGTTTCGTGCTCAAATCTGATTATATAAAAACAGCTTCTGTACAAGCAACTACCTAGAACAGAAATACTCTTTCAGGCGTTATAATTGTGGTTCCTTATATTTGAATGCCATCAGCTATTGGACACCACACGTAAACCCTTCGTTGTTGCAAATTGAAAGTCAAATGCATACAAACTTCTTGGTTTTTAAGAGTAACAGTTAAGAACAAAAGGTCATGTCGTTGCCGGTGGATTTAAAAATTCTTTGTAATTTGTTGTCTTTCATACACAGTTCAAACCACATAGAGATTTAAAAACCAAAACCATAAAAACAAACAAATGCCAAAAGCATGCAACAAAATGCACTTCTTCTTCTGTGCATGGAAGGAGGGATGGTAAACAGTGGCGTAGTATGGGTGGAAGAGCTACATCAAAAGAAAACTTTCTCCGTATTTTGAAAGATTTTACGAAACTATTTAAATGGTTTGGCAATTTATATAAAACCTTCAAAAAATCGAAATTGCTAAGGATACTTTCAAATAAAATCTTGTTGTCTACTTAAATAACAGATATTTGTTCAAAAAGCAGATAGATGTTTGCTTTTGTAGCAAACACATTTTGCTGTTTTAGCAGACATATGTTTATAGACATATGGTTGCTGTTCTAGCAAACATATGTTTGCAGTTTGAACATACATGATTTTCATATTTTAGCAGACATATATTTTCTGTTCGCTGCTGTTGCAGACTTATGATAGCTGTTTTAGCAGACTTATGTTATATTAAACATTTTAGAAGTAAAATGTTTGCTGTTGCAGCATATATATGTTTGTCGTTTTAGCAGACATATATCTGCTGCTTTAGCAGATATATGATTGCTGTTGTAGCAGACTAAAGTTATAGCAAACATTTTAGCAGAAAAATGTTTGCTTTGTAGCATATACAGCTGCGGTCAAAAAAATAGCAGCGACGAGATAAAAAAATGTCGACAAAGAAAAATATTAGTTTTATTTCAAAAATCCTAAAAGTTTTTACGGTGATTGAATTGTCAATACCACCCTTGCCATTCTTAATATGTTTTTAAATAAAAAATTAAGTTTTTGTAATTTTGAGATTAGGCCTTTAGAACCATTTATGTCAAAATGAGACCAGTCAAAAAAATAGCAGCGCTAATAAAAACTACAAATATTTTGTTTCAATTCACTTTAATTGAAAACTTTTTTGAATAATAAGTTAAATAATGATATTTCCTTGAATTTAATACCTAGTTGTACTGATTTTATGGCTTATTACTGCTACATACGGCCGTTTCATAGAGTCGACTAGTCTTTTACAATTTTTACCCGATATTTTTGCCCATAATACTATGATATCGTGTCAAAGCTCGATATTGTTTTTCAGTATTGCTGGTGAGACCTCATTTTAACCATTACACTTAACATTTTTGATTATATTTATACGTAAGCATAATATTATGCAGTATTTTGATGTACTGGGCTGAGTCCATGGTAGTTCTGGGCCAATGTATTGACCCAACTCCATAATATGAAAAACACGCCTAAGCCATATGTTTGATCCTCCCTATTTGACAGTTTTGGTACCATACCTGGAGATGTACTACGTGTTCTGTGGACGTCTTACGAACTATCGAGGGACCATACAAAACAATTTTTGATTCAACTGACCATAAAACGTGCACCCACTTCTTGGTTGGCTACACCAGGTGTGTTTTTGCTAATTGCAATTTTTTGTGCCATGTCTTTTATTTATAAGTGGAACTTTTTTGGACTTCTGGCTTACAGATTATGTTTTCTTAGTATTCTACAAACATTTTAGACTCTCAAATATGGACAGACATTGTTTTTTATTTCGGTGGCGGGCGTAAGTGTTTTTTTTTGTACTAGACATTATTATTCGGCGAATGGTTGTAGGTGATAAAAACGGATTTTTATCACAAGTTTTTGTTTTTTCTTCTTATAACATCGAATTTCTGATAATTTTAATAGAACACTAATAAAAGTCGAACTTTACTATATGATTTTCCCTCAGATTTCAACCTTTTCATATGAAATCGATTTTCTTCTCCACAATGCTCTCCTCGCCCTACTTATGAAGAAAAATAATACAATAACATTTCAAAAGTAGTGTAAATTTCATAATCATCTTACTTATAACATCAAATCGAATTGAAAAATAGAGATAAAATTCCATTTTCTTGAGATTTTTTGAACACTGCTATTATTTTGACCGGTCCAATATGTCGAATAATCCAAAAAATGTGAAATTTCTTAAGTAATTAAAATCATATCACCAAATAAACATTTATTTTGTGTCTGTAACCTCATAACACAGCACTTATGGCAGAAGGACCAATAAAAAATTATAATACAAATAAATATATGAAAATGTATATTAAGCTGTGGTGCGCTGCTATTATTTTGACCGCAACTGTATATGTTTTTCGTTTTAGCAGACATATGTTTGCTGTTTTAGCAGATTTATAATATTTCAAACATTTTAGCTGACAAATGTTTGCTTTTGTAGCACACATATATTCGCCGTATTAGCAGACATTTGTTTGCCATTTTAGCAGACTTATGTTTACCAGTTTAGTAGACACATGTTTGCTGTCTTAGCTTGTATTTGTTTATTATTTTAGCAAGTAAGTTTGCTGTTTTAGCTTGTCAGACATAATACTTTCAGCAAACTTCATTTGCTGTTTCCATAAATATATTTATTTGAGTGTATACTAGTGTAAGATACTCTTTCGCAAAGTGGGGAAAATTTATAAAATACATACATAGGGACTTATATGGATGTGTGGATGCACTATTTAAGAAATGCTGGCAGCCACACCATGTCATTTTATAAAGATAAAGGAAAGATGTACATAACAACAACTGACAACTGCAGTTCACAACAACTGGAAAATAACTATACCAATAACAACAACATCAGCTGCAGATAAAGTAACACAAAGAGATGCAACATTGGCAGCGGTTAGCAAGATAATTTGGTTGAATATCAGTGTTGATGTATACGTTTTTAAAACAAATATTGTAGAAAGGATTAATGTCGATTCATTCATCATTATTTTTAGACGCTTTAAAATTTTTTCGACAAATCTTTTGTAATGTCTCCTTTAGACAAGGACATTTTCAGTAATTTTATCATACCTCCCTCGTCATTCGCCAATGATGTTTTCAAAACAACTATGTATGTATGTAGGTGCTAGCTGGAAATCCCTTCCCCTCTCACTACACGTCTTCAGCTGCTGTCGTCAAAGTTCACTTTTATTATCGCACAAAAGCCGCAGCGATGCCATGGGCGATCCTTTTTAACTTTTCCCAGTATGGGATAATAAAGTACACACACATGCACACCAGGATATATATCCTTTCTTTCTCTACCACATACACACATACACTTCTTGACTTTATTTGACAAGGGCTCTTCAACTGATTTGAAGATTGTTTTGCGTTGGCGGTGATGACAACGATATTAAGAAAACTTTGCAGCTGTTTGACGACAGCCTTTTGTCTCGTTTTACAATCAACTCGTTAATCGCAGGATATACTCATGTACTGTACTCAAGCTTATACAAAAGCTTCACAGCAAGTGCCAAAGAGTTGTCGTCCTTTTTAGTCTCAAATTAAGACAGCGTGATGTTAAATTCAGAATAGTTCTGATGGTGAAAGGACATTACCCCCAAAATAGTTTTGGGGGTTCTGTCAACGCACCATCCATTCGGTAAACATTTTATTGGTGACTTTTGGAATGCCGATGTTTTTTAAAGGCACTGTAAAGTGGATACAAATTTCAATAGTTTTTCAAAATTTTCATTTTCGCGAGAACGATGGCCAAAATTTTGCATGTATTCTTCTCGTCATCGGACTGATTCTTGCATGTGTCAGCTAAAAAAATCACTGCAGTTCTTACAGAAATCCCAAATTCGTGGTATACACTTTCTGTACTTTCTCTATCTGGACTTCGGAAAATTTGTTCGTCAGATAATTCCCTATGTAGTCAGATATATCGCTAGACTATTCTGATAAATAAAATTCACATTGATCTGGGCAAATTAGACCTCACGACACACAGTGGGATGGCTTCACACATTTGAGTGTAAATTATGAAAGGAGTACTCGTAATGAAACTTGGCAAAGAGTATTCTCTGAACGTAGTTAATAAAAATGGGAAGTTTCATCAAAATCGATCACACTCATGATAATTCAAAATGAATTTTTCATACAAAATTTTAATTTTTGGTCCGAATGTCTTAAAAATTTGCGCAGTTTTAATTTAACAAAATGAAAAAAGTTTTGAAAATTTCAACAATATCGACCACGCACATGACATAATGCCTGCCAATACGACTCAAAACGAATTTTTCGTACACAAATTTTTGTTTTCGTCCAAATGTTACAATTTTTAAAGGAAGAGACTTAAAACCGAAAACCATAAAAACAAAAATTCAGAAAAATGCATGAAATCTTTATTTGAATCGATTGTACTGTCCATATAATTTAATGTTTGAAGATTATTTCATGCAAATGTTGACCTTGATTGAGCCTCAAATGGTCCATTCGCTTAGTCCAATTTTGGCATTTCCACGTTTTTGAGTAACAGAGACCCAATTGGTGCGAACGGCGACGAATCGAAAATTGGTGGTCATCATTAACACAGGCCGATACAGCTGCGATATTTTCTTCATTTCGCACTCTGCGTAAGCGTGTTGGTGGTTTAATGTCCAACAATGTAAATTTGGTGCGAAATTTAGTCACAATAGCCCGAATAGCCGCTTAAGTGGGTCGATTAAACTGACCATAAAATGGAGGCGCGCGATGAACTTTCTTAACAGAGCACGTAGTTTGATAATAAAATTCAATAATTTGCAAGCGTTGTTCGTTTGTAAGACGATTCATGGTTAAATTATAGACCAAACTGAAGATGTTTGACAGTGAAACAAAACACGAAACGTGCGTCAGCTGTTTAAACCAGTGTTGCCAAAAAGATAATAGCTAAAAAATCACCCTTTATAAATAGCAAGAAAAATGTAATTCAATGTTAGTCACTACTTTTCCATATTTATATGTAAGTACAATTCGAAATAAGACAGGAGTTTGCGGTTATTCCATTCCTATATTGGCTCTACATCTATGTAATATAATATTAATGAAATATTCAAATGTATATTTTTATACTTTTATATATATATTTTATACTTTTAGGTTTTAATTCGAAATTCAGAATAAGTTGAAAGCACGATTTGTATGTAGTCGATGGAAATATCTAATTGCATTTTAGAGTATTTAAATAATTGCAATAAATAATAAACTAAGCGTATATTATATCTTCATGATGAATTCTGGATTTCATTCAAATTTATGATTTAATTCATTTAGAGTGCTTGTATTATGGCTGGATATATCAAAAACAGTTTGTCCACAATTCCTTGCTTAAATATAGAATATCGCCAAATAAAGCCAACGGATGGTTCTACATAATTTTAGTATTTTTTGGAAAGCTTATAATATCGAAACGATTTCAAAAACTGGGAACCTTCAAACATCCATCCATTGAAGGAGAAAGAAGTCAACCAATATTTCCTAAGTCATAATTTGTTCTAAGAGGGTATTATTAAAATAATTATTACATCCAAACTATATGTGACAGTTTTGACGCCATAAGAAGCGTGACAAAAACTCAAATAAATTCGAAAAAGAAAAATAATTTTTCCAATTTCGAAATCGAAAAATCGCGGATTTAAAAAGAAATCTTCTCAAATGATATATACAATGTGTATTTAAAACTTGAGGAATACGTGTTTATTTGTCCAGGAAACATTTTATTTTTTTCTACAATTTTCAAATTTGGTAATGTTTTTTCGCTTTTGCTTTTTATGCACAAATTGGGGAAAATGTGTTTCAAAATTTGAGAGTTTTTACTAAAGTCTTGCTAACCTCAAATTCGTACAAATAGGAAAAATATTTAATTTTTGGCCAATTTCTAGAATATACCCGATTCAAGGTTTTAGCCACAAAATAATCCTTATTTAAAATTTTTATAGAACTAGAGAATATTTACTATAACAAAAGTTATTAAATTTTGGTCGATGGAAATTAATTCTGGACAACTGTGCGCCGGTCATTACACGTAAAGTTCGGTCTGCAGCGGTTATTACTTCGTATTACAAACATTTGGTGTGAAATTATCTTATAGGAACCCAGTGCATGGAGTGGCGTAAAAAAGTGCATTGTATAATGTGACGTCATCGAAAAATTTAATAAACACAGACCTTACTTCTATTTAGTGTATACAAAGTGATGGCTTAGTTATGATACCTAAACACACCGTGTGGCAATCATCAAACAAGACAATCCACGACAGGATTCAGAATATTTTTGAGACGAGGAATGCATAGCAAGCCATGCAAAATATACTTTGACCACCAGTTTCTTGTTATTATGGAAAGCGGCTTATATAGCTGTCTTCAAATACAATAATTCACACTTGTTATATAGCACAGGATTACTCGCACTCCATTATTGTCAGTGCTTTATGACATAATTTTGTTGTTGAGATTTCTATTAATATTTACGCTTGTCGCGTGAACTGAACGAAGATCCTGGATTATGATGAGGGAAGCTCAACCAAAATAAATTGAGTTTGCACAACGCCAAAGCCAATGGCAAAACAAATTATACACTTCAATTTCCGTTTCCTTGACTCATGCCACTTTCTCTGCTCTCCTCAGCAGTGTGTTTGCTATATAACCATAGTGGTGGCGGCAGCAGCTTTGTAAACAATTATCCCGACCACTGGCTGAAACCAGCCTGACAAAAGGACAATGATGATTTTGTCTCAAATATGACATATGAGCTGTAATGGTCACTTCTCTATGGGGGCATCTTGTTTAATCCATGACTGCGAAGACTCGTAATAGATTAAATGTGATTTGTAATTTTCCTTGTCATGCCCATGTCATTTCAATCTTTGATTAAATTGTTTGTGGTCGTTGTTTTTTCTAATGATGTTCAATAAATCATTTTTGTTGGTTTTGGTTTAATATCTTTGTCATGATTGTCGTTTTTTCATTTTCTTCTTCCACGTAAAATTTAAAGTACAGTAGATAAGCATATAGATGCAGCCGCCCAACTTAAGCCCCTCTTGTGGATAAAGCATGAGATATGATCAGACCATAAAATAAGTACACGAATTATGCTTAATAACATTTGCTTAACATAAAGCAAAAGTACGAGCTGGACTGTATAAGGCCCGCACACTTATGTTTGCATAAGCAAAATAAGGTCCTAACAACTTAATGGGATACTCGTGCAGTAAATGAGTTAATCCAACCCAAATTTATAAAAAATGTTATGATCGCAATTACTTCACGTCTTTTGTCTTCATTACATAGCATTATTAAGGTCTGCATCTGTTTCTGCCTGTGAGGCCTAGGAATCCTTGACTATAGATACTCGAGGGCAGAACATATGATTGGGTATATGGATGGTGTGGTAATTATATAGGACATTTAGATTAAAAAACTCTTAAAAAATTAAATTTGCCATTAGTCATTGAGCGTGGTACTGGCAATTTTCATTTAATTGTGTGTTCAAGTGAAATCACTGCTAATGATTTGTTTTCATGCATCTATGAAAATAAGAAATATATGACGATTTTTATACCCTACACCACTTCGTGGTCTAGGGTATTATAAGTTAGTTTTCCGCTAAATGTTTGTAACACCAAGAAGTAATTGAGCTAGACCCACCTTTAAGTATACGGATCGGCTTAGAATCGCCAGCTGAGTCGATTTAACGATGTCTGTCTGTCCGTCTGTCCGTCCGTCCGTCCGTCCGTCTGCTGACCATCTAAGCTTGTTCGCACTCTACAGGTCGCAATTGTTGTCCGATTGTCATGAAACTTGGCAGAAATTATTTTTTCTGGCCAAGGACCATTGGTATTGAATTTGGAGGAAATCGGTTCAGATTTAGATATAGCCCCCATACAAATGTCGGTCCCGATTTGACATTTTCCGCTCTAGAAACCACATATTGTACCCGATTTTCTTAAAATTTGGTACAACATCTTATAATCTGACTAGAAACACCTATGCCGAAATTGGGTAAGATCGGTTCAGATTTAGATATAGCCCCCATACAAATGTCGCTCCCTATTTCACTTTTTCCGCTTTATAAACCACATATTGTACCCGATTTTCTTTAAAATTGGCACAACACCTTATAATCCAACAAGAAACACGTATGCAAAAATTGGGTAAGATCGGTTCAGATTTAGATATAGCCCCCATACAAATGTCGGTCCCGATTTGACATTTTCCGTTCTAGAAACGACATATTGTACCCGGTTTTCTTTAAATTTTGCAGAACATCTTATAATCCAACTAGAAACACGTATGCAAAAATTGGGTAAGATCGGTTCAGATTTAGATATAGCCCCCATACAAATGTCGCTCCCGAATTCACTTTTTCCTCTTTAGAAACCACATATTGTACCCGATTTTCTTTAAAATTGGCACAACATTTTATAATCGAACTAGAAACACCTATGCTGAAAGTGGGTATGATCGGTTCAGATTTAGATATAGCCCCCATACAAATGTCGCTCCCGATTTGACATTTTCCGTTCTAGAAACGACATATTGTACCCGGTTTTCTTTAAATTTTGCAGAACATCTTATAATCCAACTAGAAACACGTATGCAAAAATTGGGTAAGATCGGTTCAGATTTAGATCCCCATACAAATTTCGCTCCCGATTTGACTTTTTCCGCTCTAAAATCCACATATTGTACCCGATTTTCTTTAAAATTGGCACAACATTTTATAATCGAACTAGAAACACCTATGCTGAGAGTGGGTATGATCGGTTCAAATTTAGATATAGCCCCCATACAAATGTCGCTCCCGATTTGACTTTTTCCGCTCTAAAATCCAGATATTGTACCCGTTTTTCTTTAAAATTGGCACAACATCTTATAATCCAACTAAAAAACCAATGGTGAAAGTGGGTAAGATCGGTTCAGATTTAGATATAGCCCTCATACAAATGTTGCTCCCGAATGTTTAACCGATTTTGGCCAAATTTTACATATTATATTTCACCAATAAACAGACATGGTGAAAGCGCGTCACATCGTTCCTGGTTTCAATATACCCCCATACAAATGTCCTTTCCGAATTAACATTTTTTGTCAAACACATACTTTTACAGGATGCAAAAATCCTTCCCGATTTCAATTTTTACCGAATTGAATTGCAATGAGAATTGTTTGGGTGATGCCCATATGTCCCTACTTTGGTAGACTACTGTATAATTTGTATTTGTCTTTCGGACAATTGGATCAATTAACATATTATTTACCATATTCGTTAAATTTGACTAAAGATTAATTTATAGCATATACATTATATTCATATAATTTATATAATTTGTATGAACTACATAAAATTGTTCCCATGAAATGCCTGGGTTTAGTAATCAAAGTGAGGTACATACGCAGGGAGTGGTGTAGGGTATTATATAGTCGGCCCCGCCCGACTTTAGCCTTTCCATACTTGTTCATTATACGTTACATGGTAGTTAGCCGTGGTTGTGGCCGGATTTAAACAAAACCTTGTTTTCGATCTAATATGACAATATGAGGGATTTGTGCGAAATTTCAAGGCCCTAGCTCTTTTTCCTTCCAATTTCTGCCGCAGCTTGTTTGACTTGAAATGCGGCATTAGCTGTGCTAAGTCTGACTTGTCAATGGGTGCGTATGATTGCCATTTAAAATAAACCGATACGTATACGCACCGAAGGCCCTCAGTATGATTTGAAACAGGATTGTTAGATTATTTTGTACCTCTATCGCCAAATCAATTGTCAGAAACCGCCAAATTCTAACAACTTCAGTTTTTGTTAAAAAATCAACAAATCCCATTTTATATTTGGTTCTTGTAAAAAATGTATGTAATTCAGATATTATATTTGCATTGAATATTTTCAACATTTCATGATAAAGAATTACAACATATTTTATTGGTATTTATTATTCTGAATAAAAGTTAAAAAGTTTCTTATTCCGTGACCTAGTTTAGGCAATTCATAATGCAGAATACATTTTCAACGTAGAGAGTACTGGTTAAAGATCAAGAAACATTAAAAAATATACTTTTTCTCCTTTATGAAGAAGTTTCTAATACTAAATATTATTTCAGGTATTTTAAATGGAACGAAAAAGAAACAAACCTCAATAAAAGCATATAGATGCATTTTGAAAAATCTGTTTTAGTAGAAAAGTCAATGCATACATTCGTTTAAAAATAGCGTTTTTGACAGGGTTTATTACAGTTTTTTAATTATTATTACTTCTCAATTCTCAAAAGTACATGGTTTGTTTATAATTGACAGAATACGAATACTACATTTTAGGAAAATCACAAAAGATAACAAAATACAATTATCTTTAAAACAAACCTTCATTCTTTGAATTGTACATACGCGTTTTCATACAATACCATTTTCAATGTTCTTACCTCGAACCTGTTATCTTGATTTTACTAATTCTCAATTGGTCATATCTTTTTAAAAAATAATTTTTTTCGTCCTCTATAAATCAAATATTTTATTTTTTAAGTTGCAAAGAAATCGAAAATGGTAATTTAAAAATATGACTTGAATACAAATTGTAATAAATTTCTCTACAAAGTTACGCCAATACAATAAAATTGGTGGTCAGATTTAAATTTTTTTTTAAATTAGCCATGAAAATCGCCAGCTATTTTATAAATCACCAAAAAATCGCCATGTCTGTGTGCATTGGGACAAATATTTTTTAGATAACAGAACATTTTGTTCTATTTTGCAGGGTGGCGCAGAATGAGCTATATTGTTTATATGGTTTATAACTCTTTTATTTATGCGATTATTATATATTTGTATACCCTCCACCTACAGGATGGGGGTATACTAACTTTGTGACTCCGTTTGTAACACATTGAAATATCGACCTGAGACCCTATATCCATAAATGTGTCTTACAGTCGTAGATCGCTTGGGATTGAAACTGGGCGAAATTGGTCCAAAGGGAATTTTTTTCCCTCAAAAGAACTAAAAATACCCATAATATTTAAGCAGATTTTTCCAATATGTCTGCTTGAACTTACATGATATTGGGTATGCGCATTCCCCCTATGCATCATACTGTGACTTTTATTCGTAGGGGGGAAATAGGGCATAAAGGGAAGAAACACAAAATTCGGAATAGGAATGTACATTGTATAGATACATAATATAAAAGTATTTTTCCAAATTCGTACATTTAAGGGGTAAAAGGGGAGTAGAGGGATACAAATGGTACCATCCAAACGACTGTACTTAGAATAATGATATTTGGTGTCTACATTCATCTGATTGCGTAGACTAGCAAAATAAAAGGATTTTTCGAAATTTGTACTTTTTGGGTTTAAAATGGAAAAAGGGGATAAAAATAGTACCAACCAAATGACCACAGCTAAAGTCATTGATTTCGAAGTATACATTCAACTGACTGCGTACACACGAAATGTAAAAAGGTTTTTCCAAATTCGTACTTTTAAGGGATAAAAATTGTACCATCTAAAAGGCCTCAGCTAGAATGATGAAATTCAGTTGATACGCAAAATAGAAAGATTTTTCCAAATTCGTACTCTTTTACTCTGACGACAAAAATTGGTTGAATCATGAAGTTAGGTTATCTTGCGCTGAGCACGTAAGATAACGGATTTGCCAAATTTGTACTTTTGGAATTAAAATAGGATGAAAATACAACCAACTGTAGCACTCACTTTCTACCTGTATATACCACATATAATTATGCTTTTTTGAAAATTGCTTTCTTATAATTACTTCTTTAATTGACTTGAAGTATTATTTTGATGTATGTATATAGTATATATGTGTTCGTGGCCTTGCCTTACAGTGTGGTTCGTAACATCAACAATTTTATATTTTAAATTTTTATTTATTTTTATATATTTTAAATTTCGGCCCGGCCGAACTTAAAGCCTTTTTTACTTACTTTTATTATTTTTGTACTATTACCTTTTTAGTTCTTTATGAAGGGAGCTACAACTTTGCCTCAGAGAGTAAATCAAAATTCCAAACGGTTTGCAGGATATAAGCCTGAGAAAATGATCACTTTTTTTGTTAAAATGACACCGATGCTCCAAATCTTTGGGGCCTATAAAAAAGTGCATGACTTCGGGCAAAACTGGGAGACACGTGTCTTTTTTTTGGTCTTTTATCACGTGGTGTTGACCATATATGGTTATATTTTTTGTGTTGCACTGTGTTTTAATAGCGCACATCATGAGCAGTTTGAATTATTTTCATTTGGAGTTTTACTAAATAATATCACACTTAACTAGAAACCCGTCTCTACATTTGAAATAAATACCTATATACCGACAAGTTATTGTTTGTACATTCAAAGATGGTTTTTATTAGCATTGAGTGGTTACGAAAAAATATTGATCAAATAATTAAAAGAGTAGTGAGGTCGTCCGCTTTTAACGTTTGTTATGTATTTCGATTATTCGGCACTAAAAGTCGATTTCAGTATAAAGTTTGAAGCATATAATCGACTTAAAAAATCGCTCTTTTGACACCCAAAATTGAAATTGATTTATCACCCCTAGTTATAGCATACTGTCGTTAGCTGTTGCGTATAAGTGATATTCAATACTAACAGATACGTATACGCGGCGAAGTCCCACACAATATTTTGAAATGTTATTAAAAAGGAATTTCACGTAAACGCAACGAGAAATTTTCGAAGGTCTTCCAATTTTAATGAAAATTGGTGAAAGTGTTCTACAAGATATTATGTTTTATTATATATTATTACTTTTATACCCTCCACTAGGGAATTATGTTATTGGGCATTTTTTTGTAACACCCAAAGGAAACGAGTTAGACCCTTCGATTATTATACAGATCGGTTTAGAATCACTTTCTGAGTTAATTTAGCAATGTCCGTCTGTCTGTCCATCTATTGTTGTAATCAAATTACAGGTCGCAATTATAGTCCGATTAATTTGAGGCAAATCGGTTCAGATTTAGATATAACCTCCATATAAATGTCGCTCCCGATTTGACTTTTTCCACACTAGAAACCACATTTTGTACCCAATTTTCTTTAAATTCAGCACAACATCTAACTATGAAAGAGGGTAAGATAGATTCAGATTTAGATATAGCACCCCTACAAATGTCGTGGCCGATCTGACTTTTTTCACTCCAGAAACAACATACAGTACCCGATTATATTATCTCTTTCGCTTAACACCTTATAATCCATCTAAAGAAACACCTATGGAAGTAAGCTTATTTCGATATATCCCCCATATAAATGTCGCTCCCGATTTGACTTTTTCCGCTCTAAATCGCTCGCAATTTTTCTGCTCTATTTTACTCAAATTTGGCACAACATATTATAATCCAACCAGCAATATCTATGGTGAAAGTGGGTAAGATCGGATTAGATTTAGATATAGCCCACATACAAATGTTGTTCCCAAATGTTTATCTGATTATATTTTACCTTGAAACATAGGTCCATGATTAGGACTCATACAAAAATCTTTCTCGAACTCACTTTTTTCCGAATTAAATTGTGGACTTTAGTCTCTCCTTACTTGTTTCAGTACTGAAAACTTTGGCAACCCTATAACGTTGAAGTTTTGCATATTTCACAAAATTTGGTTTACGTAATCAGTCGTAACTTTTTTATGTAAATGATATAGAATTTTTTTTGCGGGAGATTTGTTGATTTTGAACGCCGAAAATCTAATGGATAATAAAACAAGTAAAAACGGAGCTAAGTTCGGCCGGGACGAACTTTATACACCCTCCACCATGGATTGCATTCCACAGAGGCTGTTGATTTTCGTAGAAGTGCAGTAATATTACAGGAAAATATATATTTTTTTAATATAGCCAAACCAAAACAAATGCAAATATTGAAAAAATAATTTTATACATAAATATAATATTTGTATTATTTCAAACAACGCTTATAAGGCAACACGTTAACATATCGAAATAATAATTCATGTTAATTTTCAAAAAGCTTAAATACCATAAATATTGGTAGATAGTGGGTTCTACAGTTGGTTGTATTTCCATTCTATTTTAATTCCAAAAGTACAAATTTTGAAAATCCATTGTCTCACGTACATAGAGGGATGCACACACCAAATCTCATTATTCTAGCTGCAGCCGTTTAGTTGGTACTATTTTTATCCCTCTGTACCAATTATATCCCATGAAAATACAAATTTGATAAAAACCTTTTATTTTTCGTGTCTACTCAGTCAAATGAATGTATACTCCGAATTTCATGACTCTAGCTGCGTTCATTTGGTTGGTACTATTCTTATCCCTTTTTTCCATTTTAACCCCAAAAAGTACGAATTTCGAAAAATCCGTTTATTTTATGTGTCTACGCAATCAGAGGAATGTATATACCGAACTTCATTATCCTAGTTGATACCATTTTTATACCTCTATTACCTTTTTATCCCTTAAAAGTACATATTTGGAAAAATACTTTTAAATACTTTTATATTGTGTATCTACTCAATTAGAGGAATGTACACATCAAATTCCGTGTTTCTAGCTTTTGCCGTTTGAAAGATACCATTTTTATCCTTTTTTCCCCATTTCACCCCCTACGAATAAAACTCACTTTATGGTGCACGTTTTTGTTATAGGGGGAATGCGCACACCCAATATCAAGTAAGTACAAGCAGACATATTGAAAAATGTGCTTAAATACTCTAAAATATTAGGGAAAAAATTTTTCCCCTTAGGCCGATTTCGCCCCGTTTCAATCCCAACCGATCTACGACTATAAGACGTATTTATGTAAAATTTGGACTTCCTAGCTCCTTTCGGTTAGATGCTAGCGTGCTTTCCACAGACGGACATACGGACGGACATGGCTAGATCGTCTTAGAATTTTATGACGATCAAGAATATATATACTTCATAGGGTCGCAGGTCGATATTTCAAGGTGTTCAAACGGAATGACAAAGTTAGTATACCCCCATCATGGAGGTGGAGGGTATACAAAATATATTATTTTTTTTTTTTTCAAAGTATTTTTTTTTCTTAGTTGATTTGCTGAAAAAACAAAAGATTTGTGTTCTGAACACTCTGGAAATGAGTGGGCTGTTCAGTATTTTCTGAAATATCATCAAAAGTGTAGCCTATGATTTTACATTTTTATTACATATTTTCTTTTCTTGCCGAATATATTGAAATTTATTTTTTACAAAGATTATTTTGAGTTAAGAGGATGAATGAGTATACCCCCATCCCAAGGTGAAGGGTATAAAAATAATAATTAAAAAAATATATATATTTTACGTCTACATGTTTCTATAGATTATATAGGCATCATAATTACCTTTAATTGAACATATATAAACTTATGTGATCGAAATTGTATATCTAAAATAAGTGTGGAAATATATAAGGTACTTTCCACCAAGAGAATTAAATATTAAAAAAAAATCAAAAATAGAGGTTTTCTGTTGTATATATTATTATCTATTATATTATTATATATTATATCTCCCATAAAAAGTTCCACTAAAAAAATTAAAACAGACCACACTAATAGCTTTCAATTTTATTATTTCCTTATTTCGATTACTATTACTATTAAGAAACCTAAAGTTAACTTGTTTTCTTTTAATTTCATTAAAATTTGTAGTGTTATAACGAAAATTACTACGTTTTGTCAGTCCGTACTCCTGTTGTACATAATTTAAACATCTAAGAGATAATTCTCATATTTCATAAATCTACGAACAAAATATATCCTCTGACCTTCATTCACAAGTATACATGAAAAAATAAAGTTCTCAAAAAATCGCTGAATTTTGTATATTTCTGTAAGAGCTTCAAAAGTGCTTCTGTTTTTGTGTAGCGTCCGTTTCAATTATTGTTTATAATTTGTTTATACTGCTTTGTACTAAATCCTGACAGTATATTTTTTAAATGAACACTAAAATTGCTGATCGACTTTTTCTGCTTCCTTCATGTTTTTTTTTTTGCGTAGTTTAAAACGCTTGGATGTCGCGTACGGGCCATTGGGAAATATCCATATGCGAATTTTCGAAGATAAAAGTATATATACAACTGATAACAGCATGGTATGGATTATTATTCCCACACAGAATATGAAATACGCATAGGGACAAAGTGTGTATAGTTGATTGTGTTTCTACTCCTTTCCATTACAAAAAAATAGTTCTTCAAAAGAAGAAATTAACTTGATCTAAATAACTGAAAACTCTGAGAAATCGATCATTAATCAAGCAACACAAAAACTTTGACATTCTGGTTGAAATCCGCGTATAAATACCAGAAGAAACGGCAAATTTTAAGGCAAAACTAGAAACTAATTTTCAATTAATTCCTCCTCGACTATCAACAAATGTTGCTAGACTTTTCTCTGCTAGTGTTATTTAAGATGCGCCTGTGTCTACTTAATTAACTTCGTAGCAGCTACCTGGCCCTCTTACAATCATAAACTTGTATCATCCTGGATTCGAGTTAATACAAATTGCATTCCAAAAAGAAGGGAAACACGAATGCGAAGCATAAAAAAATGCTAAGGAAGAAAAGGTTTAGCAAAACGACAGACTGTTTAAATTTATGACAAAAAACTCCCGCCGCATATCAAATTATAAAACTATACGGATTTGAGCACGGAACACGATGCAACGACAGTACAGCATGGTAACAATACACCAGAGTATTGTTGTTATTTTATGCAGCAACAGCAGCAGCAGCAGAAGCAGTAACAACAACGATCTCAAATGTAGCTGTAGCAATGTAGCAACATGCTTAAAGCATTATTGCAACAACAAACATAAATTTTGATGAATCTCAGCTCAAAAGCTTGCATTGCAGCTTCTCTATTCGTTCGCAACAACAACAATAAGAACGTTGTTATTGCTTCTCACATAATTTTCGAAAAAGGTTCTTCTTCCAGGGAATGTTTTCCCTCTTTGCCACATCTATTTTGGTCTGTGAATGTGTAGGGGACTGTATTAAAGGAAAAGGGGTGGTATGGCCAATGCAGGGCAAAAATTGTCACGCTGATTTAATATTGGTCATAACTATACTGAGTCATGGGTTTGATTACAATAAGTGGAAAAACCTAGGGTATCTTAAAGAAATTAAATAATATTTTTAAGGTATAGAACAAATTGAAATTCGTACCACTTCTCAGCTATTGAGTAAGTACAAGAATACTCATTTCTGACGAAACGAAACTGCAAAATCAATTTATTTTATATCCAAATCGCCCAGTTTCAGCAAACAATAAACTTCCTCCATATGTACGATGGGGCCGATAATTGAAGGCAGCTACACCTTTGAAGTTTCGTACAAGTAGTTATGATGCCTATCAAAGTCGTCTATAAAAAATTTGAGTTGCCACGTCCTCTTACATTGAGATGGTCGTAGGTTTATGAGGCAAAATACCTTAAGAAACTGGTAGACATTTTAAATGCTGTATGATATATTTATGATGTTTACCAAACATGCTTAACAAAATTTTAAGTTTAACAAGGTACTGCCACGCCCACTTACAGTGTTTTTTGAAGAAAATGCCTTAGGAAACAGATCGATCTTCAAATTTCTAATTTGTACTTATGGATTACCAAAGACGTTTAGAACAATTTTAAGTTGATCAACCTACTGCCACGCCCATTTACAAAGCGAGAATTTGGCACCAGGTGGTTTCTACAGGGAATGGAACGAACTAATATTTAAATTGGAGAAATTTGAAAATGGAATTGCAAACGATATTGTTTCTTCAATGACTAGAAGAGAGACGGAAATAAGGAATAATTCTATTCTATTGGCGGGAATATGTGTCGACCTTTTAAATAGAATTTTATTAAACCATGATCAAGCTTCAGTGGCACGGCAAAGATTATCATCTGGAAGAAAGAATGCAAAAAACTTTTAGCCCACATGGTTCTCAATTGTTTGATACATCTCACGAATCAACTCCTTCTGACGACTTCAAAAAGTATTTGGATAGTTTGGAGCAAAATAAGGCTAAAGGGTTAAGAAATGATCCCGTGGAAATACAGAAACAAAACTTTTATTGGGAATTGGATGAAATAAAAAATTTTAACAAAAAACAAGTAAGGAAAGGCTGAAGTCGGGCGGTGCCGACTATATGATACACTCTACTTTCTATCCGAATTCAATTCAATGCGGTAAAAAAGTGAAAACGGGAAGGACTTTTGTATGTTGTCTGACCCAATTTGTTAAATCGAGAAGAATATTTGCATCGGGGCTATATCCAAACATGGAATGAAGTGACTCACTTACACAAGAGGTTCTTCCAGTTATGCACTACTTGAAGAAATTCGGTGAAAATACGTGTTTTCTGGGGCAAAAAAAAATCAAGCCGGGAACGAAATTTGTATGGGAGCTATATATAAATCTGAACCGATCTGACTCATTTTCACCCTGGGTCTTTCAAGAGGAAATATAAGATATTTTGCCAAACGTGAAGACAATCTGATACATTATGTGGCCTCTAGAGTGAAAAGAGTCAAATCTGGAGTGAAATTCGTATGGGGGCTATATCTATTTGTATGGGAGCTATATATAAATCTGAACTGATCTGACCTATTTTCACCATGGGTGTTTCTAGTTGAAATATAAGATGTTTTGCCAATTTTGAAGAAGATCTGTTAAAATATGTGGTATCTAGTGGGAAAAGAGTCAAATCGGGAGTGAAATTCATATGGGGGCTATATCTAAATCTTAACCGATTTTCTTCAAATTAAATAGCGTTTGTCCTTGTACCGAAAAGCTTCGGTGTGCAAAGTTTAATTTGGTTCCGTCAACAATTGCGACTTGTACCGTGACTACATGAATAGATGGACTGACAGACGGACATTGTTAAATCGGTTCAAAAAGTGATTCTAAGTCGATCGGTATAATTAACAATGGGTCTATCTCCCATCCTTTTGGGTGTTACAAACAAATGCACAAAGACATAATACTCTCGTGGAGTGTATAAAAAGACAAAAAGGATTTCTACCAAGTAGTTGGATATTACCCGAAAATTATTCGTATTAGTTGCAGTTGCAATGCAACCTTCTCAAGTGAGCGTAGAGAGATTATTTTCCGCCCTTAAAATTTTAAAAAGTGATATTCGTGCCTCAATGAAAGAGGAGTTGGCAAATATAATTCTATTTTTGAGAACATTTAAATAAGTATATGACAGTTTTTTATACCCTTCACCTCCAGGATGGGGGTATACTATCTTTGTCATTCCGTTTGTAACACCTTGAAATATGGACCTGAGACCCTATAAAGTATATATATTCTTGATCGTCATAAAATTCTAAGACGATCTAGCCATGTCCGTCCGTCCGTCTGTTGAAAGCACGCTAGCATCTAAACGAAAGGAGGGAGAACGTCAAATTTTCCATAAATGCGTCTTACAGTCGTAGATCGGTTGGGATTGAAACGGGGCGAAATCGGCCCAAAGGGAAAAATTTTTCCCTCACATGGACTAAAAATACCCATACCTAATATTTTAGCGTATTTAAGCATGTTTTTTGAATATGTCTGTTTATATTTGCTTGATATTTGGTATGCGCATTCCCCTTATAACAAAAACGTGCACCATAAAGTGATTCTTATTTGTAGGGGGTGAAATGGGGCAAACTAGGGAAAAAAAGGTACATATTAAACGACAACAGCTAGAAACACGAAATTCGGTGTGTACATTCCTCTAATTGAGTAGATACGTAATATAAAAGTATTTTTTCCAAATTCATACTTTTAAGGGGTAAAATGGGAATAGAGGGTTAAAAATGGTACCAAACAAACGGCTGTACATAGAATAATGAAATTCGGTGTATACATTCCTCTGACTGCGTAGACACGGAAAATAGACGAATTTTTCGAAATTCTAACTTTTTGGGGTTAAAATGGAAAAAGGGGATACAAAAAGTACCAACCAAATGAAGGCAGCTAGAGTAATGAAATTCGGAGTATACATTCCTTCGACTATGTAGACATGAAAAATAAAACTTATTTTTCCAAATTCGTACTTTCCAGGGACACAATGGGTACGGAGGGATAAAAATGGTACCAACAAAACGGCTACACCTGGAATAATGACACTTAACTAAACAGATTTAAATAAAATAAACAGATTTTTCGAAATTCGTACTTTTTGGGGTTAAAATTAAAAAAGGGGATAAAAATAGTACCAATCAAATAACCGCAGCTAGAGTCATGAAATTCGGAGTATACATTCCTCTGACTGCGTAGACACGGAAAATAGACGAATTTTTCGAAATTCCTTCTTTTTGGGGCTAAAATGGAAAAAGGGATACAAATAGTACCAACCAAATGACCGCAGCTAGAGTCATGCAAATCGGAATATACATTCCTCTGTCTGCGTAGACACGGAAAATAAACGGATTTTTGAAATTTGTACTTTCAAGGGATACAATGGTACATAGGTACCATACATAGTACCAACTAAACGACTATAGCTAGAATGATGAAATTCTAATTGCGTAGAAACGTCAAGGGGGTAAAAATGGTATCATCCAACTGTGCGCAGCTGGAATTATGGAATTCAGTGTATACATTCCTCTGTCTGCATAGACACACAAACTAATTTTTTTCCAAATTCGTACTTTTTCTTTTACGGCAAAAATTGGTTGAGTCATGAAGTTAGGTTATTTTGCACTATGTACGTCTGATAATGGATTTTCAAAATTTTTACTTTTGGAATTAAAATAAGTGGAGGGTATATAAAGTTCGGCCCGGCCGAACTTAACGCTGTTTTTAATTGTTTTTTATTAATTTTATTAGTAGTTATAGAATATCTTTTTGTTTTGTTTCCATAGCATTTTGTATAATGAATTACAAAATACTTTACTTTTAAGAAATACTTTACAATAACAGTATTACATAGAAATGTATTTACCTTTTTTTGTTTGTTTTATAAAATAAAATGGTTTTTCTTTTCTTTTTCTCCGGAGTAGGAGTCGGAGTCGAAACATTATAAAATGCTGGAGTCGGAGTCAGAGTCGAGCAATTTTGCCTCGACTCCACAGCCCTGGATGTATCTAAATATCAAAAATGTTGATTAGATACACTAAATATTAGTGGCTGTTGGTGGTATATTCATTCCTTGTAAAGGAAAAACTTTGTCGCTTCAGACCAATTTTACCCATCTACTGTCCCAATCGGCCACAGTGAGATAAGTCTAAAATCAGAATTTCCTGACACCTGCGACAGTCGGACAAAGCCAGATGCTTTAAGAATATGTTGACCAAGAATGTATATACTTTAAGGCGCCGTCGATGAATATTCCGAGGTGTTGATAAAGCAATGACAAAATGAATTTATACTGCAAGCTATCGTGGAGGATACAAAAATATATATCCTTACCTTACGTGTATTTTGCCTATTCCTATGTATTCTAGTGTTTCTCCATCGGAATATAATTTCAATTCAACTTCTCTTTTAGAGAATTTCAAATCAAACTTTAGGCCTTCGGTGCGTATACGCATCGGTTAATATGAAATGTCATTCATACGCAACCATAAGCAAGAGCATACTTATCAAAGATGTTTGTAAAAAAAGTTGTAATATATTTATCGATTTCTAATTTATAGAAGAGTTGTACTTTTAGTAAATCTGTAGATCTACGAAATTCATGAAAATTTGTATATTTTGTTAAGTAGGTATACTTTGCAGTATTTTTTCAATTCAATTCAAATGTCCTCCATCATTATCACACCATCCTCATATACCCAATCGTATGCTTTGCCACAGAATAGTCTCAACGGTTGTGTATGGTTCATACATATGTACAGCATAATATTAGTAGTGCCACATCATTCATTGTCTGTAAGCAAGTTAATGTTGTTGCTTATTTGTGGTTGCACATCCAAAAGGTAAACCAATGAATGTTCCGTAGTAACTTCAACGTCCTCGAACGACTGCCAGCCAAGCAGTCAGCCAACCACCCACGTTCATTTTACTCCGAGTTCAAGTTGCATTTGTCTAAACGTGAGTATGTGGGAGTGTATTAGGGTGGAGTGCAAAGTGGAATTTTGCTGATCTAACGAATTAATTAATGTAATTTATTTCTATCTCTACGTTTGGCAAATGGAAAACATGCGCAGCGGAAGAAGCTGTTCATTCAACGATCTCTGTCGAAGGAGGCACAACGGACGAACGAGCATTTTTTGACCCAGCTTTAACATACACACGCCACAGGGTCCTGGGGAAACAATTACTGAACGGCTTTGACGAATATTGAATCTTTCAATATTCCAGAATAGTGTGATCAATTCAAACAAGACGTCGTATGTAGGAGGACTGTGTACCCAATTTTTCATTTGCTGATATTTTCTCCTTTTTACAGGACTTTTTATTTGAAAAAGATATAAATGTTTAAATAATTTATATTCATACTAGCAGTACCCGTTGCTTCGCACGCGAAAAAGCCAGTTATTTGTTATTAGTTTTATCCGTCTCTGTTTTTGATTTTTCGTGTTTTAAGATGCAGCCGAAAACTTTATAACTTTTTGCACCTCTTTCCCAAAAAATACACATTTTGAAAAATCACTACACATTTGGTAATGTCCATTTATGTTCCGGGTTGTACATTATTTTTATCCCTTTTTGTCCCGCGCACACAAAGTCTCTGCAATACTTTAGTTGTACAATTTTTCAATTTTCATACCAAATTTCACGATTGTAGCTGTAATACTTTAGTTGGTACCATTTTTATCCATTTTTGTCCCGCTCACCCCTTATAAAAAATTAGAAAAATCCATTTTGCTTGCACTCCTACATGGTCACAGGAATTTACATACCGAATTTCACAATTCTAGCTGCAATATTTAAAAGTAACCAACCCCCCCCCCCCCCCCCCCTTAAAAGTACCAATTTCGAAAATTCCATTTTTGTTGGAAGTCTACGTTGTCAGAGAAATTTGCACACCAAATTTCAAGACTATAGCTGCAATACTTTAGTTGCTATCATTTTTATCCCTTTTAGTCCTGCTAAACCCTTAAGCGCCCTGGCCACACGTCAAACTGTTCGTTCAAACTCTTGTATGTATAGGTAATATTTTGTTTTCCTTATCACAGCCACACATCAAACTCATAGCAACAAAACTTCATTTCAAAGTTGTCAAAATAAAATTTTTTTCTTCCATTTCTATAAAACTCGCGTCACCAAAACAAAACACTTATCGCTTCGAAAATTAAAAAATAAAGACAATTGACGTTTTTTCGTGCACACACTCAAACTGACTTCAAACAGGCTTCATATCTCTGCTGCGACGAAGCAAATATCTAAATGGTTTTGATTTTCTTCAAACTCACACAAACCTATCCGTGTGAGTTTTTTTTTTACTAACGCAATCAAAAAAATGACAGTTTGAAGAGTGAGTTTGATGTGTGGCCATGGCGCTTTATAAGTACAAATTAAAAATACAAAAAAAAACAATTATTTACATTGCTCTTCTACGTTGTCAAAGAAATTTACAATCCAAATTTCGCGACTACAGCTGCAATACTTAAATTAGTACCATTTTCATTTCTTTTTGTCCCTCGCAACCCTTAAAAGTACAAATTTTGAAAAATCCAATTTTAACACGCTTCTACATGGTCAGAAGAATTTATACATAAAATTTCACGATTCTAGCTACAATACTTCAGTTGGTACCATTTTTATCCCTTTTTGTCCCGTTCACCCCTTATAAGTACAAATTTCGAAAAATCAATTTATGTTGCAAGTCTACGTTGTCAGAGAAATGTAGATACCGATTTTCTCGAATATAGCTGCAGTTCTTAAATTGGTACCATTTTTATACCTTTTTGTCTCTTTTTCCCTTAAAAGTAAAAATTGCGAAAAATCCCTTTTTGTAGCTCGTCTGCATTGTCATTGCAAGGAACACACCGAATTTCATGTTTCTAGCTACTGCCGTTTAGTCAGGACGAAGGTTCGATGTTTATCCCTTTTTGTCCCATTTTACCCCCAAAAAGTACGAATTTCGTAAAACCCTTTCTTAGTCGACGTCTACGTCATATTTGGGAACTACAATAAAAATTCATGGCCCTGTCTTCAGCCGTTTGGTCTGGGGGCTGGTCAGTGATAAGTCAGTCAGTCAGTAACGCAACTCTTTTATATATATAGATATATAGATTTTTCCAAGTCATACAGTGACTGTATGGGTATCAAATGAAGGAGGAGAATATCATGCTCATATCTGTATAGGTTCATTATTAATAACCATTTCAAATTTGCCCCTTAAATTTTTAACTTTTTAAGATGTAAAATTTGAAATAATTATTAATGCTAATCTAATACAGATAGAATTTCATACCCATGTCGCCTTTGTACGTGTCACAAAAGTACGAAAATAAATTATTGAAACTTTTATAAACTTTTGAAATTAAAAGTCCTGCAAAATATAGAAACGATCATCAAATGGAAAACTGAGTATACAGCTTTTCTACATACCATCTCTAGTTTCATTTACATATAGTCTTGTTCAGCTCCAATGAGCTTGTTGAACTATCATTCATTTTTTCTAAATAAATTTCATATATAGATTCACATGGCGATCCACCCTATTACATATCCTTATTTCTGTAAGTGTAAAAGCAATACCGCAAAAAATAAACGTATATATTGTAGCAATACGTGCAGTGGCAGCGGCAGCAGCAACAACAAATCCCAGCACGTAATCTAGTCTAATAATATTTTTTTCTCTGCTACATAGCTACACTCATCCTCCACCGCAACGCGATTGCGAGTGGCAAACAAAACAAATTTCAAATTCATAATTCAAAAATTCATGTATTTTTCCACACTGCCGCCAGTGGCGCCATCATTCGAGCCGTGGACGGCTACAGACACTGCTACAGCTACAGCTTCAGCAACGACAACGGCAACAATAACAGCATTAGCAAAATAAAAGAGGAGCAACAACGAACAACAACATCGTCATCATCAGCATCATTTTCATTATGCAGAATCGCGTATTTGTCAGATGCAACAGCCAGGTAGGTAGAGGTAGCATCGGCAATGGCATTGCCAACAAGAAAGTAGTTGAAACGGATTCTCAGGTATGTTCTGGTTTAGAGCACCACTCACTATCTGGGGTATGGCAGAGTGGAGGAACGTTCGTACCTTGTTGATTGTTGTTGTTGCTCTAAACAAATGAGATTGGTTTTGCTTAAAAATGATGTTGTTAGAATTTCACAACAACATCCTTAATAACCATCACCACCACCACCAGCACCAGTCCCAGCACCGCCAGCACAAGCATTCGCAAAAAAATCATGGCTTTGTATTCGAAATTGCAAATGTTGCTGCCGCTGTTGAGGCATGTTCTTGCCGTTGTTTCCCGCGAGTATAGCCACGTGGCGGCGTGAGTGGATGCGCGGCGGGTGTGTGTGTATGTTGTGCGTGTCTGGGCCGAGTTGTAGCTGATAAATTGCTTCAAGTTTATGATGTTGTTGGTGCTATTGTCATGCTTATGTCTCGTCTCATCTGCAATTGTTGTTCACTGTTTATGTTCCTCGGTGATTTGACGTTAAAAGACTTTAACGGAAATAAATCAAATGGATGATTAAAGTTCATGCCAGACTTTAAAACCTTAGTCAGTTTTTGAAGAAGGATAATAAAAGTACTACACTCAGAGAAGATCTCGTAGTGCCAATTAGTACATCATTCAACAGCAAACAAAGGAGGATTACTAAGTAACATCTTGAAATACTCCTGATGCTGAGAAAATTCGAAGACAATTCTAGTCATGCAAGAAAATAAAACTTCTAGAGCTTAACATCTAATAGGTGAGGAGGTGGTATATATAAGCATTTTGTTATTTAAAATTGCTCTAGCTATGCGAAGATAAAAAGAATTACGGAAATATTTGGGAGTATTCCAAAGAAAGGCTTAATATTGCAGCCCGCTTAAATGTACATCAAATCTGTCCCTATTTTACAATGTTTTTGCTTTGCGATCTTTAAATTTGCTTAAGAAAATAGTCAACACCGTATGGAGCTTAAAGGACCAAGTAGTGGGATGATCCTAGATTTTTTATGTAAGTTTTTTAAAAACTTTTTAATGTTCATAAATAATTATATTTTTAAATAAATGTTGAACAGAATATTACAAAAGTTTTGTGTGACTTTTTTGGACTTAGCCTAGATAACTATAAATTTGACTTACACCGAATGCTTATCCAGACTAAGTAAATTTTTTTAACATAAAATATTTTTTTTTCGAAATTTTTTCTTATAAGGTGTGAGTGGGACAAAAATGGTACCAACTAAAGTATTGTAGCTAGAATCGTAAAATTTGGTATGTAAATTCCTCTCACTATAGAGAAGCACAATATAAATGCATTTTTGTACTTATAAGGGGCGAGCGGAACAAAAAGGGATACAAATGGTGCCAATTAACGAATTGCAACTAGAATCATGAAATTTGATATGTAAAAGTAGTGACTTTTCAAAATGTGTATTTTTTGGGAAAGAGGTGCAAAAGATGCAAAACATCTAGAAACATGAGGCCGATGTTATAAAAGGTTCTGCGGTTGTAATTTTTTATTCAAAACTGGGTAGAAAATGATAAAAAATTATACATACGAAGGGAGTTGAGCTAAAATAGTTCACATCGACAAGCACATTCCTTTGACTGTATATGAGTGCTATCCAGAGCTGTTAAGTAATGATTAATAATCGTAATCATTAGTAATTAGATTACTTTTTTTAAAAAAGTAGAAGTAATGATTACAATACGATTACATTCAGTTTTATACGATTAGTAATTGATTACGATTACAAGTAATCAAAAATAATCAGGATTACTTGCGATTACTGAAAAATAATCAAAAATAATCAAAAGTAATCAAAAATGAGTTCGACTACTTTAAAAGATTACTTTTGACTATTTTAGATTACTTTTGATTACTTTTGATTTTTTGTGATTACTTTTGATTCTCGCGAAATCGGTATGAGAGTCATACTAGTCTGTTTGTCAAAACTTTTGACTTTTCAATATATGTCAGTTTTGATTTGATTATTATTTGATTATTTTTCAGTAATCGCAAGTAATCCTGATTATTTTTTGATTATTTGTAATCGTAATCAATTAGTAATCAGAAATTGTTGAATAGTGCATTATATAATCATTACGATTCTTTTTAAAAAGTAATGTAATTGATTACTAATCGTAATCGAAATTTAACAGCTCTGGTGCTATCTAATGGGAGGTTTCCAAATTACTATTTTAGATTTATATGTATCCACCAAAAGAAAATCAAATAAATACTATACAAAAACAGTGACTGATAAAACAAATAACTGACTTTCTTTATAAAACTAAAATTAATTTGCTGGAAATTAGACAAAAACAAAAAACAAGTAAGGAAAGGCTAAAGTCGGGCGGGCCGACTATATATAATACCCTACACCACTGCCTGCTTATATACCTCGCTTTGATTACTAAACCCAGGTGTTTCACGGAAACAATTTTATGTAGTTCATATAAATTATACAGTAAATGGTAAATGATAAAATTTTACGGCAGATATTCCTAGAAAAGTAAATATAACATGATCTGGAAAAATGTATCCAGATCCAATGACAAATACAAATTATACAGCGGTAATAGGATGCATCGGACGGACATTTGATGGGGTCCTATAACAAAACTTGGGCTTCTCCTTCACAGTAGGTATTCCTAGTTCCTGCAAAATTTGATCAAGATCCGATGTAAGATGTGGGTGATAGAGGGGTAATAATAAAAATGGGACCCATTTGTAAGGGCGCTACTTTAAAAAGTGGGCCCATATAGATCACTTTCAAATTAGGTATTCTTAGTTGAAATATAACATAATCTGCAAAATTGTAATGAGATCCAATGCACGAAGTAGGTTCTAGTGTTATAAAAGAGTAGAAATTGGGACCCAATATGTATGGGGGTTATACCAAAATATGGAACAATATATTTGACTTTCATAGTATGTATTCATAACTGAAATATAAGATAATCTGCAAAATTAGATAAACTTCCGATGTAAAATGTGGCTCCTAGAGGGGTAATAATAAAAATTTGGGGCCCATTTGCAAGGGCGCTACATTAAAAATCAAAATCCAATGTAAGATGTGGGTTCTAGAGCGATACTAGTGTAAACTGGGGTCCCATTTGTATGGGGGCTATACCAAAATATGGCTGGCTTTCTAGGTGTTTCTAGTCAAAATGTAACATTGTGTGGGAAATTTGATCAAGCTCCGATGTAAAATGTTCAATTTAGAGCAATAATAGTGTAAATCGGAGGTACATTTGTGTGGGGGCTATACCAAAACATGGACCCATGTGGTCCACTTTCCCGCTAGCTGTTTCTAGTTCAAAACAAGTAAGGAAATGCTAAAGTCGGGCGGGGCCGACTCTATGATACACTCCACTTTCTATCCGTATACAATTCAATTCGATGAAAAAGTGAAAACGGGAAGGTTTTTTGTATCCTGTAAATGTATGTGTTTGACAAAAAATGTTAAATCGGAAAGGACAATTGTATGAGGATATATTGAAAATTGGAACGAAATAAATGACATATAAAGTGTATAGTTTGGCCAAAATCGGTTAAACTTTTGGGAGCAACATTTGTATTTGGGCTATATTTAAATCTGAACCGATCTTACCCACTTTCACCATAGGTTTGTTTAGTTGGACTAAAAGATGTTGTGCCAATTTTAAAGAAAATCGGGTACAATATGTGGTTGCTATAGCGCAAAAGTCAAATCGGGAGCGACATTTGTATGGAGGCTTTATCTAAATCTGCACCGATCTAGCCCGCTTTAGCCACAGGTGTTTCTAGTTAGATTATAAGATGTTGTGACAAATTTAAATAAAATCGAGCACAATATGTGGCTTTTAAAGCGGCAAAAGTCAAATCGGGAGCTACATTTATATGGGGGCTATATCTAATTCTGAACCAATATTACCCAATTTCAGCATAGGTATTTCTAGTAAGATTATAATATGTTGAGCCAAATTTAAAGATAATCGAGTGTGTTTTCTAGAGCGGAAAATGTCAAATCGGGAGCGTCATTTGCATGGGGGCTATATCTAAATCTGAACCGATCTTACCCAATTTCTGCATAATTGTTTCTAGTTAGAGTATAAGATGTTGTGTTAAATTTAAAGAAAATCGTGTACAATATGTGGCATTTAAAGCGGTATAAGTCAAATCGGGAGCGACATTTATATGGGGGCTATATCTAAATCTGAACCGATCTTACCAATTACCAATCTGATACAATATGTGGATTCTAGACCGGAAAAATTTAAATTGGGAACGAAATTTGTATGGGAGCTATATATAAAACTGAACCGATCTGACGTATTTTCACAACAGGTGTTTCTAGTTGAACTATAAGATGTTTTCCCAATTTTGAAGAAAATCTGTTGTAATATGTGATATCTAGAGTGAAAAGAGTCAAATCGGGAGTGAAATTCGTATGGGGGCTATATCTAAATCTGAACCGATTTTCTTTACATTAAATAGCGTTCGTCCTTGTCCCGAAAAACTTCATTGTGCAAAGTTTCATTTAGTTATGTCTACAATTGCGACCTGTATCGTGATTACAAGAATAGATAGACAGACAGATGGACGGACGGACGGACATTGCTAAATCGACTCAAAAACTGATTCTAAGTCGATCGGTATAATTAACAATGGGTCTATCTCGTTTCTTTGTGGGTGTTACAACTCACTTTAAAAGTTTCCAGACAAACATACACCATAATATTAGTTCCAGTTCGCGGTAGTAACAAAATTATAGAGCAGTAATGGAGAAATAGGGGTCATTTGTATCATTCTCTTTTTCCAATTTCATCATATTCAATACCTTGAATTCGATGACAGAAAAAAACTTCTCCTGTCAAAGTTCACGACGATCGGACAACAAATGCGACCTGAAAATGGCGGACAGATAGATAGACAGATTGACTCCGCTGGTGATTCTAAGCCGAAAGACGTCTAGCTCGACTACTTCTTTCGGGTAAAAGTATTTGCAGTGAAATTTACTTATAATACCCTATTCTGTGGTAAGGTGTAGGGTACAATTATGTTATATACATCTCTTTAACAAAATGGTTGTAAACCCATCATCTATTTGCACCGGTTGTATTTAATTTATTTAATTGATTACATCCCAATTTGCCGAGACAAGGCTGAGCAACAAGTAAAGGCGCGCTTAGCGCTCACTACCCAATTGTCGTTATATATTTATAAATCCTTAATCATTAAAACCATTTTAAGTATGTTAATGACCCAAAGCAACAATTCTAAACAAATATTTATTTAAATATCTTTGTAATACTTCTCTGGCTCGTGTCGCCCTCTAGCCGTGAAACAAAATAACACAAAAGCGCAGAGTTTTGCTTTCGCATAAAACCAAAACCAAACCCAAAACAAAACAACCGAGGACAACAACAAAGTTGCCGAAAAACCAAGGATATATTTTGGCTGCTGAAAACAACGGCATTGGTAGCAGCACGGAACGGCCACATCGGAACGGCAACGGCAACAACATCCGAAACCATCATCAGCAAAAACACGCCAAAGAAGAAAGCCAATTAAAAGCAGTTGACATTTTTCAACAATAATGGCATTTTAACACTTTTCAGTATTTCCGCTACTGTGAGTTTTATAATACTCTGTCTCTCTAGCACACACACCGTCACAAACACAGCACAAGGACTCGCGCTCACAGCACATCCTTATGCAGATGGAGACGAGCGACGAACGACAACGACAACGACATTGTTATTTAACACTGTCAGTGTAGGTGTCTGTGCCTCTGTGTTTGCATTTGTGTGAGTTTATGTTGGCTGTGTTAGACATAGTGTGTGTGTGTCATTTATGAGCTCAGTCGCCTAAAGTTATGCTAAGCAAAAATATTTAAACAAAGTATGGCTAGAATGACACACGCACACAAGGTCCTCTGCATTCCTTTTCATTTTTGCGAAAAACAGACAAATAACTTTTTTTGTTGCAGCAGCAGCAGCCAGAAAAAAGAGTTTATCACTTTGCGCACAAATACATAGTTTGTGAAGCAGCTTTGTCGCAAAATGCAGCATGGCCATTCAACACATTGATTCGTGGCATACATTGTAGCAGGTGGAAGGATGCATGCTTTGCTCGAGAATGAATGGAGTGTGGCTGTTAAATTGAAATAAAATGTTTGACGCTGAAGTAGTAGGGGCGATTTACCAAGCAGGAAATTTGCACAAAAAGTTTGCAGAGTATCTTTTGTTGGACCAATCACGATGTGAGGTTTAAACGGGAGATGGATGCGATGAGCTTGTCAATGAGAATTAAATTGTAAAATAATTGAATAAATTAATAAATGAGCAAATGAATATATATATTTGGACACTGACGCTGCAGGTTAATGTATAGCACACATCATTCTCAGCCTTTTTGGACTCTTCCTTTCTGCGACAGTTTCATTCGGCTGCAAAATTTCAATTACACTATGCTACAAAAAGCTACATTTTTGTAACCGCAACTTGCAATTTTATTTTCTGTGTTTATTAAAATATACTGTTCCAAAAAATCAAAACCAACCAAACAAAATTTAGAAGATATATCACCGAGAGCATGTTCCATTTCTCGTTTTGAAGAAAATTCATCACAATATTACGTTTTCATATCATAGTTTTATCACTTTAAAGAAACTTTGGCCATAATGATAAAAAATATTTTGTTGATGTAAGTAAGTTTCACTACATAAAGGTGATTTTTTAGCTATTATCTTTTTGGCAACACTGGTTTAAACATCTGACGCACGTTTCGTGTTTTGTTTCACTGTCAAACATCTTCAGTTTGGTCTATAATTTAACCACGAATTGTCTTACAAACGAACAAAGCTTGAAAATTATTGAATTTTTTATCAAAATGCGTGTTCTGTTAAGAAAGTTCAAAAAAGCCGAAGATCCACTTTTTTACCGAAAAATTGTGTTCAGGCAGAATTTTTGGGGTGAATATCAGCCAGAAGCATTGCAAGAGCTACCAATGCATCCAGAAAAAGTCACAGTTTGGTGCGGTTTATGGGCTGGTGGCATCATTGGACCGTACTTCTTCAAAGATGATGCGTAACTGTGAATGGTCAGCGCTACCGTGAGATGATATCCAACTTTTTTTTTGCCCAAAATGCCAGAGCTTGACTTGCATAACGTGTGGTTTCAACAACACGGTGTCACATGCCACACATCACGCGCAACACTGGACTTATTGAGAGGCGAGTTCGGTGAACATCATATTTCACGTTCGGGACCGGTCAATTGGCCGCCTAGATCGTGCGATTTAACGCCTTTAGGCTATTTTTTGTGGGGCTATGTTAAAGCTCATGTCTATACAGACAAGCCCGCTTCAATTGACGCATTGGAAGACAACATTGAAGCATTTGAAGACCGCAGTCAAGGTCAACATTTGCATGAAATAATCTTCAAACATTGAATTATATGGACAGTACTATCGATTCAAATAAAGATTTCATGCATTTTTCTGAATTTTATGTGTTTTTTTTTTTGAAAAACTTTCCTATGGCTTTTAAAAAATCACCCTTTATTATGACCGTCTCAACATTTTAAGTACTTGTTCATTGGATGTATTTAAAATGTATTTACCTCTTTTGATTGGGATACTGATAAAGGTAGTTATTATTATATCAATCGAAAAGTGTGAAACTATAAAAGAAAAACTATACAGGTGGAGGAAAATTAAAGAAAGTATATTAAATAAAAAGTTCTAGCGATGGGCTGTCTTTGTTGCCTTCATTCCGACTTGAAGATGTTGACTTCAATAACAAGTGAACAGATGGGAGACAACTGGTAAGTTGATTATTGTTACACATTTTATCACACTTTTATAGTAATTATTTATTTATCTCAAAAGACAGCTAGGAAACCAAATTCACTTGGATTTCTGGAAATTAAAGAAGAATTTTTGATGTGATCATCTAGATGATATTTTTGCAATAAAGCCGATTTATATTCCAGAAGTAAGCACAAAATGCATTTTTCAACAATTAATTTACAAAAATCTAAGAAAATTCAATTACTCGTTTTCGTAAAAAATAATATTTCGTCTTAGAAAAAATGCAGTGAAGTAACTTAATTAGTGTAACACAAAATCTGATACAAATTTTCATGCAACTCTGTAGTTTAAGCATGTAATGTAATTATACACTCCACGGGAGTATTAGTACTTTGTGCATTTGTTTGTGTACACCCAAAAGGAAGCGAGATATACGTATTTAATTATACCGATCGATATAGAATCACTTTTTGAATCGATTTAGTAATGGCCGTCGGTCTGTCGGTCCATCTATTCTTGTAATCAAAGTACAGGTCGCAATTGTAGCCAGTACCAAATGAAACATTGCACAACTAAGTTTTACGAGATAAGGACAAACCCTATTTAATTTCAAGAAAATCGGTTCAGATTTAGATGTAGCCCCCATACGAATTTCATGGTATTTGTGTAAGTAATAAATGAAACCATACCATTTGTAAATAAATTTGCATTCTATAAAATATAGATGCAAGGAAAAAAAGAGCTCGTATGGCTGAGAATAATACGACGTATTTAATGTTGAAGATTTATTTGTCTATAGAGGATTTGTTACAGAAACAGGGGGAAAATATTCTGTAATAGAATTGAAATATTAAAAAAACAAATAAGGAAAGGCTAAAGTCGGACGGGGCCGACTATATAATACCCTACACCACTCCCTGCGTATATATCTCGCTTTGATTAGGTATTTCATGGGAGCAATTTTATGTAGTTCATATAAATTATACAGTTACTATAAATTCATCTTTAGTCAAATTTAATGAGTATGGTAAATAATATGATAATTGATCCAATTTTCCAGCAGATATTCCGAGTAAAGTAAATATAACATGATCTAGAAAAATTGATCAAGATCCAATGATAAATACAGATTATACAGCGGTAATAGGATGAATCGGACGGACATTTGAAGGGGCCTATAACGACACTTGAGGCCTGTGCCAAAACATGCGCCAATATATTTCTCATTCCCGGTAGGTATTCCTAGTTGAAACATATAATGATAAGCAAAATTTGATGAATATCCGATGTAAGATGTAGTTTCTAGAGCTGGAATAGAGCAGAATGGGGCCCCATTTGGGTTATACCAAAGTATGGACATATGGGCATCTCCCCAACAAGTATGGAAGGTCTAAAGACGGACGGAGCCGACTATAAGATACACCCCACTTTCTATCTCACTACAATTCAATTCGATAAAAAAGTGAAATCGGGAAGGATTTTTGAATCATGTAAATGTATGTGTTTGACAAAAAATGTTAACTCGGAAATGACATTTGTGTGGGGGTATATTGAAATCTGGGACGAAGTGACCCGTGTATGTTTATTGGTGAAATATAATATGTAAAGTTAGGCTAAAATCGATAAAGATGCGGGAGCAACATTTATTTTGGGGCAATATCTAAATCTGAACCGATCTTACCCACTTTCACCATAGGTGTTTTTAGTTGGATTATAAGATGTTGTGCCAATTTTAAAGAAAATCGGACGCAATATGTGGTTTATAGAGCGGAAAAAGTGAAATCTGGAGCGACATTTGTATGGGGACTATATCTAAATCTGAACCGATTTCCTCCAAATTCAATACCGATCATCCTTGACCAAAAAAGTAACTTCTGCCAAATGTCATGATAACCGGACTGCAATTGCGACCTGTAGACTGCGAACAAGCTTAGATGGACAGCAGACGGACAGTGGGACGGACAGACAGACATCGGACTGGACAACAGACTGGTGATTCTAAGCCGATCGGTATACTTAAAGGTGGGTCTAGCTCGATTATTTATTGGTGTTAAAAACATTTGGCGGAAAACTAACTTATAATACCCTAGTCCACGAAGTGGTGTAGGGTATAATAATATTAATTTAATAAATTCTTAAAAGACGTAAGAAATATTGAAATAGTCCAGTCATTACGAAGGGTCATTTATACATACCGTAGGATATATTCTTTTCATATTTTTCTTGAAAGTTTCCAGGTGAACAATTTTAATTTTGTCCCTATTTTTAGACCATTTTTTAGTGATTTCATGTGTAAAATAAATTCTTCTTTGAAAATATTTTCACATTTTATTATAAAGAGTGATTTTTTTGAGGTTAGGATTTTCATGCATTAGTATTTGACAGATCACGTGGGATTTCAGACATGGTGTCAAAGAGAAAGATGCTCAGTATGCTTTGACATTTCATCATGAATCGTCTTACAAACGAACAACGCTTGCAAATTATTGAATTTTATTATCAAAATGCGTGCTCTGTTAAGAAAGTTCATTGCGCGCTTCCATTTTATGGTCAGTTTAATCGACCCACTGAAGCGGCTATTCGGGCTATTGTGACTAAATTTCGCACCAAATTTACATTGTTGGACATTAAACCACCAACACGCTTACGTAGAGTGCGAACTGAAGAAAATATCGCAGCTGTATCGGCCAGTGTTAATGATGACCACCAATTTTCGATTCGTCGCCGTTCGCACCAATTGGGTCTCTGTTACTCAAAAACGTGGAAATGCCAAAATTGGACTAAGCGGATGGACCACCTAAGACGCAGCCGCGGTCAACATTTAAATGAAATTATCTTCAAAAAGTAAATGTCATGGACCAATCTAACGTTTCAAATAAAGAACCGATGAGATTTTGCAAATTTTATGCGTTTTTTTTTTAAAAAAGTTATCAAGCTCTTAAAAAATCACCCTTTACAATTTCTCATTTATATAGTAAAACTAAATTAGTACTCAAAATAATCAACAAAATATTTTTTTTAATATTTCCCGTATTCCCGAGAAATTCAAAATGCAACTGCATGGGCAAGTGACAAAATTTGAACGAGAATTCCTGAAAACGGCTCGGGAATTCCCGGACCCCAAACCCTAACTTCATAGCTTCAAACATTCTATTTCAACTTCACTTGCGCATGAAGTTCCATTTGTGTATCCTACCCCACATCGTGGAATAGGATATTATAAGTTAGTTTCACGCCAAATATTTGTTACACGAAGATATAGTCGAGCATTTTTTCGGAGATTCTTCAAAAATTTAGTTTGTTATTTGAATTTGTATTCTTGTAATCAAATAGTCTTAAATCCTATATATCCAATAATCATGTATATGTATCCACAGATTTTTTCAAATAAGCATTACATCAGCTAGCTAGCTATTAAAAAATTTAACAGAATACGTTTTTTCGATTTTTAATTCTATTTTATCAACGGTCACTAAACCGCTGTTTCTACATGGACCTGAGATTCGTAAGATGTAAGCGTTCCTAATTATTTCTAATCGAACACATAATTAAGTACAAATATTAAAGTTCGCTGGCTAAAATTGGAATTTTAATAAAAAAATATTAAAATGTTTGTAAACTAGTGTCATTCCCGACAACTCAGAGTATTTCATTAAATTTTCAAAATCGTTTTCTTTCGTCTCCTCAAAATTGTGTGAATCATTGGAGATGCAACATACGCACACACGCTGCTACTAATTCTGTTGCCCTCAAAAATATCCGCCCGTAAACAAGACTCACATACACTCACATTTTATTACCGCAAGAAAACCTCAAATATAAACTATACCGATAACAGCAACATCAACACCAACAGCAGCAGCTAGTACTACCACTGCCACCACCATCACAACCAACGGTAGTGGTGTATGTGCGTCAAATTAAAATGTTCCTAAAGTTGGGAGTTGGAAAAACTGCATTTCGTGCAAGTCGTTGTATGCGAGTGCGAAACTCTTGTAGCGGTGAACAAATTTGTATTCCTGTCACGTTAAACATGTAAAAATCGTTATTCATACCACTATACTTTAAGGATTATTATACGGGTAGCCCCCACAGCAAAGCCACTGCCGCGTTTTGCGACAAAGCTACACTGGAAAAGCAAAATTTTCGACAAACTTACTAGGAAACCGGGAACTGATCGCAGGTGGTGCATGACCATCTAACTACGACCATGGAATGTCTTCTATTATGGAGTGTAGATTATGTAAAAACCATGTACTATATCTCGATAATTATAATATTTCTATTCGCAAATTCAATTCAAACCGGTCTATAGGAAAATGTTTTTCCAAAAGTACTGAAATAACCTATAAAAAAATTGAGGATTCTTGTGCAATTCAAGGCGTTTTCGAACAATTTCTGTTATATATTTAATACGTATATAATACACGTTCGTGATATAGACTTGTCCACTATAGACCATTTTTGGGATTTGTTCACTAAAAGTAATTATTTAACCAATACCTTTCAAATATTGTGATGAATATCGCATGAAAAAATAAATGGCATTTTTGTGGGGATTTGAGATAAATGATGGGATGTTCATTTCATAAATAAAGAGGAAGGTATGCCGTTAATAATGAAAAACAACATGAGACAAATGACCACCACGACCACGCTTACAGGACCATATCCTTTTCATGAAATTTTCCATAACTAAATTGCAAAGTGGCTGCCCTATGTCCTCGACAGTCTCACGAATTCTATCTTTGAGGTCTTGAGTCGACGCTGGGCTGTTGGCGTAGACCTTATCTTTCACGTGGTCCCAAAGGAAGATGTCGCAAGGTGTTAAATCAAAAGATCTCGGTGGCCAATTGTGATCAACTCTTCGAGAGTTGCGGTTCCCGTAAAATAGCAATGGTTTCGTTGCTTGTGTGGCACGTAGCGCCGTCTTGTTGAAAGCAAACGTTGTCCAGATCAATACCATCCAACTCCGACCATAAAAATTCAGTAATCAACTCTCGATAGCGCAATCCATTCACCGTAACTGTTGATCAAACCTCATGACCCAGCCGGACCATAAACCGCGCCAAACAGTCACAGTCGAGAGTTACGGTTCCCGTAAAATAGCAATGGTTTCGTTGCTTGTGTGGCACGTAGCGCCGTCTTGTTGAAAGCAAACGTTGTCCAGATCAATACCATCCAACTCCGACCATAAAAATTCAGTAATCAACTCTCGATAGCGCAATCCATTCACCGTAACTGTTGATCAAACCTCATGACCCAGCCGGACCATAAACCGCACCAAACAGTCACACGATGAGGATGGAGAGGCTTCTCAACAATAACTCTTGAGTTTTCCGATCCCCAAATGGGACAATTTTGCCACCAATTTCTGTATTGCGGTCCGACAAGGTGCTTCACGACGACCCATAAACGCTTTAGTTTTACGAACTGTGACTGCAAGATTTTCACCATTTTTGTAGTGAATTTGAATAATTTCAATGCGTTGTTGAAGCGTGTATCGTTCCATTTATAGTAATGGCGTAGTTTCTACTTGTCAAATGTCAAAGAATAAAAGCTTCAAAAGTGACAGCTACCGAAATACCGGGTGATTCAAAATAACACCTCTTGATGGAAAACCCTGTAGTTTAATAGAAACAAGTAATGCAAGGCTACAGTCGGGCGAGGCCGACTAGGTGACATCCTCTACCCCATTACAACAGAATTCGGGAAAAAAGTGATATCGGGAACGATTATTGTATAATAGGATCGGTCACGGAAATAAATTGCAGCAGAAATGAAGATTACATTGTTATGATCTGCAAAATATTTCGTCACTGGGTCAAGCCATCTGTGAACTAAACGCTCCCGAAAACACGTATAAAAATCAGGTTTTCCCGTGTAATTTTGTATGTTGCATATTTTGTCCAACTTTTTTCTGAATTAGTATACCCTTGGAAGCACTTTAAATAAAAATTTTTATTCTTGTCTTAGAATAACTCATTGGTCGTATTATTGGACGTTTATATTGATTTTTTGTGTTTTTTCACGGTGACAGCTAAAAACTCATATTTCTTGGAAACATTTGCTAAAATGTGAAATAATTTAACAGAGGAGATGGTGTTGCAGAGCGAAAATTTTCAAACTATTTTTACAACAAGTAAGAAAACGTCATTCGACTAACCCGACTTATATATACCCTCACTTTCAGAAAACACATCGATGGAAATTATAAGAAGCCGGATGATTTGTGTGGAAGGTACTAGAAGGTTCATGGCATATGGTCTCAGCTTCCACATTTATAAAACAATTGTAAGAACATTTGCAAATATCAAGTCATAGTGTTTTCCATGCACCAGTATAGAAGTCACGAATGATTCAATATTGCCTATGTTAGAGTCAATTGTGTACAAGAAGGGGCGTAAACGTAAATATTTTTTAAGTTTAAAGTGCTTATAAAAACATTTTCAAATATCAAATTACAAATGATTTTGACTACCCGTGTTGATGTTATGATGGTTTTATTTTAACCAAAGTTTATGTCAGTTTGTATGGGAGGTACCAGAAGGGGTGTGACAATATCTCCCATATTCCACGATAATGTATCTTCTATAAAAGCATTGTTAAATATAAAATTTCACAGCTTCAATTTTACGTAGTTTAGGCTGTTTTGTGTGGGAGAAGGAGGGACGTGGCAAAACCCACCATATATGTAAAGAGTGATTTTTTTGAGGTTAGGATTTTCATGCATTAGTATTTGACAGATCACGTGGGATTTCAGACATGGTGTCAAAGAGAAAGATGCTCAATATGCTTTGACATTTCATCATGAATAGACTTACTAACGAGCAACGCTTGCAAATCATTGAATTTTATTATCAAAATGCGTGCTCTGTTAAGAAAGTTCAGAAAGAAAGAAATTGTGTTCAGCGACGAAGCTCATTTTTGGCTCAATGGGTACGTAAATAGGCAGAATTGTCGATTTTGGAGTGAATATCAGCCAGAAGCATTGCAAGAGCTACCAATGCATCCAGAAAAAGTCACAGTTTGGTGCGGTTTATGGGCTGGTGGCATCATTGGACCGTACTTCTTCAAAGATGATGCGAATCGCAACGTAACTGTGAATGGTGAGCGCTACCGTGAGATGATATCCAACTTTTTTTTGCCCAAAATGGAAGAACTGAACTTGGTTGACATGGGGTTTCAACAAGATGGCGCTACATGCCACACAGCTCGCGATTCTATGGCCATTTTGAGGGAAAACTTCGGAGAACAATTCATCTCAAGAAATGGACCGGTAAGTTGGCCACCAAGATCATGCGATTTGACGCCTTTAGACTATTTTTTGTGGGGCTACGTCAAGTCTAAAGTCTACAGAAATAAGCCAGCAACTATTCCAGCTTTGGAAGACAACATTTCCGAAGAAATTCGGGCTATTCCGAAATGCTCGAAAAAGTTGCCCAAAATTGGACTTTCCGAATGGACCACCTAAGACGCAGCCGCGGTCAACATTTAAATGAAATTATCTTCAAAAAGTAAATGTCATGGACCAATCTAACGTTTCAAATAAAGAACCGATGAGATTTTGCAAATTTTATGCGTTTTTTTTAAAAAAAAAGTTATCAAGCTCTTAAAAAATCACCCTTTACTAAATATAACGGTTTTAAAGTGATTAGAAAACCATTATCAAATACCAAAATATAGCTGATTCCGAATATCCGTGTGGAAGTTACATGGGTTTTAATTTAACATTGGAATATGGGCTATTTTTGTGGGAGGTACCAGAAGGGGCCTGGCAATTTCGCCCATCTTCGAACTTAAACTATTTATATTACCATGTGCAACGTTTGAATCGATTTCTAAACTCCTTTCCAGGGTCATCGTGTACACCAGCCAGACAGACGAACGGACGGATGGACGTACGAACGGACACGAACACCTTAAAAAGTCGTGAAACGGATTTGGTCCAAACATACTTAGGATCTGAAGACACTCCTTCAATGCGTTACACTTTATTTCTGTCTCAAATGATATGTACCCTCCTACTCTGTAGAGTGAGGGTATAAAAATGAGCGCAGCTGCGTCAATTTGTTTTCTGATGTTCATTATTTAGGCGTCATTCGAAAGGTATTGACTGCAGCTATTTATTTTTTATAAGATGTCACTATGAAAAACACACAAAAAATACTATAGACTCCCAATAATTCGAGCAATAAGTTACTCTACGACAAAAATCAAAATTTATATTTAAAGCGCTTGCAATGGTCTATTATTTCAGAAAGAAATGTTTGACAAAAATGTAACACACAAAAAATACACGGGAAAAACTTGATTTTTAGAGGTGTGTCCAGGAGCGTCTAGCCCACAGACTGCTTGATCTAGGAACGAGATATTTTGCAAATCATCATTAAACAATCCAAACTTTATTTTCATGGGGCGACTGGAAACTGTTTATCAATTTGTATGGACCACGATCCAGCCTAATCTATATTAACCGATTTTCTTCCAAATTGGTAAAACATCTTATAATTTAGCTAGAAACACCTGAAGAAATGTTAGCTCTCATATAGATCGTTTCAGATTTACATATAGCTCACATTCAAATTTCGCTCCCGATTTGACTTTTTATACCCTAGAAACCACATATTTTAACAGATCTTCATCAAATTTGGCAAAATATCTTATGTTTCCATTAGAAACACACATGGCGAAAATTGGAGAGATCGGTTCAGATTTATATATAGATCCCATACAAATTTCGCTCCCAAATTTTAACGCTCTAAAATCCACATATTTTAACAGATTTTCTTCAAAATTGGTAAAACATCTTATATTTCAACTGGAAACACCTGTGGTGAAAATGTGTTAGGTCGGTTTAGATTTACATTAGCTCCCATAAAAATTTCGTTCCCGGCTTGGCTTTTTCCGCCTTAGAAACCAGGTATTTTCACCGAGTTTCCACAAGTGTAGAATAACACGTTATACTTGAACTGGAAGAACCTATTGTGAAAGAGTGTGCCACTCCATGTTTGGATATAGTTCCGATACAAATATTCTTCTCGATTTGGGTCAGGTCATATCACTCTATGATTAGGGCACATACAAAATTCCTTCCCGTTTTCACTTTTTACAGAATTGAATTGTTTTCGGATAGAAAGTGAAGTCGGCCCCGACTGACTAAAGCCTTTCCTTACTAATTTTTTCGCAATTGTTTATAAAGCAGTGCTTTTACGTGACGATGATATTCAGAACATTTATATTACTGACTTAAGCTATCAAAATGATAGTAGAAATATTAAAGATATCTTCGTCAAAAACGGGTGCGATTTTTTAAACGCAAATTCGGCAAGTGAGTTGTGCTTCTCGTTCGTTTGTGTAAATTATCTCCTTATAGATGTCGGGTTTGATGTTGAAAAGTCGCTGCGAAGCCACTTGAAAAGACTTTTGACATGGTCGAAATCATAATCGTGGTAGTCTGCAGCCATGTATTAAATGTCACCATGCCATTTGTAAATAAATTTGCATTCTATTAAATATAGATGCAAAATGGTCTTGAGCCAGGACAATATCCCAGTTCAAATCAAATAATGATTACAGACCAAAAAAAATGCAAACGAAAAAACTAAAAAAAACGGAAATTTAATAAAGAACTATTTTGTTTCATTATATGAATCAGTACACCTTATGTCTAGGTCTCCGACACATGTTTATGAAATATATATAACATACGGCCCAATCGAATAAATAAAGTTTTTTAATTATAAGCTGTTTGTTTGTTTTTGTTTTGTTAATTTGTTTGTTTTATTAATACTTGTTTTCAGACAACCCAAAATTTACTTTTATTTTTAAAAACATATTTACAACATTTTCTTTTGAGTGTACTTCCCCATTCGACTGTATTTTTGTTTGGGGCATAAATCGTTACCACCGTTTTTTCCACTTGGTTATTTTGGGTTGTTGGTGGAGGGGGTTTCAAAGTTATTCGTGCGGATTTCATTTAACACTTTTACCAAATGTGTTCGTGGAAGAGTGTGCGAAACAGTTTCGTTTTTTTCTTTCTATTAAAGCTACAATAACTCAAACGTAGGAAAATCTCGGCATGTGTTTCACGGAAAAAGAAAACACCTGAATGGTGCTGGTGTTGTAACCAAGCGCAACATGCGTGCATGCAGCAAATGCACTTATGCACAGCTATTAAATGCAGCAATTTCGTGCTAAACTCGTCATCATATTTTAAATGCAAATAAATAAAATTGGGGACTTTCCAGCGACCGACCAACCAACCACCACCCCTCCATATTTATGGGACAATTCTAACGAATGTGAAACGTTTAAGATCTAAATTGTGAGTGAGTCAAATGGGACGGGACCGGACGACACGACACAGCACAACAGTAGGTATACAACTCAAATATGACGCTTCCGCTTATTAAAGCATATTTTTAGGCAATAAAAGCTGTTTATTTTAACGAGCAGTGCTTGTGCCAGTGCATGGGTGTGAGTGCGTGCGTGTGTGCTATGTGTCGTCGTTCATATGTGTTGCTTGATATCCTGGTGGCCCCTTTACGCCGTTATAGTTTAGTTTTATTAATATTTCGTGGTATTGTTATTATTATTATTATATTTTTGTGGTCTTCTTTTATGGATGCATGTATGCGTGCGTGTAAGTGATAGAGGCAGTGTGAGCCGGGGCGTTACATCCCAGTGGTGGAAAGAAGGTGTAAGAAAGCCTTCCAGTAGGCCTTATTTTAGAGTCTGAAGGCCTGCCAGACACATGGTGTCATTGACAAGGCAAGGCCTTCCATTTTTCCTTACATTCGTAAGCGTTGTAGCAGGCCTTCTGTGGAAGTAGTACAAGGCCTGTAAGATAACTCCTTCTAGAAGGCCCCCAAAAGAAGTTTATATTATTAAATTGTAGGTATTTTTTGTATTTTATTAAATTGTTTTAATGTTCTTTTGCTCATTTTTACACTTTTCTATTTTCCTTACCACTCCGAAAATAAGGCCTACTTCAAAAACACTTGAACAAAACTAAAAATGCGGCTGACTTTTAATTTGTCTTACGTTTTCTTCGTCACCAAAGAAAAAATCAAAACAACAAAACAAAATAATTTCTAATAACGGCATTTTGGACTGAACTGGTTTTTTTCGTCTCCGCGAGCGAACACCTTCTGAGCTGCATTCCTAAAGAAGGCCTGTAGCAGGCCTCCATTTGTCAGGACAGTTGGCATGTGTATTGGATCTTTTTAGAAGGGGAGAATAGGCCTGCTAGAAGGAAGGCAGGTCGAAATGTGTGTCGTATATTTTGGAAGGAGCTAAAACGCCTTCCAGAAGGCATATTTTTAGAAGGCCTTGTCAATTCCACCACTGAGATATTACGAATTATAGTACACACAAATAATATAAGTTCAGCTCTTCACTTAACACAGTGATCATATATTTAGGTTGCCCACTGTATAGTCCTTCGTATGTGTGGCCATGTGAACTTTATGCTTATGCGTTTTTTTCTCTCATCCTCCTATATCTATACAGCGTTTATGGTTCAATGTATTGTTTATACTTTAACGCACACATACCAACGCGCAGCCATTTTCATATCCTGTTCCCCCGACACACACAAAGGAATATTCTTACCCGTGAACGCAATGGCCCTCACGGCCAACACACACTCTCTCCGCCGTAAAACGTGCCAAGTTTATTAAACTGATAGATGATGTGCACTACGGTTTGTATTAATATCAGTTTATATATGTTTTGCTGGATGTGTTTGTGTGTACGATGCATTATAAAAAAAGAAGATATATTATTAACGTTTATTCTGTAATAAAATGAAATTAACTAAATACAACCAACCTGTTACGATGATAACAGCAGTAGCAGAACTGCTGTTAACATGATCGACATCACCTTTGATGTGGTTGCCCACACTCCGTCGTTTGGGAAAAAGGTGTTTACAACCTTCATAAAGGTTTGTGGAAAGTGTTTATATTAGGGTGGTATAGGTGGTAAGGTATATTAGGGCGTACTGAATATTTTTAGATTTTTTCCAAAAAAATATTTTTATGTGAGAATCTCTCCTGAAATTTTCTGACAAATCGGAGTCATGTGGATTTTTTCTGTTTAACATCGAATGAGAGAAACTCACCCATTCGTACGATAAAAAATCAATTCAAGAGGGACATATGAGGACATACTTTTACCTTTTATACTGATTTTATACATTGGTTCAAGGGTGGCAATTAAGTATCAATATCAATATCAAAACATGGAGCCATTAGTAAGTTCTTAGGTGACATGATCTGAACATTTTGGCTAAGTTCCGTAATAATTGGATTCTGCAGCGCTAGTAGGGTAAAGCGGAGAAACATTTGTATAGAGACTCTATCAAAAGATTGACCAATATAGTTCACTTTCGCAATAGACACCTAGACAAGGTAAAGTTTAAAATGATATAGAAATTTTGTATCACGATTCGATGATAATATTCAATTACAGGTGTTTAATTGCAAGAAGAAAAAACTTTAATTTAATTATAACTAGCTGAACCCCGCCCGCTTCGCCAGGCAAAAACAAAAATGGTAAAATTAAAATCAGGTTTCATATTGATCTTATCATATTGATATTATCGTGGTCAGTAATATATACGTTCCAATTTTCAGCCTTCTAGCTAAAAGACACTTTTGCCACGCCCCAACTACCCACCAAACGAAAATTCAAACTCCAGCATCATATTTATCTTTCTTGTGGTCAGTAATATATACGTTCCAATTTGCAGCCTTCTGGCTCAAAAAAACACTACTGCCACACACATAAAATGAAAATCCAAATTTCGGCATCATATTTATCATTCAGTAATATTTATGAACCAATTTTACATCCTATGTCCTTCCTTGGGCCAACACGAATTCATCAAGACCAAAATCGTGAAAATCAGACGATCCGTTATAAAGTTTTGCGTGTTCACACGGACGGCATTCTCTTTTATAAATATAGATTAGTAATAATATAATTATCGACGCCGAAGACTATGGGTCCAAAACAAAAAGATTATGTCCGAGACATAAAATTGAATTGTTTTAAGCATCAATGATATACATAGATGCATAAAAACATTATTTTCAAGTACAGTTTCTTTTTTTTCAAATTCAAATATTCGCCAGAGGAACAGTCCCAAAAAATTAAGATATTTGCCGAAAAAAATCGAAAATAAATTGCAATATTTATCTTGAAAAAAATATAAAAAAATTTAAGTATTGACCCATAATAAAGGAAAATTGCCCAATTATTTGGGTTACTAATATAAAAAAGACCTAATTCATAATTTTTGAGAAATCAATATTTTGTTTGAATTTGTCGTGTTTTGTTAAAATAAACCAAAATCTCGAAAATATTAGTTAGGTGCCTTTTATATTAGGGTAGTAATATTTTTGGGTCAATTTTCATAATTTGTGTGGCGATTTTCATTGGTCGATTTTTTGTGGCCCCGCTAATCGAGCTCTAAAATTTGCAGGGATTGCTTAGAATCGATGTGGAAATTCACACATATTTTTCTTAATTTGTATACCCTCCACCTCCGGGATGGGGGTATACTAACTTTGTCATTCCGTTTGTAACACCTTGAAATATCGACCTGAGACCCTATAAAGTATATATATTCTTGATCGTCATAAAATTCTAAGACGATCTAGCCATGTCCGTCTGTCCGTCTGTTGAAAGCACGCTAGCATCTAAACGAAAGGAGTTAGAACGTTCAAATTTTCCATAAATGCGTCTTATAGTCGTAGATCGGTTGGGATTGAAATGGGGCGAAATCGGCCCAAACGGAAAAATGTTTCCCTCTCAAGGAGTAAAAATACCCATAATAATCCTTAATATTTTAGCGTATTTAATCATGTTTTTTGAATATGTCAGTTTATATTTGCTTGATATTTGGTACGCGCATTCCCCTTATAGCAAAAACGTGCACCATAAAGTGATTCTTATTTGTAGGGGGTGAAATGTGGCAAAAAAGGGATAAAAATGGTATATTTCAAACGACAACAGCTGGAAACACGAAATTCGGTGTGTACATTCCTCTAATTGAGCAGATGCATAATATAAAAGTATTTTTTCCAAATTCGTACTTTTAAGGGGTAAAATGGGAATTTAGGGATAAAAATGGTACCAACCAAACGGCTGTACTTAGAATAATGAAAGTCGGTGTATACATTCCTCTGATTGCATAGACATGTAATCCGTGTAGGATTTTTAAAAATTCGTACTTTTTGGGGTTAAAATGAAAAAAGGATAAAAATAGTACCAATCAAATGACCGCAGCTAGAGTCATGAAATTCGGAGTATACATTCCTCTGACTGTGTAGACACGCAAAATAAACTGATTTTTCGAAATTCTTACTTTTTGGGGTCAAAATAGAAAAAGGGGATAAAAATAGTACCAACCAAATGACCGCAGCTAGAGTCATGAAATTCGGAGTATTAATTCATTTGACTACGTAGACATGAAAAATAAAAGGATTTTAAACAAATTCGTACTTTCAAGGGATACAATGGGTACGGAGGGATAAAAATGGTACCAAACAAACGGCTACATCTGGAATAATGAAATTCGGTATATAGATTCATCTGATTGCGTAGACACTTAAAATAAACAGATTTTTCGAAATTCGTACTTTTTGGTGTTTAAATGAAAAAAGGGGATAAAAATACTCCGAATTTCATGACTCTAGCTATGAATTTTTCGAAATTCGTATTTTTTGGGGTTAATGGAAAAAGGGGATATAAATAGTACCAACCAAATGACCGCAGCTAGAGTCAAACAATTCGGAGTATACATTCCTCTGACTGCGTAGACACGGAAACTAAACAGATTTTTCGAAATTCGTACTTTCAAGGGATACAATGGTACAGAGGGATAAAAATAGTACCAACTAAACGACTACAGAATGATGAAATTCTAATTGCGTAGAAACGGTAAAAATGGTACCAACCAAATGGCCGCAGCTGGAATCATGGAATTCGGTGTATACATTCCTCTGACTGCATAAACACGCAAAATAAAAAGTTTTTTTCCAAATTCTTAATTTTTCTTTTACGGCAAAAATTGGTTGAATCATGAAGTTAAGTTATTTTTAGTTATTTGATGTATATCAAAGACATATTTGTTGCAAAGGATCTCCGAATGAAGGGGTGTGTTTGTTGGTCAGTCAACCAATTTCCTGCAACTAACACAAGTCAGACCAGGAAGGGTCTATCAAGGAAGGGAGATAGACCTTTGATAGACATTGTTAATTATACCGATCGACTTAGAATCACTTTTTGACTCGATTTAGCAATGTCCGTCTGACTGTCCACCTATTCTTGTAATCACGATACAGGACGCAATTGTAGCCAGACCGAAATGAAACCTTGTACAACGAAGTTTTTCGGGACAAGGACGAATGTTATTTAATTTGAAGAAAATCGGTTCAGATTTAGATATAGCTCTCATACGAATTTCACTCCCGATTTGACTCTTTTCACTCTACATACCTCATATTACAACAGATTTTCTTCAAAATTTGCAAAACATCTTATATTGTAACTAGAAACACCTGTGGTAAAAATGTGTTAGATCGGTTCAGATTTATATATATAGGTCCCACACAAATTTCGCCCGTTTTGACTTTTTCTGCTCTAGAAACCACATATTTACCACATAACAGATCTTCATCAAACACCTATGTTGAAAATTGGTCAGATCGGTTCAGATTTGTATACAGCTCCCATTCAAATTTCGCTATCGATTGTGGTCTAGAAACCGCATATTTTTACATATCTTCTTCAAATTTGTCAAAATATCTCATACTTCGACAAGAAACACCCATGATGAAAATGGGCAAGATCGGTTCAGATTTATACATAGCTCCCTCACAAATTTCACTCCCGATTAGACTTTTTCTGCTCTAGAAACAGATCTTCATCAAATTTGGCAAAACATCTCATATTTCAACTAGAAAATTGAGACAGCCCGCCCTGATGTTAAAACAAAAAACCATCTTCTTCGACACATGTTGTCTATGTCCCGACCAGGTTTCGAACCTGGATTGCACGCACCACGACATTTATTTTGGTTTATGGAATGAAGAACCGCATTTCATAATTTGTAAGAAGTGCTTCCGAAATTCTATGACATTTTCATTTGATTTGTCCTTCAAGAAATATGCTTCATACATTTTATGAAGGCCTTCTTTGGCGACGTTTTAATGAAATTTTTCACCTAGGTTATGACAAAATCATAATTATTATGAAGATATTTCTTTCAGTGTGTATACGCATTTTTAAACTATTACACTATTTTCAATTTTGATTTTGCCAATTTTCAATTGTTATATCATTTTAAAACAAATTTCCGCTTTTTCGTCCTCTACAATTTAAATTGAGGTGAGTTTTGCTACCAAATTTAAGTATTAAAAGTGTTCAATTTGACATGGAATGTTCGACGCATGTATGTAAGTAATGGTTGTATATCCGACAAAATGGGTCTAAAAGGAAAAAGTTATCCTTACAAGGTCTGAATGACATTTCCAATGTTGTGGAGTATTTCAAAGCATTAGAATTTATCAATTTTATGCATTTGAAAGATTTACTACTGTCCGTTGAAAACCTATAACATCAAATAACCTAAGGTCTTCATAACGTAATTTAATTATAGCTCCTCAAAATTCCATATTCCTGGGAATATTATTCTGTAAAATCTTTGTTTCAATTTCAACTTGAGTATTCCAATCGACAATTCAATTTACGAAAGGCTTTTCGTAAATCATTCGAATGTTATTTTAAATAAATGTATATTGAACCATTATACTTATTTTTAATGCGCGTATTTTTATGCATTTCAATTCCGAACTCTATCTCCGCACCATCAGCATGGCCAGCAGGAGCGTAATAGTCATTGTCGTCATCGTCATAGCCATCGTAATCATCATCTTCATTCCGTGATGTCATCTAGCAACATTTTCGGAATTAATTTAACGTAGCAATTCTTTTGTTCCCCGGTGTCTTTTTTAAGTATTGCTGGAAAGAGGGTGGTATGATAATTTGGAATTAAGTCTGTAACATTTGAACGGACAGAGATATCATGACAAAATTTCAGGTGGTTAGAGCAGAAGTGTACTCCAGATGATCTGCAATTTTTGGATACCTAGTTGGTATGGGACCAATGGTCGAATTTACAATGGGTATTTAAAGCGTCCTTGAGTGAACTGTGGAATGCTCTCTATGACGAAGATTTTCTAAAATTCTGTACTTTGGATATTTATGCCCATTTTACTTGTTTTTGATATTTTCTATTTATCGTCTTCCCCTCATCATCGTACCTCCCAACTTGTTATCTTTTATGACATTTCGTATTGGTTTTGGCAATTTTGATTTCCGCTTTTGTGCTGTTCTACACAGACAGAACACACATACGAGCGGTGGTATTCCACTCATAAGGATATATGTCCTTATGCGTTTGTGTGTAAGCAAAACTTACAAGTACTTCTTAACTGACATCTTACGAATAACAAATTAAATTGCAATTCCCATTCGAAAATTCCTGATGGTCCTGATGGTTCCATTGACGGTGATGATAAGGGACACTCGCAGGATGCGAAGCCAATGACTGCGCCGATGATGATGGCTAACGTACGTATAAGTATTGGTGTGGTATTGGTCTTAAATGTTTTTCTTTTCTTTTCTTTTAATTTTATTTTATTTTATTATACTTTTTCCGGTCCTTGCTGCGAATGCGAATGCACGGCGTGTGTGTATCGCTCGCTCGCTCGACTACTTGAACGGGAGCCAATACTTATGTAAGCGGTTTACTGGAGTAACTAAAGCTGGCTGTGGCTGTGGAGATGGATGTATGGACGGTAGCCAGCGTACAATTGCTGTTTCCAATACTCTCTCCTACTCCTGTGGGCTATGGCCGTTGCTTGCCATGATGATTGCTGTGCATATTGTATGACAGTCACGTGTTGCTTTAAGCGCTTCCATCGTTTGCTGGTTGCGTTTGTTTTCTTTTGCACTTAAGAATGGAATGTCTTGCTCAGCTTCCGCAGTGTGAGATGGAGATGGTTGCTGGTGGTGGTCTTTGTGCTGCTTCATCAGATGATGCTTGAGAGCTACTCAATGATTGTCGTTGATATTTAAAAAATATTTTCTTTGTTGTTTCATTCGTTCATTCGACGACGACTACTACTACTACTACTACTTGAAAGGTCATTGTAATACTTTAAGAGGATTTCATACTTATTTTTCATTTTCATTCGTTTAAGCGGCATGTGGAAAACTTATTGAGAGTAGTTAGAAGTTTGCATTGAAATGCTGCCATGATCTTAGCATTAGCAACTCAATGTGAATTCAATGACAATTTAACGAGTATATTTTTACATAAATACACAAACGTATAACATATGTTAACATATTAAATTATCTTTTAGATTCGAACTAGCCTAGAAAATCAAAGCCGAAAAAGGGACTCAAAAAATGTCGTTCGTGGACAAGCCATGTACTGGCTGATAGAACTCAAATGATTAGTTGGAGAAAACCCAAAGGTTTCCTTTTCATACAAAACCCAGTTTGGCATGAATCAAAAGCTAACAATGGCGCATAGAATTTATTGCATCCACCTCCAGGATGGGGGTTCCGTTTTTAGCACCTTGAAATATCGACCTTAGACATCGATAGCTGCGATTGTTTTCTCATAAAAATATTGTATACGTATTTTTGGAAAGAAATTAGAATTTTTTTTCTCGAATTATGACCAATTTAAGTGTGAAAAAAAACAATTTTTTTTTAAAGAGGTGTGTTCATTTAATCGCCTGTAACTCCTGCAGTACTTAACCGATTTTAGAATATTGAAGTGGATTGATATAGCCGCGATATATTTTTAAAGGTTTTACAAATTTATTTCTTTTATTTTAATTTTCGGAATGATTACATTAATTAATTTTTTTGAAACTTTACACTAGTGTTCTTAGATGTCTTTTTTAGTGATTGTGTGAGTTTGGAAGTAGTGAAATTATGGCTTCTATTTTTATGATTTTTTTTTTTTTTGCAAAATCAACAAGAATTTAATTGAAAAATCTCCAGAATGATTATTTTTTCAGTAGTTTATTAACACAATGTTTAAAAACATTGTAAAATAAAGCAAGTAAAAAGGGCGTTAAGTTCGGCCGGGCCGAACTTTATATACCCTCCACCATGGATTGCATTCCACAGAGGTTGTCGGTTTTCGTGTAAGTGCTGTAATATTATAGGAAAATATAATTTTTTTAATATAGCCAAACCAAAACAAATACAAATATTGAAAAATAGATTTTATAAATAAATATAATATTTTAATTATTTCAAACCACGCTTATAAGGTTATGCTACCAATACGTCAATTTAAAAAATAAATATTCTTATATTTTCAAAGCCATAAATATTGGTAGATAGTGGGTGCAACAGTTGGTTGTATTTCCATTCTATTTTAATTCCAAAAGTACAAATTTTGAAAATCCATTATCAGACGTACATAGTGCAAAGTAACCTAACTTCATGATTCAACCAATTTTTGCCGTAAAAGAAAAAGTACGAATTTGGAAAAAACTGTTTATTTTGCCAGTCTATGCAGTCAGAGGAATGTATACACCGAATTCCATGATTCCAGCTGCGCCCATTTGGTTGGTACCATTTTTACCCCCTTGACGTTTCTACGCAATTAGAATTTCATCATTCTAGCTGTAGTCGTTTAGTTGCTACTATTTTTATCCCTCTGTATCCCTTGAAAGTACTAATTTCGATAAAGTCTATTTTCCGTGTCTACGCAGTCAGAGGAATGTATATTCCGAATTTCATGACTCTAGCTGCGGTCATTTGATTGGTACTATTTTTACCCCTCTTTTTTCTTTTTAACCCCAAAAAGTACTAATTTAAAAAAATATGTGTATTTTACTTATCTACGCAATCAGATTACCCCTTAAAAGTACGATTTTGGAAAAATTTCGTGTTTCTAGCTGTTGTCGTTTAATATGTACCATTTTTATCCTTTTTTTGGCCCATTTCACCCCCTACAAATAAGAATCACTTTATGGTATATCGTAAGCTATATTTTTCAACCGAGAACGCAACAATGTGGGTCTTGCAAAATATTTCAGTTACTGTATTAGTATGAAAATGTGCAAGCAATAAAAAAATATTTATGGGCTGGGGACATGCCACTATATTTCACCTGGAAACATCTGTATGATTTTATTGCTTGCCAATCTAGGAGAGAAATTCCATAAGATAAAAATCTTCACGATCTGAAACTCATTTATTAACCTCATGTTATCAGGGAGATTGGTAAGACCACTGTTACTTTAATCGGATCATATAAGATATTTATATTTAGAAATTTGCACACCTTATCACTCCTAGATAAAATCTCATCATTGATATCTTTAATATAAGCCACGTTCCTTTTATTTTCATTCGAGTACTTCCCGAACTTAGGCCTCACTCATCTATAATTGACCGTTTATAATTTCTAATCCAATTGAAAATTTTACTTCAGTCATATATCGATGACTTCATTCTAACTTGACTTAACACTCTTTTAAGCACATACCATCTTTTATTTCAATTGGCTTCACCTAATTTTCCGTCAATATCTGGAGTTCCCAGATCAGTACTATCAAAAGGTATGTTCAAAAATCATCACTAACTTAGTTATAACAAATAGACATTGAAATCCAGTCCTGCAAAACTTACTTGCATCGATATCTTCAGCAAGGATTTCAATCACATTTTATAACAAAATCTTCAGTTAGAGTCCCACATAATACAACTGATTATCGTTGAACATCGCGTAGGCGCGAAAATTACCCACAATACATATTTCGCCAAGTTTATGTGACGACATACGTCCCCTGACCCACCAAAAAAAGCGAGCGCGGTTATTATGTTCACCTTATAGCGATACACTCCACTTCCCGCAAATCCCCAACAAGGTTTTGTCACTCCATTCACCATAAGCCTGAAAATGAACCAACACCGTTTCATGTTTCACATTTCTTGTCGTTTTTGTCTTTAATTACCCTGCCACGACCCACCCCCTTTCCATGCCAAGAACCTTTCCGCCAAACATTGTGCTGCACACGAGTTAAACTCCTTTTGACTTTGTTAAATGAAATTTAGCCTAAGGGAATTTACATTTTTCATTTAGAATTTCAACGCGAGCAAACAAGCGAAGCACCAGCAACCCCACCACAACAGCGAGAATAACTCTTCTGCCGAGACGAGAGATAAAAATGAAGGCTTTATTGTAATAAGGCGCCACATTAACGCCTGTTGCTGCATAAAGAATTAAATTTCAAAGGATCGGGGCACAAGAGGAGGAGTAGTGGGGCCCCCACAGAAGTGTTTGGTTTGTAATGTTTCCTTTGTCTGTTTGCTTTGGCACTGTTGCTGGCAATTCTGTTGTTTTTTTTTTGCCATGCAAATGCTTGTATCCGCCGGATCTTACCAATGCCCTCGGCTGTCTCTATTTTTTCGAGTTGAGCTTAACCGAGTTGAGTTGGCAACCGTAATGATAATAACAATATGCATTTGAATAGAAGAGCAAACAAGAGCCATGCCACAAAAAAATAAAACAAGTTGAAAAGTAAACATATTCATTGGGAATGCAACAAATGTCAAAAACAATAGAATGGAACTTAAGCTTTAATATTAAATTTGCGGTTTTCCTTTGGAGAGACAAATTTGCACGCACCATGTACTGATGGATAAAACGAACGAATGGCCGCACAGTGTTTTGATGCTGGGGGAAAAATACAAATCGAAATTGTTGTGGTCATAAAAATCAGAATTTTCTCGAAGTAATCAATAGTCACCACACAAATTTGAATCAAAGTAAACTGTTGACTCAATTATACCAGACAAGGTCCATTGTGATACCGCAATAAATAAATAAGAAATAAGTAAGAGAGCGTTAACTCCACCATGGAATGAGTTCAGAATCATATTAGAAAAATTATGAAATTGTATGCAAATTGCGATATTTGTTACGAACTGCAACTATAACATATGTTTATGTTTTATAATAAATTTTCATATTTCATTAGTGAAATAATTGTAAAAAATTAACAACTACTCCCATTTATAAGGAGAGTCCGTGAGAGTCCTTGACTCTTTCTACCAGAATGATATGATAATACAAGTATATTCAAAAAATTGATATAATACTGCGAAAAATAACCTAAATATTAACAAGTAAGGAAAGGCTAAAGTCGGGCGGGGCCGACTATATGATACTCTCCACTTTCTGTCGGAATTCAATTCAGTAAAAAGTGAAAACGGGAAAAATGTTTGTATGTTTCATAATCACAGGTTAATATGACCAGGTCCAATTTGTCAAATCAGAAAAAGTCAAATCGGGAGCGAAATTTGTATAAGAGCTATATGTAAATCTGAACCGATCTAACACATTTTTACCACAGGTGTTTGCAGTTGAAATATAAGGTGTTTTGCGAATTTTGAAGAAATTCTGTTAAAATATGTGGATTCTAGAGCGGAAAGAGTCAAATCGGGAATGAAGTTCGTATGGGCGCTACATCTAAATCTGAACCGATTTTCTTCAAATTAAATAGCGTTCGTCCTTGTCCAGAAAAACATCGTTCTGCAAAGTTTCGTTTGGTGCTGGCTACAATTGCGACCTGTATAGTGATTACAACAATAAATGGACAGACGGACATTGCTAAATCGACTCAGAAAGTGATTCTAAGCCGATCGGTATAATTACTTTTGCCTTTCCTTACTTGAAAGGCTAAAGTCGGGCGGGGCCGACTATATTATACACTTCACTTTCTATCCGAATACAATTCAACTCGGTAAAAAAGTGAAAACGGCAAGAATTTTTGTATGTTTCCTAATCATAGGCTAATATTACCTCGTCCAATTTGTCAAATCGGGAATATTTATATCGGTGCTATATCCAAACATAGAATATAGTAAATAACTTTCACAATAAGTTCATCCAGTTCAAATATAACGTGTTAAGCTCATTTTGTGAAAATTCCTGTTTCTGGTGCGGAAAAAGTATATCCGTATAAATATTGTGTGGGAATTTTTTGAGGCGAAATTTATATGGGAGCTATATGTAAATCTGAACCGATGACCCATTTTCACCATCGGTGTTTCCAGTTGGTGTTGGGAGCTATATATAAATCTGAACCTATCTCACCCATTTGCACCATGGCTGTTTGTAGAACAAATTAAATTGGTTTCTAGAGCGGAAAATGTCAAATCGGGAGCGACTTTTGTATGGGGGTCTACATCTAAATCTGAACCGATTTTGCCCACTTTCTGCATAGGTGTTTATAGTTGGATTATAATATGTTTTGGCAATTTTAAAGAATATCGGGCTCAATATCTGGTTTCTAGAGCGGAAAATGTCAAATCAGGAGCGACTTTTGTATGGGGGCTATATATAAATCTGAACCGATCTTATCCACTTTCTGCATAGGTGTTTCTAGTTGGATTATAAGATGTTTTGCCAAATTTAAAGAATATCGGGTTTAATATGTGGTGTTACAAACAAATGCGCAAAGACATAATACTCTCGTGGAGATACACTCCAAAAATGGCAACATGAGATATTTCTCAAAAAGTTCATGATACCTCTGCCATGATTGCTGCGAAGGCAAGATAGGCGCCTTCACAGTGGTTGTTTAGAATAATACTTGAAGTATTTAAGAAATAAATCTCTGCATCCGAACGATATTTGCTTCTAATATTAATATTCAAGAATTTTCTAAACAATTTCAAACGATTTTTTATAAGTTCATTAATACTTAAATGTATCAAGAACTCGGCATAAATTTCAGTAAACACATTAACTTAATTTTAAGGAAAAAAGAACACAATTTTAGTTAAAATTTCTTAAGTGGAATATTTTCTACACAAAAAAATTCTGAATTTTCTTACCTAAAACCTTGGAAATATTCTTCCACACAAGTATGAATTTACACAATTGTAAGACTTTTTATTAGATCCAAAGAAATGTCTTTAAGTAAATGTACTAACCTATTTCTAGTAAATGAACTAAAGGGTGATTTTTTAAGAGCTTGATAACTTTTAAAAAAAAAAAAACGCATAAAATTTGCAAAATCTCATCGGTTCTTTATTTGAAACGTTAGATTGGTCCATGACATTTACTTTTTGAAGATAATTTCATTTAAATGTTGACCGCGGCTGCGTCTTAGGTGGTCCATCCGCTTAGTCCAATTTTGGCATTTCCACGTTTTTGAGTAACAGAGACCCAATTGGTGCGAACGGCGACGAATCGAAAATTGGTGGTCATCATTAACACTGGCCGATACAGCTGCGATATTTTCTTCAGTTCGCACTCTACGTAAGCGTGTTGGTGGTTTAATGTCCAACAATGTAAATTTGGTGCGAAATTTAGTCACAATAGCCCGAATAGCCGCTTCAGTGGGTCGATTAAACTGACCATAAAATGGAAGCGCGCAATGAACTTTCTTAACAGAGCACGCATTTTGATAATAAAATTCAATAATTTGCAAGCGTTGTTCGTTTGTAAGACGATTCATGATGAAATGTCAAAGCATACTGAGCATCTTTCTCTTTGACACCATGTCTGAAATCCCACGTGATCTGTCAAATACTAATGCATGAAAATCCTAACCTCAAAAAAATCACTCTTTATTTACTATGGCTTTGAAAGAAGGCAACTTTACTCATTCTTAGTTAATTCCCCTTCCTAATTTTTACTGAACTGGAGTAAAGTTAACTAAATTGTAGTATGGATTTTACTCAGATTTAGGAATGCTATTTTCCTGAGTGTAGATCTCATACAGCGTTCCCGATATGACTTTTTCAGTTTTAAAACTACATAATTTAACCGATTAGAAACACCTATGGTGAAAGTCTAATTCATCGGTTCGGAGATATATATAGTTTCCACACAAATGTCACCCGTTACATTTCAACTAGTTGCACCTATTGTAAAAGTGTGTCAATCGGTCCATGATATAGAGCCATGCAAAAATCTTATCTAATTTCACTTATTCCGCCGACTCGAGTTGTAATGTGGTAGAAAGAGGAGGGTATCATGTAATCGGGCCCGACCGACTTTAGCCTTTCCTTGCTTGTTGTATGTAGTTTAGGTTGATTTATGTGGGAGGTACTAGAAGGGGCGTGGTAAACACCTCTATATTTTGTAGACTTAAAGTGATTATAAAAACTTCAAACTATCAAACGCCACAACAAAGCTGATTTCGAATACCCTAGTGAAAGTTACATTGGTTTTAATTCAACATATTGTGTGGGAGGTACCAGTACCCATCTTCGAACTTAAACTAATTTTGGGAAAAATATTACCATGTGCAAAATTTGAATTGATTCCATAACTCCTTTTGAGAATTATCGTGTATACCATCCACAGGGAAGGACGGACATGGCTCAAACAACTTAAAAAGTCGTGAAACGAATTTGGTCTAAACATAGGTATTAAGTCGCTCCTTCAATGCGTTACACCTTTTTATGTCCCAAATTATATGTATATACCCTCCTACTCTATAGAGTGAGGGTATAACAATAGAAAAAATGTTGTTCTATTAAATAATAGATAACGCAAAAAAAAAAAAAACAATCTTTACATTTAAAATATCTACGGTTTGGTTAACAACCATTTCAAATATCTCTCTGATAAATAAAATTCAAATTATTGTTACTGATTAACTAATTCAGATGGATGCATTAAATTATAAGTTGTTTCAACAGATATCCTGATCTTTCATTTGATACCCATATCGCCTTTATATGGCTCGCTAAAGTACGAAAATAAATTTATATCCTGACTATACCGCTTTTATACATACGATCTCTACGTTTATGTTTATATGGTCTTGCTCAGTTCCAATGAAAAAGTTGTAAAATTATCGCAAGGTGTTATCATAACTAAAACTAATGATACGAAATCTTTTCAAGGAACTTCCGGCAGATATCTTTCCTGCCAATTGCGTTGTTCGGGAATTCAAAACATATATCAACAAACACTTCTCCCTATTTGTTCATTCAATTAACTTATCTTCCTTCCGCCAACACAATGTATTTATCGGGGATATCCTTATAGTGTTGGTTGGCTCAATAGCAAATGGTTTGTACCATTTATTCCTTTATTTTATCCATCTTACCCATTTTGTCCCTAAAAGTACGTACTAGCAAATTCAAATGAATATGAGATAGAAAACTTCGAGCAATGTCATTAAATTATTGTGGGGTAGTTTCAGTTCTTGTGAAGGAAAGCTTTTTCCCTCTGGACTGATTTTACCATAATCAGTCCCAACCGACTAATTTCGCATTCAACAGACAGTGAGACTGATAGACGGGCATGGCTATAGGGCCCTAGAATTTTTCCCCGACTTTATGGAGTCTACGATTAATATTTCAAGGTGTTGCAAACGGAATGACAAAATCAATATACACTTCATCCTAAGGAGGAGAGTATAAAAGATCTATAATATGACGCTTTCCAGTTGTATAGAAGCAGCTGATCAAAGTTTCCTTTTTTCCACATACTCACCGAATTTAAAATGTTTATACTTGTCCTTGTTATAATTCCACTCAGTTTCAAGGACGTATGGTACATATGTCACGATTTGTATTTATCCTCTACAACATACTCCATCCGAGTTAATTTTTACACTTTTGACCATTTGGTGTATGACGCCGAAACACTGTGTGCCAGCATGGAGAGAGATGGTTGCAATGTTTGCTCTTCGTTTCTGCATTAAAATGAGTTTATGCGGTTTTTAGGTATTATTATTATTTTTAAAAACTAACCGGAAACAGCATACATATGTGTTTCCGTTTCAATGGGAAGCATTTTTTGTGAATGTATATTAAACTGTGTCCGTAGTTGAAAAAGTTCGCTACGCATACACAACCATATGGTTAACCATATGTTAAACAATAGAATTTTTAAACAGAAAAACGCAAACAGCACACAAACAGTCACTCCACCTCACACAAACACACACCCTCGCCCACACACCATAAAATGGTTTTAAATTATTAGCAACCCTGCAATTTATGGACGCCTTAAAGTATGCTATAATATTCGCATAATTTATGCCGTCATCTCATATTTCTTTATTAGTACGGTTACTTAGACCTTAAGGCTTTTTATGTCCCTTTTAAATGATGCCACTTCTGAAGTCATTGAGGACGACAAAAGCGGCCGCCTTCTGTGCATTTAGCATTTGTGTGGCATATAGAGCCGCGGGCGCCATGGGACACAAATTGAAATTGAGCATAGAACGAACGCAGTGCTGCTTAAGTGCTTTAAAGTATGCAACATTTCCTGCTGAATTCTATTTCTTTTGAAAGAAGCAGAGACTGGGCGAAGAATTATCGCACTTCCGTGTCAGCTTGACTCAAAAACGTCCTGCATAATCCTCAAGAATACGAGGCTTAATTTAGATTTGGCCAAGGGGACAACTGGTAATTGTTGAGTTGTTTAACGTTGCAGAAAATCCAAATACTAATCAATATTTATGATATGTCGCAGCCGTTTTAAGATTGAATAGGAAAAATCTTTAGAATACATTAGACTGGCGAAGAACAATTAGATAATGAAATCAATATATTCCTGCATCTTTTTCGTGGTATTATGGTCGTGTCTTCTCTGTTTAGAATGTAGAATGTATACCACGACTTGATGCAGAGATGGCTTCACATGCAATTTGTAAAAAGATTTTTTGTCTGCTGAGGTTTTCTACACAGAGCTCAAAATGTCATAAGTACGATTAGCGATGTTGTCACTTGTCATGTATTGATAAGACAATTTTCTGTCCGTTTGGAATTCAACAGCATCCAACATTTTGGGAACAGCTTTCGTAGCCGTTCCCTCTAAAAGTATATTCTCGCTTATAATGTAGACTGATTATGACCCAATATTCAGATAACGGCAGTATAGTTGTTGCAAAGGAACCACTTTTTCACTAGTTTCCATTTCTGTTTTAAAAAATCCGCCGCTACTGGGGGTAGAACAACGGACATTCTGGTTGCTTCTATGACACTCTATTTTGTTCGTTAGAACTGACAATAGGAAACTTAACAAAATATTTATTTACTATGAATATATAATATGAATATAAATGAATATATAACGCAAATTAATATTAAATTTAATTAGTATTAAATAAATTGACAATACTTTATATTACTGGCTTTATTGTTTATACCATACACCACTTCGTGGACTAGGGTATTATAAGTTAGTTTCGCGCCAATTGTTTCTAACACCAAGAAATAATCGAGCTAGACCCACCTTTAAGTATACCGATCGGCTTAGAATCACCAGCTGAGTCGATTTAACGATGTGTGTCTGTCCGTCCGTCCGTCCGTCTGCTATCCATCTAAGCTTGTTCGCACTCTACAGGTCGCAATTGTTGTCCGATTGTCATGAAACTTGGAAGAAATTATTTTTTCTGGCCAATATGTTGGCCAGATTTTCTTTAAAATTGGCACAAAATATTTAATCGAACTAGAAACACCTATGCTGAATGTGGGTATGATCGGTTCAGATTTAGATATTGCCCCCATACAAATGTCGCTCTCGATTTGACTTTTTCCGCTCTAAAATCCACATATTGTAACCGCTTTTCTTTAATATTGGCACAACATCTTATAATCCAACCAGAAACACCTATGCAGAAATTGGGTAAGATCGGTTCAGATTTAGATATAGCCCCCATAAAAATGTCGCTCCCGATTTGACATTTTCCGCTCTAGAAACCACATTTTGTACCCGATTCAACATTTTATAATTGAACTAGAAACACCTATGCTGAAAGTGGGTATGATCGGTTCAGATTTAGATATAGCCCCCATGCAAATGTCGCTCCCGATTTGACTTTTTCCGCTCTAAAATCCACATATTGTACCCGTTTTTCTTTTAAATTGGCACAACATCTTATAATCCAACTAAAAAACCTATGGCGAAAGTGGGTAAGATCGGTTCCGATTTAGATATAGCCCACATACAAATGTCGCTCCCGAATGTTTAACCGATTTTGGCCAAACTTTACATATTATATTTCACCAATAAACATAAATGGTGAAAGCGGGTCACATCGTTCCAGGGTGCAATATACCCCCATACAAATGTCCTTTCCGATTTCATTTTTTTACCGAATTGAATTGTAATGAGATAGAAAGTCCGTCCGTCTTTAGCCCTTCCTTACTTGTTTGTGAGATGCCCATATGTCCATACTTTGGTATAACCCAAATGGGGCCCCATACTGCTCTATTACAGCTCTAGAAACTCCATCTTACATCGGATCTTCATCAAATTTTACAGAACATGATCATATTTTTCAACTAGGAATATATGAACTGCATAAAATTGCTCCCATAAAATACCTGGGTTTAGTAATCAAAGCGAGGTACATACGCAGGGAGTGGTGTAGGGTATTATATAGTCGGCCCCGCCTGACTTTAGCCTTTCCTTACTTGTTTTTCAATATGTCTGCTTGTACTTACTTGATATTGGGTATGCGCATTCCCCCTATAGCAAAATCGTGCACCACAAAGTGATTTTTATTCGTAGGGGGTGAAATGGAGCAAAAAGGGATAAAAATGGTACATATTAAACGACAACAGCTAGAAACACGAAATTCGGTGTGTATATGTCCCTAATTCGGAAAATAGGAAAAAGGGGATACAAAGGAAAAAGGAGATAAAAATGGTGTATACATTCCTCTGACTGTATAGACACGCAAAATTAAAATATTTTTCCAAATTCCAAAAGAAGGTTTGAATCATGATGTTAGGTTATTTTGCACTATGTACGTGAGCTAATGAATTTTCAAAATTTGTACTTTTTCGAATTAAAATAGAATGGAAATACAACCAGCTGTAGCACCCAGACATCTGCAGGTTACTGTCGTGTTTGAAGAATTTTTCAAATTTGCCAATTTTAAAATACAAAATCTTGAATTGATATTTATTATTATCTGAGATACTTTTTCTACATTACTCCAAATTGTGGGATTCGTTTTAGTAACTGGGGGATTTTTTATGAGCTATCACAAAAATGTTTTTCAATAATAACACGATAGTAAATTCTTGAACTGCATCCCAAAAAATGATTCTGATATCTCATAGTAAATTCTCACAATTCCTAAAGTTCTTGGACCAGATAAATAATTATTATTAGTAGTTATGTTCGCAAATAAAATTAAAATTTTACTTTTGTAATTTATATTTAGAAGTCTTTTTAAACAATATTCTTCACTTTCATTCGACACCCATATCGCCTTTGTATGGCTCGCTGAAGTACGAAAATAAATTATTAACATTTCTATATAATCACCAAATGGAAAACTGAGTAGACGATTTCTAGTTTGATGCGTGATATGGTCGTGTTCAGCTCCAACGAAAAAATGTGAAATTGTCGCACGGTGTAATAGAATATAATAATAGTAGCACACTACTGCTATAAACCCCTGATTTCTCTGGTTATGCCATTTTGAAGGTTCTCGGGGTTTCTCTTTTTGCAATATGAACATTTTCAATTATCTCCTTTTGCACGACTCGCTAACCTGTTTTCTGTTAAATTTTGAAAGATGTTCTCATTTGGTCGCGTAATTTTAATAAGCCTGGACCTTTTCAGCCTTCCTCTCCTGCGAGCTGAGTGTTACAATCTCAGACTGCAAAAAGGGTATGAATACTACTTGTCTTTGTTTTCTTCTAATCTCCCTAGAAGAGCATAGCCTTTATTGAAGTCATTTATTCACACAAACACCCTCTTTGTGTCGCCATCAACATGTACCCGTCATTAACCAATAAATCTTAAACCTTTAACTCGTCGAGGTTAAAAGGTCAATAATACAAAAGCCTATGGAAATCTCAACAAAAGGCAAGCAAGAAAGTCTCAGGCAGCACAAAAGGACGCATAAAGCAACAATCTAACTAATTTCCAGCATTGACAGCAAAATATGCACTGTTCTTGTGGATTAGAGGCACATGTCGCTGGGGATAATTCGAGGGGACTTATAGGCGTGGAAGGATGCGGCGTTGATGTTTGGCAATGGTATTAATTAAAGTAATTTATCATTCTGAGCGTAGGAGATATTCGATAAAGGAATACTTTATTCGTGTGAACGTACGAAATCCAATGACAGCGTGAAAAGGCTGGGGAACGAACACACATTTAAAGATGTCGGCCAAAAACATACCACCGCAAATTATCTCTGTTCACGTAAATGAATTTTTATGTAAATACTTTTACTGCCTAAAGAAAAGTGCGTGTAAAGGGTGTGTCAAGTGGAATGATGGAAAATTGATTTGAATTAGGAGATGATAAGTATTTGATAATAAAATGAATAAGTAGCTGTTCCGGAATTGGTGGAAGCAAAAACATGGACAAAATTTGTCATTAAAGTTCTCTTGTTTCAAATAAGGCAGAGAACTTTAAAAATGGGAAAACCAATTGAGAAATACAGGGATTTGAAGACACACTAGTCAGCAGGATTTTAATTTTTTGTGGATATTTCAATGCCTATAACTTTGCAAATAAAATTTTAAGATTTTATCCTAAGACACGTGTAAAATATATTTCATGGGATTTTCAGAAAAATCGGTATCATGGGAATTTTGGCCGGTTTGATATGTAATGGGTCATATGAAGTTTACATATAGATTATGAGTTGAAAAGACAGTGAGCAATTCCTTCAATTGATTTCTATTCCCTGGCGAGTTTCCACTTTCTATCACTCTCACTTCCAATACCCTGTTCCAACACATATACACTTGCACACCCATATACTCAGTGTGAAACGTCTAAGCGTGTCTTGGTGTCGAACATGCATTTATTAACTGTTGCTTTTCGACAGTGTGGTGTTACAACTAACAAATCCTTAAAATTAACGCAGGCAACAAGGATAAAGACCGAGCACACATTCGCACAGACTCGCAGATTGATTTTCTTCTTCGCTCTTTTAATTTATATTAAGGGTGTGTTGTATTTGTGCCAGTATTTGTAGATGCTTTCAGATTGGTCGTGTTGTTAGCGGGAAGGGGGATGACTTACAATTTACTGTAGCCTTATTTATTTAGTTTGCTACTTGTTTCTTGTTCCTTTGGCTCGTTCCTTAATTCCTTTGCTTTCGGTATTTTTTGGTAACAAATTATGCGTGTAATTTGCCGTTTTATTTAATGAAAACCTAATGAAATGCAAAAATAGGTGGAGTGGGCGCCAGTTGATAATGCATAGACGACTTTCGAAGGCGGTACTCTACAAGGAATGGTGGCACAAGTAATTGTGGCCGATGAATGATTCAAAGCACATTTGGAGGAACATTAAACTTATAGACGATTTTCGGTGAAATGGTACGAAATTTTGTGGACGCCAAATTTGTGGATATAGAGTTTAACGGCTGAAATTTAATTTTTAGTCGAAAAAGAAAAACTCCTTTATGAACTTTCCTTAGTATGCAAATAATTCCAGAAGCATCTTCTCACAACCAAAAGCTTTATGCTAGATCATTGATTCTCTTAATAAACGGCATATTTGACATAAGTGCCAAACACTGAACATACAGGGTGGGTCATTTAAAATTTTAAATTTGAACTACCAATTACTTTGATTTTGAAAGGTAGAATAACATTCATTACACCCTCCACCTCCAGGATGGGGGTACACTAACTTTGTCATTCCGTTTGTAACACCTTGATATCGACCTGAGACCCTATAAATATATATACATATATTCTTGATCGTCATAAAATTCTAAGACGATCTAGTCTGTTGAAAGCACGCTAGCATCTAAACGAAAGGAGCTAGGACGTCCAAATTTACCATAAATGCGTCTTATAGTCGTAGATAGGTTGGGATTGAAACGGGGCGAAATCGGCCCAAAGGGAAACATTTTTCCCTCACAAGGACTACAAATACCCATAATAACCCCTACTATTTTAGAGTATTTAAGCATATTTATTTCAATATCTCTGCTTGTACTTACTCGATATTCGGTATGCGCATTCCCCCTATAACAAAAACCAGCACTAAAAAGTGATATTTATTCGTAAGAGGTGAAATGGGGGCAAAAAGGGATAACAATGGTACCTATTGAGCAACAACAGCTAGAAACGCAAAATTCGGTGTGTACACTCCTCTAATCGAGTATATACATAATGTAAAAGTTTTTTGGTACTTTTGAGGGGTAAAATGGGAATAGAGAGATACAAATTTTACAAACCAAACGGCTACACCTAGAATAATGAAATTCGGTGTATACATTCCTCTGATTGCGTAGACACGTAAAATAAACGGATTTTTCGAAATTCGTACTTTTTGGGGTTAAAATGGAAAAAGGGGATAAAAATAGTACCAACCAAATGACCGCAGCCAGAGTCATGAAATTCGGAGTACAGATTCCTCTGACTGCGTAGATACGAAAAATAAAAGGTTTTTTCCAAATTCGTACTTTCAAGGGATACAATGGGTACAGAGGGATAAAAATAGTACCAACTAAACGAATACAGCTAGAAAGATGAAATTCGGTATGCATATCCCTCTAATTGCGTTGACACGTAAAATAAGGAGATTTTAGAAAGTCGTACTCTTAAACGGGCGAAATTGAAAAAGGGGATAAAAATAGTACAAACTAAATGGCTACAGCTAGAATGATGAAATACGGTGTGTACATCCCTTTAATGGCGAAAACACGTAAAAAAAAGAGATTTTAGAAAGTCGTACTCTTAAGGGTGGGAAAAAATAGGATAAAAATGGTACCAACCAAATGGCCGCATCTAGACTGCATAGCCACAAATAAAAGATTTTTATACACTCCACGAGAGTATTACGTCTTTGTGCATTTGTTTATAACACCCAAAAGGAAGCGAGATAGACCCCAAAAATTGGCACGAGTTAGTTTTGCGGCCCAAGGGTGAACCCTATTTAATTTGAAGGAAATCGGTTATGATTTAGATATAGGCTCCATACAGTTGTCGCTGCCGGTTTGACTTTTTCCGCCTAGAGGTCACATTTTTTAACCAATATTCTTCAAATTTGGCACAGTACCTTATAATTCAACTGAAAACATCTGTAGTAAAAGTTAGTCAGATAGGTTCAGATTTAGATATAGCTCCCATACAAATTTTGCTCCCAATTTGATTTTTTCCGCTCTAGAAATCACATATTTTATCAGATTGATTTCAAATTAAGAAAAACATCTTATATTTAAACTAGGAACATATGTGGTGAAAATAGGTTAAATAGGTTAAATCGGTTCAGATTTATGTATAGCTCCCATTCAAATTTTGCTCCCGATTTGACTTTTTCTGCTCTATAAACCACGTATTTTCACCGAATTTCTTCAAATTGTGTGTAACTGGGTCACATCATTCCATGTTTGGATATAGCCCCGATACAAATATCCTTCTCGATTTGACAAATTACATTAGCCTATGATTAGGAAGAGTACAAAAATCCTTCCCGTTTTCTATTTTTTACCGAATTGAATTATACTCGGATAGAAAGTGGAGTGTATCATATAGTCGGCCAGCCTTTCCTTACTTGTTTTTAAAGCGGCCGCGACAACCCTCACGCCTCAAATTATATTAAAACACTCTTTCCATTAAAGTCAATTTTATTTTATTTAAATGTAAATTTTTTACTTCTAAAAACATTATATATTTGTAAATTTCCGACTTATTCAAATCAAGCCCCCTCCATTAATTTTAAATTTACCATACGCAGAGATCAATGCAGTATGTCCCATTTTTCCCAAGTAGGGTGACAAATGGAGGAGGTGAGAATGTACAAGAAAAAACGCAAAATGTTTTCACTCTGAATATAAAACCTTAGAGGCGTTAAAGAAAATAAATTACATTTTGATGTCGATAAAATTATATATTGCAAAATTCAAACGAAGCGTTATCAGACACAAGCAAAAAATCGCAAAATAAATTATACAAGGACTTTTTCTTTTTCTTGGGCATGTAAGTGTGAACGTGTCAGTGTGTGGGTGTTTGTGTGTGTGTTTAATTTCATGTTTTAAGTAATTGATTACGATTTAATTAATAATGCCGTACAAAATCCTTACACCCCATCCATAACCCACCAACGCCGACACTTGCCCCAGCCCGCTTGCCATCAATTCTACTCGAAATCTAAGGGAAGAAAATGATTTTGTGCGTTGGGGGTTTTATCCACTTCTTCAGTTGCTGTGTGTGTGTGCGTGGATGGTGGGGTTATAAATCATGCTGGGGAAAGGGGTCAAAAGAAAAATGTTTTAAGTTTCAAAAGAAAAACATTCCTTTGATTACAAACGAATCGATTTGAGAAAAACATGCAAAGCAACAAAAACTACCAAACACAAAATTTAATTAAGCAAATAATTAAATATTATTTTAGCTAAATAAACATTGCCCAAAGATATCGTTTAACATGAAAAACGGGGCTGGAGGAGTAATCTTTCTCTCTTTCTGAAGGGTTGAATTGAAAGTTTCAAATATTTTTCATGGCATAGCAAACATGTGGCTAGAATCTAGTGGAGGAGAATTGTTTGAAGTTGTAAAAAGTGGTTTATTTGTTGGAGAAAATTAAGATATTGTTTATGTAACGGAATATTTAAATGATTAATGGACGTATTACAATATCTTACTTGGCCTATAACAATAAAAAAGAGAATTAATTTAAGAACTTAACTTTAAAGAAAAGAAAATTACTTAATTGAATTGGCTGAAAAACTCAGAATCTGCCACAGTTTCTCCTTTTCACAAAGACGATCGATGGCCTAAACCGGCCATAAGGCTTAATTGTACTTCAATTTGGACCAACAGCGACTTTGATCTGATGAGTATTTCTGTTCAAGCCGTAAGTGTTAATCTCATTACACTATGACATTACACTAACATACATTTTCTGATGTAGTTTGACGTTATAAACTCGGGAAATATATTGATTTTAGCCTCCACCTAAAGATGGGGGTATATTCATATTGTTATTCCGTTTGTAACACCTTGAAATATTCATCGGAGACCCCATAAAGTATAGATATTCTGGGTCGTGGTAAAATTCGAATATGATCTAGCTATGTCCGTCTGTCTGTCTGTTTAAAGCACGATAGCTGCCGAACGATATGAGTTAGGAGGTTTAAAATGTCCCAAAATGTGTCTTATGGTTGCAGATCGGTTGGGATTGAAAGTGGGCGAAATCGGCCCAGAGGGAAATTTTGTTCCCTAACAAAGACTGAACAAAGGAAACAAAAAGAAAATTTTCCAAATTTGTTTTTTTTTAGGGGGAAATGGGGCGAATGGGGTAAAAACAAACGGCTGCAGCTACAATAATGAAATTGGGTATGTACAATGTACATTGCTTTGAGTGCGTTGACCGAAACATGTAGAGATCTTTCGATATTCGTACGGATCAGGATCTTAATGGGACCAATTTTTGCTTCAATCGTGATATTCAGTATTTGTACTCATCTGACTGCGTATGCGAGGAAAATAAGAGGTAATATTTTTTCTAAATTCGTAATTTTAGGGTCAGAATGAAAAAAGGAAGAAAACTGGTACCAAGCAAACGGCTGTAGCTAAAATCACTGGGCACATATTTGAAGATTGATATCACTTTTTGATTACACTTGAAGTCTTATATTTATATATAGTAGAGGACTATTAATATTATAATAATGAAGCATCATCATTCCTAATATGATAGTGAAAAAATACTACTTTTTCAATATGGTGTGTTCATTCAATCGCCTGTATCTCCTGATGTAGTTGGCCGCTTTTAATGTGTTGCACCTTGTTGCACTACTTTTAAAATATTTGGTGTGTTATAGCAGGGTGATAATACCCAAGTGCACTTCGTGGTATTATAAGTTAGTTTCGCGCTAAATGTTTGTAACACCAAAAAATAATCGAGCTAGATCCAGCTTTAAGTATGCGGATCGGTTTAGAATCACCAACTAAATCGATTTAACACACATCCGTCTGCTGTCCATCTAAGCTTGTTCGCATTCTACAGGTCGCAATTGTTGTCCGATTATCATTAAATTTGGCAGAAGTTGTTTTTTTGGGTATTGAATTTGGAGAAAATCGAAAATCTACTTTCAAACCCACACAGTCGCTTAAAAATAGACCTAAGCACACTACTATAAAATTTCAACAAAATGGATTGGTGTAATAATTTCTAAAATCGAAATAAAAGAATTAAAATCGCAAAAAAACTTTAAAAAATCTATTCCTGCTGTAGTACAACACCTCAATATTTTAATTGAAATTATCTTCAAAACGAGGTATAACCAGAGCTGTTAAATTTCGATTACGATTAGTAATCAATTACATTACTTTTTAAAAAGAATCGTAATGATTATATAATCCACAATTCAACAATTTCTGATTACTAATTGATTACGATTACAAATAATCAAAAAATAATCAGGATTACTTGCGATTGCCGTTACCTTTCGGTTTTAGCTGGCAAAAGAACGAGAACAGAAAAAATCAAAACTGACATATATTGAAAAGTCAAAAGTTTTGACAAACAGACTACTATGACTCTCATACCGATTTCGCGAGAATCAAAAGTAATCACAAAAAATCAAAAGTAAAAGTAATCTAAAATAATCAAAAGTAATCTTTTAAAGTAGTCGAACTCATTTTTGATTACTTTTGATTATTTTTTATTATTTTTCAGTAATCGCAAGTAATCCTGATTATTTTTTGATTACTTGTAATCGTAATAAATTACTAATCATTGTAATCATTACTTCTACTTAAAAAAAAAGTAATCTAATTACTAATGATTACGATTACTAATCATTACTTAACAGCTCTGGGTATAACACATTGAAATCGGCAAAGTGTTTCAGGAGTTACACTGTTGAATTGGTCATAACTCCTGAAAAAAAATTTCCATTTTTTTTCAAAAATACGTATACAACATTTTTATGAGAAGAATACATACACAAACTTTCAAGACAATCACAGCTATCGAGGTCAAAAACACTACCGCTTGACATGGTATGACTCATATATAATTTGTACTATCATTGCAGTATAATTCCGATTTTGCCCATTTATACCTTAAATTGAATTTATATGTAAGGGGTTATAAATCAATATTGAGAATATTACCTTTTAGTAGAGGAAGTTGTTTGGAAACATTGGTCAAGAACTTGAGGAAAAAAATATAAAAAAAATATTTTTGTTGAAGCGAAAAAAATTCCAAAAAATCGGAAACAACATATTAACAAATTAAAAACGAAAAACATATTTTTTTAATTCCCCTAAACACCGTTCCACAATTTTTAAACAAGTAAGGAAAGGCTAAAGTCGGGCGGGACACTCCACTTTCTATACGAATACAATTCAATTCGGTGAAAAAGTGAAAAGTGGAAGGTTTTTTGTATCCCGATCTTACCCAATTTCTGCATAGTTAGATTATAAGATGTTGACGGACGGACAATGCTAAATCGGTTCAGAAAGTTATTCTAAGTAGATCTATATAATAAACGATGGGTCTATCTCGTTTCCTTTTTGGAGTTACAAACAAATGCACAACGACATAGTACCCTAGTGAAGGGTACAAAATGTGGACTTGAGATCAGCACACCGACGATATATATTACAGATCACGAAGAAAAAATCAATAAAAACCGCATTTTTTCGGTTTGTGTCTTTTGTCTGGTCAAAAGACTTCTCACTATAAAAAAGTAAGTTCGACCTCTCCATATCATATCTGACCAAACCATTTTCGTGGTCCTGCATATATGTTGGCCGGTAAATTTGCTCGCCAGCACCAGGGCCTGCTGAATAAGGTGCTGTGCTGGTAGTAATTGAAGTGTAGTTTATAATCTAACAAGATCAACCGCAATTTACTGAGATGACCAAAAAGATATTTAAAGAATTCTTGATTATTGATGCTTGAATTTTGGGTCTTATTGATTGTCAAATAATTATGATGTTGATGACAATTTCTGAAACTCTCACCAACCTTTGTTTTTGTTGTTCCAAGAGGCGACCAGCCCATCAAACTTACATCAAGCAATCAGAAATACACAATAAGTATTGTGATTTAAAAGGCAGGCTCCAAAGCATTCCATCCGGTATATTTCTGTCATCGTTTGTAGCGATAAGTACAGAGTGATTTTTTTGAGGTTAGGATTTTCATGCATTAGTATTTGACAGATCACGTGGGATTTCAGACATGGTGTCAAAGAGAAAGATGCTCAGTATGCTTTGACATTTCATCATGAATAGACTTACTAACGAGCAACGCTTGCAAATCATTGAATTTAATTATCAAAATGCGTGCTCTGTTAAGAAAGTTCAGAAAGAAAGAAATTGTGTTCAGCGACGAAGCTCATTTTTGGCTCAATGGGTACGTAAATAGGCAGAATTGTCGATTTTGGAGTGAATATCAGCCAGAAGCATTGCAAGAGCTACCAATGCATCCAGAAAAAGTCACAGTTTGGTGCGGTTTATGGGCTGGTGGCATCATTGGACCGTACTTCTTCAAAGATGATGCGAATCGTAACGTAACTGTGAATGGTGAGCGCTACCGTGAGATGATATCCAACTTTTTTTTGCCCAAAATGGAAGAACTGAACTTGGTTGACATGTGGTTTCAACAAGATGGCGCAACATGCCACACAGCTCGCGATTCTATGGCCATTTTGAGGGAAAACTTCGGAGAACAATTCATCTCAAGAAATGGACCGGTAAGTTGGCCACCAAGATCATGCGATTTGACGCCTTTAGACTATTTTTTGTGGGGCTACGTCAAGTCTAAAGTCTACAGAAATAAGCCAGCAACTATTCCAGCTTTGGAAGACAACATTTCCGAAGAAATTCGGGCTATTCCGGCCGAAATGCTCGAAAAAGTTGCCCAAAATTGGACTTTCCGAATGGACCACCTAAGACGCAGCCGCGGTCAACATTTAAATGAAATTATCTTCAAAAAGTAAATGTCATGGACCAATCTAACGTTTCAAATAAAGAACCGATGAGATTTTGCAAATTTTATGCGTTTTTTTTTAAAAAAAAGTTATCAAGCTCTTAAAAAATCACCCTTTATTTAAAATGTTATCCTCTGAAACTTTGTACTCCTTTTAAGGACCAGCAGAACGAGGAAATGAAAAACTGAAATATTGCTTTTAGTTTCAGAAGTATATCAACCGGTTCAAGACCCGGGATAGACCCATTGTTAAGTATACCGATCGACTTAGAATCACTTTTTGAGTCGATTTAGCAATGTCCGTCCGTCAGCATCTTATAATCTAACTAGAAGCACCTATGCAGAAATTGGGTAAGATCGTTTCAGATTTAGATATAGGCCCCATACAAATGTCGCTCCCGATTTGAATTTTGCGCTCTAGAAACCACATAGTGTACCCGATTTTTTTTAAATTTGGGACAACATCTTATAATCCAAATACTGTCCGATCCTAAGAAAATTGGTACAGTTTTAGATATATCCCCCATACAAATGTCGCTGCAGACTTCTCTTTCCCTTCATGAAACCACATATTTTACTAGATTTGCTTCAAATTTGGCACAGTACCATATAATTGAACTGGAAACATCTGTGGTGAAAATTGGGCAAATCGGTTTAGATTTAGATATAGCTCCCATACAAATTTCGCTCTCGATTTGCCTTCTTCTGCTCTAGAGACCATATATTTTAAACGATCTTCTTCAAATTTGGCACACAATCTTATATTTTAACTACAAAAGTATGTGTTGAAAGCTCATCAGATCGATTCAGATTTCGATATAGCCCCATAAAAATTTCTCTCTCGATTTGACCTTTTCCGCTCTAGAAACGAGATAATTTAACCGATTTTCTACAAATTGGGCACATCACCTTATAGTTCAACTACAAACATCTATGGTTAAAGTGAGTCAGATCGGTTCAGATTTCGATATAGCCCCCATAAAAATTTCTCTCTCGATTTGACCTTTTCCGCTCTAGAGGCCACATATATACTACCCACACAAAAATCGTTCCCGATATCACTTTTTTCTCCGAATTGAATTGTAATGGGGGAGAGTAGCATATAGGCGGCCGCGCCGACTTTAGCCTTTCCTCACTTGTTTGAAATAGAATTAATAATACAAAAGTGACACAAAGCTCATAGTCTATGCAATGTCTATTTAAAATAGTTTTTTAGTTATTTTATCAAAACAATTCATTTATAAACAAAACACAATCGACCATAAAATGTTGAACCTTCAGTAACACAGAAATACAATTCTATGACTTGACATCGTCTTGCATACAATAGGGTACTATAAGTCAGTTTATCGCTAAGTACATCAAAAAATAATCTAGTTAAACCGATCCGTCTTAGAATCACATGTTGATTCGATTTAACTGTACCTGTCTGTCCATCACTATGTCTGCTGACCATCTGAAACTTGTTCATCATTCGATTCGATTGCCATGCAATTTGGTAGAAGTATTTTTTGAGCCAAAGGCGAAGGCTATTCAATTTTTGGGGGAATAGGTTCAGATTTAGGTGTAGCCTCCATAGAAATATCCCTTCGATTTACGCTATTACTGCTCTAAAATGAACATTTTATTATTGAATTATATTTATTTTGTTTATAAAAACTTGAACCTTAAAAAGTCGTACAAAGTCTAATATGACAAAAAACTAATTTTGAGAAAAAGTTTCAACGCAGTTTCAGCAAAAGGGAAATATGTTGTTTTACAACATAATTAGTATTTATAACTCTGTGGATAGATACACCCGTTAGCAAGTATATCATGTCACGCCTTTCTTTTCTCCTTCAGTTCTGAGATAGTTTGGCTTAAGGCCTGTACATTACTAAGTTATTGGAACCTTCTGACGTCTTGGAAGACAACACTGTGAGGGATACAGCCACATTTAAAAAGTAATTGCAACACTGACGTCCAGAAAGCGATACTTTCGTGCTGGAGCATACATTATTTTCCAACACCAAGGGCACAAAGTTATCTCTCTGAAAATTCAACTTTCGGCTTGAAATTATATAGTTTTATTATATTATTTTAATTTACATTGCAATATATTATTTTATTTTACACGTTTTTGTGTGCTGTGTAAGTAGTATACATTTGGTCCAAAGTGACTGTTTTTGTTTGATATCGCCCATTTGAAGTCATATATGTCAAATGAGACAAAATATTAATTATCGAGATAGATACCTTGTACTCTACAAACAGCAAACTTAACGAAAGTTGATTGCGACATGTCGGATGGGTGAAGTAGGTCTCAGTATTTGTAATGTTTCTCAAATGACATTATGGCACAGGTTTCATCAATTCTTCCGTACTCCCACTGTACAGTGTCGTGGTCAAGCTTAATCTAAAATTTTATTTTTATATCTATGATTACCTGCTTGCCGAATCTCTGAGACAATTGTCTTGGAGTTATTAAGAACCACAAAATATTTGGTAAATCATTCAAATTTCTTACCTGTAAAGAGACAATAATGTAAGAAATCGAATTATTAATCAAGAAATAAATCGAATTTGTTGGGTTATTTGTAAAATTTAGCAAATATTAAGAAGTATCCCTTATAAACCAGAGTACACTTCACTATTTACCCACAGCATATTTTGAATTATTTTAATCACTCATACGCTTCAGTGGTCAAGATCGTTCAATATGTTCGCCCTTCGCCAACACCACAACCGAATACCACACTTCAGCAGTCAGTTCAAAGCAATAAGTTCGCAGCACTTCTCTCCATATATGATACTTGAGAATTTTATTTAAAAATTTATTTACTTTTATAACGAAAGCTCGTACTCACACTGCTACAGAAAAGAGGAAAAGTTAAAAAACGAACCCTCCAATTTGTATTCGGGGTGCGGTACGGGATTTTATTCTAAAGAAACGTGTAAGGCATGTTGGTAAAGTGGTTAAAGTGGTTTTGAGACATAGCACACACACAGCTATACATTCACATATAAAATTTACAAGGATGCTAATACTTCCAGCCATCATCACTAGCATCGTCCATCACACAAACACCACGTTATATTCTACGGAATTGTTATTTTTTTTTTGAAAGGAACTGAATTTTTCCATCCGATTTTTTTTGTGTTAAACTAGAGTTGGAGGAAACTACAGATGCTGTAGTGGGTTTTATACCGTTAGCCAAACAAGAAACGGAAGTCATAAATCATATGTGCCGAACATCTAAACACACTCACGGGCGGGTAAGGTCTTACGAGGTCAGAACAATACACATGGGAATTAGCTACGGGCTGTAGTAGAATGTAATTCGATTGGACTAATGAAACATGGCAATACAAATAGAAGCTATTACCGGTATCGAAATATTTTCACAAAAAAATAAATTCCTATTGACAAGTGAATATTCAAAACCTTATAAAGGGTGATTTTTTAAGAGCTTGATAACTTTTTTTTTTAAAAAACGCATAAAATTTGCAAAATCTCATCGGTTCTTTATTTGAAACGTTAGATTGGTCCATGACATTTACTTTTTGAAGATAATTTCATTTAAATGTTGACCGCGGCTGCGTCTTAGGTGGTCCATCCGCTTAGTCAAATTTTGGCATTTCCACGTTTTTGAGTAACAGAGACCCAATTGGTGCGAACGGCGACGAATCGAAAATTGGTGGTCATCATTAACACTGGCCGATACAGCTGCGATATTTTCTTCAGTTCGCACTCTACGTAAGCGTGTTGGTGCTTTAATGTCCAACAATGTAAATTTGGTGCGAAATTTAGTCACAATAGCCCGAATAGCCGCTTCAGTGGGTCGATTAAACTGACCATAAAATGGAAGCGCGCAATGAACTTTCTTAACAGAGCACGCATTTTGATAATAAAATTCAATAATTTGCAAGCGTTGTTCGTTTGTAAGACGATTCATGATGAAATGTCAAAGCATACTGAGCATCTTTCTCTTTAACACCATGTCTGAAATCCCACGTGATCTGTCAAATACTAATGCATGAAAATCCTAACCTCAAAAAATCACTCTTTATTTCGCAATTGGTTTAACCGATTTTAAAGTTTATGACATCAAATATAAGATATTACCCAGACTCAACAAATTTTTCCAGCTATATTTTCTAGATGTAATTTTATTAACAAATAGTAAAATAAAAAATATCACCGTACCATTTGTAGATATTTGAGTTAATAATAAAATATCATAATAATGTAGTAATAAAGTTTACGAATTGTTAGTTGGCCTATCATCATAGATTACATTTCTAACCAGTCAATCTGTTTTTATTGCTTACTCCCATTATTCTATTTGCTATTTATTATTCACATTTTTGGCTGTATGTATTGTTGACCTTTTAATAGTTTGCCTAGTTTTGTGTTGTTTGATTTGAATGTAATACATACGTATTTCATATTTCAGATACATCTATTTGTTTATATTTTTATTTTATTATTATACATTTTTTCACATTTTTTAATTACATTTTAAATTTTAGTAGACTGTAACATTTTATTACTTACTACGTGATAGACAAAACCTGTTCCAAATCCATGGACTCAAATAATCCATAACTTAAAGTTGAATTTATATTATTGTCACATTTAAAAAATCCAAATTTAAAATATTTTAAAATATTTGCATTGTTTTTATAGAAAACCCAAATAAGGAAATGCTTAAGTCGGACGATACACTCCACTTTCTATCCGAATGCAATTCAATTCGGTAGAAAAGTGATAACGGGAAGGATTTTTGAATGTTTCCTAATCATAGGCTAATATGACTTGACCCAATTTGTCAAATTGAGAATAATATTTGTATCGGGCCTATATCCAAACATGGAATAAAGTGACCCACTTGCACAAGTATTCCAGTTCAAGTATAACGTGGTATGCTCAATTTGAAGAAATTCTGAGAAAGTACGGAAAAATTCAAGCCGGGAGCGAAATTTGTATGGGAGCTATATATTAATCTGAACCGATCTGGCCCATTTTCATCATGGGTATTTCTAGTTAAAATATAAAATATTTTGCAAGATTTGAAGAAGATCTGTCAAAATATGTGCTTTATAGAGTGGAAAAAGTCAAATGTGGGGTGAAATTTGAATGGGAGCTATATATAAATCTGAACCGATCTAACCTTTTTTCAACACAGGTGTTCCTAGTTTAAATATAAGATATTTTGCCAAATTTGAGGACAACCCGATAAAAAATTTAAATTTGTATGGGAGCTATATATAAATCTGAACCGATCTAACACATTTTTACCACAGGTGTTTCTAGCTCAAATATAGGATGTTTTCCCAATTTCGACGAAAATATGTTAAAATATGTGGTATATAGAGTGAAAAGAGTCAACTCGGGAGTGAAATTCGAATGGGGGCTATATCTAAATCTGAACCGGTTTTTTTTTCAAATGATATAGCGTTCGCCCTCTCGGGTTCGAATTGTATCTCGGATGTTTGTTTTTCTATTTATTTTATAAATAAACAATGTTTAATTTGGTATATTTTTATCAATTTAAATATTTTTGCTTAAAAATGCAGATTTAGGGACATTTTCTCACAGTCCGGTAAAAATTTATAGCAATGATAAACTCCGGTTACCACAATTTCATTTTCTCAATATCTGTATAGAGATTAAAAGCATATATTAAACAGCGTTTGTCGGACCGAAAAACTTGAACAGCTGATTTTGCTTTTGCTGTAATTAAAATTTTTTCCATCAAATTGTATTTAGCTTCAATTTTGTGGAGTTGCAGTTGCTGTTTCGGACTATATATTTCCGAACACAGGCTAGTGCTCCTCATAAGCCTAGAAAGTAGGTGTTTCACTTCCTGTGAAGCATGTTTCAATCGTTGATTTTTGGATCATTTTCGATGTATTTCCACTTCAGCACAAACACAGCTGAGTTAGCACAACATTGCCATTTGATTCTCATTTCAGTTGATAATTGTCATACTCACACATGTATCTGAGAATAATTGAACCGTTGAATGAGAAAACCATAATATTTAACCGAGAATTTATCGCTTCAAAAAAAAATAATGTCCCGGTTAGTTTTAGGGGGGCTATACCATTACTTGGGTGTTATACCATAGCAGGGGCCTATATAGTTCTTATTCTCGGTAGGTATTAATATATATCATGATCTGCAAAATTTGAGCAAGCTTTGATGTAAGATGTAGGTAATAATGCAAACTGGGGCTTCCATTTGTGTAGGGTTATACCTAAATATGGACCCAAATATTTGACTATAGTAGGAGGTATTCTTAGTTGAAATATAACATGATCTGCAAAATTTGATCAGGATCTAATGCAAGATATGGGTTCAAGAGCGATAATAGTGTAAACTGGTGGCCCATTTGTATGGGGGCTATTCCAAAACATTGGCCTATATAGGTGGCTTTCAGAATACGTGTTTCTAGTACATGTAAAATGTGGGTTCTAGATGGGCAATAGTAAAAAGTGGAAAGTGGACCTATATTGCTGGCTTTCAAAGTTTTTGTTTATTGTCTACAAGTAACAAGTGGTGGGAAATTTGATCAAGATCTGATGGAAAATGTGCATTGTAGAGCAGTAATAGTGTAAATCGAAGGTATATTTTTTGTATGGGGTCTATATCAAAACATGGACCCATGTAGTCCACTTTTACGTTAGCTGTTTCTAGTTCAAATATATTTTATCAATTATATGATTAATCGATCCAGCTGGTGATTCTAAGCCGATCGGTATACATAAAGGTTGGTGTATCTCACAATATAATGTGGGCATTTCCTGATTACTGTGGGCATATGGACCAAATTAGTTTAGGAACTCTTATATATTTTTTTTCACTAAACCAACACTCAGGGGATGTCCCCTATAAATGCAGCGCATTGCGTTGGCGGAAGGAAGATACGGTATTGGGAGGAGGAAAGAGGGAGTAGTGTTTGTTGACTCTTGTTTTAAACTTCTGAACATCATAATTGGCCGAGAAGATATCTGCCGGAAGTCGATTCCACATACGGATAGTGCGGGCGAAGAACGAATTCATTCTGTAATGTGTGGTCCGGTCGGTTGTCCAATCGACAACAAATGGGTGAGAATTCCTGGAAACTCGCGTATATCTACCGAACGTTCTCACGGGCGGTATAAAATCACGAATATAAGAAGAACAAACACCGCGAAAGTATCGATAGAACAAAGACACACAACCCACATTACGACGATGTTCCAGGGAAACAATAGAATTGGATATCCTACCGTTGCCTATCAACACCATCGTCCTCCTCTGTACACGGTCAAGTAGCTCCAGTGGTGAAGCTGGAGCACCCGACCATATATGGGAGTTATATTCCATCTTTGGTCTGATGTAAGTAGTGTAGATATTGAGAAGAGCAGAGGGAGTGAAGTATTTCTTACACCGGGTTAAGAAGCCTAGACACTTGAATGCTTCTTTCGACACTTCAAATACATGTTTTGTCCAACAAACATCAGATTGTATTTTCATGCCTAGAACATCAAGAGTATCTGATTGCTAAATATCTACACCGTTCATTAAAATCGACGACACCGTTGGATCAGAGAATCGCTTGTGAGACAACAAGGAGCACTGGGTCTTACGTGCATTAAAATCTACTCTATTAACTTGACCCCATTCGGAAATGGCCAGTAAATCCTGGTTGATTTGCAAGAACCCTTTTAACTCCACGTGTTCGAAAAAATGTCTGAGGCATGGAACTTAATACATTTTCGATCACGGGAGTGGTTGATTGCTTTCCGGCAAGGATGAATTCCTTGCAAACATTTCAGCCAATAGGTTAGCTTTGGCAACCGGGTTAGTGAATATCTGGTAATCTTTAACAAGAGTTGGGATTGATGAGGAGTTATCCTTTACTCTTATTACAAATGACCAAAAGCTCTTACTTCCCCTGGGAGAAGAAAAAACCTTGGCACGAAGACGTTGTTCGTACAGAAACTTTTCACGTCTAAGTACCTTGGCACACATGGTTCTTGTCTGCTTGCGTAGCAGATCAGTGGTGGCATTTTTATTTAAACGCCATTTCCTGAACGCTTCCTCTTTGGATCTGACAGCAGTCTTGCATGTCTGGTTAAACCAACTTTTATTAGATGCTTTATACGAAATAACTTTAATTGGAATAAATGACTTCATTTCAATCAAGATAATATTTTCAATCATTTCAGCCGAAGCATCAATATCGCCATTTAGAAAACACTGTTTCCAATTGAAATGCCGGAAAAAGTTGTTGAGCTCGGCCCAACGTGCCTTTTCGTATATATATATTGTCCGCTTTGGGGCTGGGGTCGAAGCGATACGAAGAGCGGAATACGAAAAGGATGCTGAAACAATACACTGATCCGAATTACCAAGAGGTGATAGAACGTTAACTTCATACTTTTCAGGGTGTGATGTTAAGAAAAGAACAAGAATAATAGAGTGTTGCCCTTGGACCCACGGAATGTGAGTCGCTTCATTCACTAGTTGCGTCAAAACATTATGCGCAGCAAAAAGCTCGGCGTATTGACCCTCCGATGTTGAGTGACTCGAATAGGCAAGCCAAGAGAAATTATGGACATTGAAATCGACAGCAACCACAATTTCACTGTCAGGACAAACCTCTAAAATTTTTGAAATTGAATCGGAAAGGGCGTCAAAGCCTCCCTTTCCGCGTTTGGACTTCTATACACAAATCCGAAATGTAGTACGAGTGTTCCAATCTTGAATTTAACCCAAAGGGAGTTAAATTCTGGATTTTCTGAGTTTAAGTCTTGCTGGCTCTGGAACAACAAGATGAAAATGGTCCTCATTGCCCAAGATGCTTATATTGAAAAATGCAGCATTACTTCCAATCTGTATTTGAATATTTCAGCAAAATTTATCTTATATTAATAAACTTTACTTTGGTGGCGGGTATAGGCGACAAATTGTACAAGATGTCGTCAGCAAGTACGACGTGTACATCAGGAGTGTCCCCGGAGTTTCTTTAGTCTGATTATTTCGCAAATCCTTGTATAATAATTTATTTAAAAAAGCACACTCGATTTTGGCTTGTTATTTTAATAAAAGTATATCTAGGCTCCCACTGGCAGAGATTATAATTTCCTCGACTTTGCATACCACCCCCTTATGACCACTGCATAACCAGCACAACAAAAAGTATAGCGACACAAAGAAGGTCGGAGGAAAAAAACTAAAATCATATAAAATTAAAACCTACAAAAAAATTGTTTTGCTACTCTCCGGACATACGGACGGCAGTAGGAGAGAGAACACCAAAGGACCAAAACTGAAAAGCTACTTAAGTCTGTACCCCGATAAAGTAGTGTTGACCACAGGTGTTGGGTTTGATGGCTTTTGGTTAAAAGTAAAGGTTTTATGCTATCATACCAACCTTTTATTAGTTTCTCTGCAGGAAAAACCGGCAAAAACCAGTCAGTGAATAAAATTCAGCTTTAGTTGTTGTCCACTGTTCCCTAGTATGAAAGCAAAAGAAGAAGGAAAAAAATAGAATCGAAACGCTACAATGATTTCGAAGAGCGAGAAAAAAACTGAACGGATGTTTTGCTGTTTGTATTTTTGAGAATTTTTGTCGCCACAAACGGAAGCTTTTTAAAATTTTATAGAATTTTATTTTTGCAGCTAACACCTGTTTGTTTGGCCAGCGGAGGTGGCTGCCACGCTAGATTTTGGCTAATATTTACATAAGTTTGTGTAATTCTGTAATGTGGACATTGGGTCTGGACCACGGAAACCATAAACTCAAAACAGAGTTTTGTAATGCATGGTTTGAGTTGTAGATACAATTTGCGTGAAGGTATTTTTTGGTAGCTTAAATTGTTTGTGTAGGTAATCTTTAATATCAAATACAGTGGATTCGAATATTGATATATATTAAGAATTAGGCAATAATTATAATCGGAATACCATTTCCAATGTAATATTTATATACCCTACACCACTACGTGGTCTAGGATATAGTTTTCTAGTTTTCGCCAAAGGTTTGTAACACCAAGAAATAATCGAGCTAGACCCACCTTTAAGTAAACAGTTCGGCTTAGAATCACAAGCTGAATCGATTAATCATATAATTGATAAAGTATATTTGAACTAGAAACAGCTAACGTAAAAGTGGACTACATGGGTGGGTCCATGTTTTGATATAGGCCCCATACAAAAAATATACCTTCGATTTACACTATTAGTGCTCTACAATGCAAATTTTACATCAGATCTTGATCAAATTTCCCACCCCTCGTTACATGTAGACAATAAACACTAACTTTGAAAGCCAGCAATATAGGTCCATGTTCCACTTTTTACTATTTCCCCTCTGTCCGTCCGTCTGCTGTCCATCTAAGCTTGTTCGCACTCTACAGGTCGCAATTGTTGCCCGATTATCATGAAATATGGCCAAGGACTTTTTTAGGCCAAAGACGATCGGTATTGAATTTGGAGGAAATCGGTTCAGATTTAGATATAGCCCCCATACAAATGGCGCTCTCGATTTGACTTTTTCCGCTCTAAAATCCACATACTGAACCCGATTTTCTTTAAAATTGGCACAACATTTTATAATTGAACTAGAAACACATATGCTGAAAGTGGGTAAGATCGGTTCATATTTAGATATAGCCCCCATACAAATGTCGCTCCCGATTTGACATTTTCCGCTCTAAAATCCACATACTGTACCCGATTTTCTTTAAAATTGGCACAACATTTTATAATGGAACTGGAAACACCTATGGTGAAAGTGGGTAAGATCGGTTCAGATTTAGATATAGCCCCCATACAAATGTCGCTCCCTATTTGACTTTTTCCGATCCAGAAACCACATATTGTACCCGATATTCTTTAAAATTGGCACAACATTTTATAGTCGAACTAGAAACACCTATGCTGAAGGTGGGTAAGATCGGTTAAGATTTAGATATAGCCCCCATACAAATGTCGCTCCCGATTTGACTTTTTCCGCTCTAAAATCCACATTCTGAACTCGATTTTCTTTAAAATTGGCACAACATTTTATAATCGAACTAGAAACACCTATGCTGAAAGTGGGTAAGATCGGTTCAGATTTAGATATAGCCCCCATACAAATGTCGCTTCCGATTTGACTTTTTCCGCTCTAAAATCCACATTCTGAACCTGATTTTCTTTAAAATTGGCACAACATTTTATAATCGAACTAGAAACACCTATGATGAAAGTGGGTAAGATCGGTTCAGATTTAGATATAGCCCCCATACAAATGTCGCTCCCGAATGTTTAACCGATTTTGGCCAAACTTTGCATATTATATTTCACCAATTATGCATGGTGAAAGCGGGTCACATCGTTACAGGTATAAATATACCCCCATGCAAATGTCCTTTCCGATTTTACATTTTTTGCCAAACACATACATTTACATTATTCAAAAATCCTCCCCGATTTCACTCTTTTACCGAATTGATTTGTAATGAGATAGAAAGTGTGGTGTATCATAGAGTGGCTCCGTCAGTCTTTAGCCTTTCCTTAATTGTTTGGGAGATGCCCATATATCCATACTTTGGTATAACCCAAATGGGGCCCCATTCTGCTCTGTTAAAGCTCTAGAAACTACATCTTACATCGGATCTTCATCAAATTTTGCAGATCATTATATGTTTCAACTAGGAATACATACCTGGGATGAGAAATATATAGGCGCATGTTTTGGCACAGGCGTCAAGTGTTGTTATTGGCCCCCTTCAAATGTCCGTCCGATTCATCCTATAACCGCTGTATTTTCATGTTATATTTACTCTACTCGTTAGTTTATATATAGTTTTTGCACATTTTAATAATATCATTTCTTCGCTGTAATATCTCGTTTGTGCGTTTAAATAATAATTTCTAATAATTTATTTTTATCAAATTATTTATCAACTCAACACTTCCTACTAATGCTAATTAGACATTCATTTACTTCAATGGCGAGAAAAACATAAAACAACATTTTTCAGATACACAAATAATAGACTAAACTGCAACAGACTATACCCATAATAACTACAGATTATTTCGGACTGCGTTAACAAAGGTTTATTAGCCAGAATCAGCAGAAAAAAACATTTCAAACATTATGTAGATTTGTGAAAACACAAAAAGAGATACAGCTAATGTACAAATAATGACTGCTGAAATAATCAACAAAAATATCTAAAAATGTTGTGGGTGTGTGCGTTCAACCAAAAGAATGGATGCGAAAGGGAGTGCATTGTGTACTCATGCCCTTCAAAAAAATTCAAATCAGAATACAAAATGCAGATAATTTTAATTAACATTTCAACGCAAACAGAAAAACAATGAAGTGAATCGAATAGTTTGGTCCAGTGCAACAAAAACCTAATATCATAATCAAAATCACTTTGTGAATACTATGAATGCAGCTATGGGCCATAAATTTAGATACAACAACAGGTAAGTGTAATGGGATGGAGAGCCTTTGTGCACTTTATGGTTTCCTAGTTGGTTGATGACTAAATAACTTAAGTTTGTCAGCTAAATTCAACAGAAGTTTACATAAATTAAAAAATCCAAAATCGAATTAGCTTACACCTACATTTACATTATTTTTCAACTTACCAAAAAATCGTTAAAAGTTGTGACGAAAAAGTAAAAGTTTTCGGGCAAAATTTAAAGAAATAAGTTGCACTTTGTAGCACACTGTAATGTAAAAAAATTTAAATTTAAATTTAATTTGACATCGTTATGTATGTCGTGGTTTGCTGTGACTCTGTACCTGTAGCTGTCTGCATGAAATTGTTTATTGAAAATTCATTATTTTGGTATTTCGTGGACTTTTGCGGTGGACGCATTGATTTTTAAATGAACTACATATAAAAGTGTGTATGGGAGCGTTACACAGTCATACCATAGCAACCAAGCAATGTCAAAGAGTTTATTCCTAATAACAACAATTACTGACAAAAACTGTATCGTTTTTATCGCGGGTAAATAAAAAATCAAATAAATAAAATAATTAAAAAATTATACAACTAATATGAATAATTAAAATTAATAAAATAAATACAGCAAATAAGATAGAATATATAAAATAAATAAACAACATTAAGAAAATAATTTAAATAAATAAATAGAATAAAATAGAAAAAATAAATAAAAATAAGTACAAATAAATAAAAAATATAATGAATAAAATAAGTAATAGTTAATATAAATAAATAAGTATAAAAAATTAAATAAATTAGATAATAACAAATATAATAAATAAAACAAACTATATAAATAAATACTTAAACAAATTTAGTAAATAAAATAAAATAGAATAAAATAGAAAAAATAAATAAAAATAAGTACAAATAAATTAAAAATATAATGAATAAAATAAGTAATAGTTAATATATATAAATAAGTATAAAAAATTAAATAAATTAGATAATAACAAATATAATAAATAAAACAAACTATATAAATAAATACTTAGACAAATTTAGTAAATAAAATAAATTATATAAATAAATTAAATAAATATATTAAATAAATAAGATACAAAATAATTAATGGTAAAAACAAATAGAGTAGTAGGGTAAAATAACTAAGAAAAATAAAATACATAAATATAACAAAGAAAATAAATAAGTTAATAAGTTTTATTAATTTATTTATTTATATAAATTCGTTCATTTTTATTTATATTTTAATTAATTTATTTATGTATTCTATTATTTATTTCATTTATTTAATTCCATTTTCTTTTTGATTTTTTCCTTATTTATATTATTATAAATATTTTATTTTTTACTTTTATTTATTTTATAAATTTATATTTAATTTAATTTATTTATTTTATATATTTAATTTTTTATACATTTTATTTCTTCTATTTATTTGTTTTATTTTTATTTTATTTACTTATTTTAAATATAAAATAATAGAACATATAAACTAGAACATATAAACTAAGTAATGTAAATAATTAAAAAAAATAAAACAATGATAATAAATATAAAAATAATAACAAGTAAAAACGGCGTTAAGTTCGGCCGGACCGAACTTTATATACCCTCCACCATGGATTGCATTCCACAGAGGCTGTCGCTTTTCGTAGAAGTGCAGTAATATCAAAGGAAAATATAATTTTTTTTAATATAGCCAAACCAAAACAAATATATTATAGATATGGAAATAATACTTCAGGTCAATTCAAAAAATAAATATTCTTATATATATTAAAAAAAACGTAAATACCATAAATATTGGTAAATAGTGGGCGCTACAGTTGGTTGCACTTCCATTTCATTTAAATTCCAAAAGTACAAATTTTGAAAATCCATTATCTCACGTCATAGTCGAAATAACCTAACTTCATGATTCAACAAATTTTGCCGTAAAGCGCCCTGGCCACACGTCAAACTGTTCGTTCAAACTCTTGTATGTCTAGGTAATATTTTGTTTTCCTTATCACAGCCACACATCAAACTCGTAGCAACAAACTTCATTTCAAAGTTGTCATAAAAACGAAAGGACGGTGTTTTTTGGACGCAAAATAGTTTGTTTATTGTGAAAAAATTGTTTTTCTTTTTTTGTTTTCTACTGAAATATGAGCGAAAATTAAAAAATAAAGACAATTGACGTTTTTTTCGTGAATTTCGAAAATTAAAAAATAAAGACAATTGACGTTTTTTCGTGCACACACTCAAACTGACTTCAAACAGGCTTCATATCTCTGCTGCGACGAAGCAAATATCTAAATGGTTTTGATTTTCTTCAAACTCACACAAACCTATCCGTGCGAGTTTTTTTTTACTAACACAATCAAAAAAATTACAGTTTGAAGAGTGAGTTTGATGTGTGGCCATGGCGCTTAAAAGTAAAAAAGTACTAATTTGGAAATATCTTTTTATTTTTCGTGTCTACTCAGTCAGAGGAATGTATACTCCGAATTGCATGACTCTAGCTGCGGTCATTTTTATCCCTTTTTTCTTTTATCCCTTAAAAGTACCAATTTGGAAAAATACTTTTATATTATGTATCTACTCAATTAATGGAATGTACATAACGTATTTCATTTTTATAGCCGTTGTCGTTTAATATGTACCATTTTTTCCCCATTTAACCCCCTACAAAAAAAATCACTTTATGGTGCACGTTTTTGTTATAGGGGGACATACCCAATATCAAGTAAGTACAAGCAGACATATTGAAAAAATATGCTTAAATACTCTAAAATATTGTGGTTATTATGGGTTTTCCCAGTTTCAAGCCCAACCGATCTACGACTATAAGACATATTTATGCGAAATTTTGACCTTCGAGCTCAATTCGTTTAGGTGCTAGCGTGCTTTCAACAGACGGACGGCCATGGCTAGGTCGTCTTAGAATTTTATGACGAGAATATATATACTTTATAGGGTCTCGGGTCGATATTTCAATGTGTTACAAACGGAATGACAAAGTTAGTATACCCTTATCCTGGAGGTGGAGGGTATAAAAAGTAAAGAAATAAGATAAATAAAATACATAAATACATAAAATATATAATATAAACAATATAATTAAATGATTAATATAAAGAAAATAAATAAATCAAATAAATAAAGTAAACAAATATGATAAATAAACGAAATAAAAAAGAAATAAAATAAGTAGAATAAATAAAATAATTAAAGCAGATAAAACACATAAAATAAAAAAAGTACAAGTAAGTAGAACAAATAGTATAAATATGATAAAAAATATATGTAAAATAAGTGAAATAACCAAAAATAAATTAAATATGTTAAATAAAGATAGCAAAGAAACTAAATAAATAATAATAAATAATAGATAATAAAGAACTAATAAATAAAATAAGTAAAGCAAATAAAATAAATAAAGTAAATAGAAAACAAAACAACTGAAATAAATAATTAAATAAATATAAAAAAATATATTAAGTAAATTAAGTAATGGATAGAATACATGAAATAAATAAAATAAATCGAATTAATAAAATTAATTATGCAAGTAAAATAATGAATTATGTAAATTAATAAATTTAAATAAAATGTATAAATGTAATAAAATATATTTACATTTGTAGTCCCCATACAAATCCTATTAAATATTCGCCCAATACTACAATAATTGAGCGATTGAGCCAGTGTATGGGCTTGGAGTTGAGCGTTTGATTGTCTGTTTGTTTGCATGCAGCAACTACGATTCTAATATAATAACAATAGCATTAGTAATGACAGCGGAAACCGCAATATGTTCACTTACACAAATGCCCACATGCACGCACATACGCACACACGTCATTCGCGTCATTCACTACACATTTGGTAATGTCCATTTATGTTCCGGGTTGTACATTATTTTTATCCCTTTTTGTCCCGCGCACACAAAGTCTCTGCAATACTTTAGTTGTACAATTTTTTGTCCATCGCAACAAATTTGAAAGATCCAATTTTCATACCAAATTTCACGATTGTAGCTGTAATACTTTAGTTGGTACCATTTTTATCCATTTTTGTCCCGCTCACCCCTTATAAAAAATTAGAAAAATCCATTTTGCTTGCACTCCTACATGGTCACAGGAATTTACATACCGAATTTCACAATTCTAGCTGCAATACTTAAAAGTAACCACCCCCACCCCCCCTAAAAAGTACCAATTTCGAAAATTCCATTTTTGTTGGAAGTCTACGTTGTCAGAGAAATTTGCACACCAAATTTCAAGACTATAGCTGCAATACTTTAGTTGGTACCATTTTTATCCCTTTTAGTCCTGCTAAACCCTTAAGCGCCCTGGCCACACGTCAAACTGTTCGTTCAAACTCTTGTATGTATAGGTAATATTTTGTTTTCCTTATCACAGCCACACATCAAACTCATAGCAACAAACTTCATTTCAAAGTTGTCATAAAAACGAAAGGACGGTGTTTTTTGGACGCAAAATAGTTTGTTTATTGTGAAAAAATTGTTTTTCTTTTTTTTGTTTTCTACTGAAATATGAGCGAAATTGATTGTTGCATAGCTATTGCACTGGCGCAGACAGCTAAAAAAAAAGAGTGAAGCGTCTTTGGATGAAAGAGTGGTTTAAGAAAAGGGGTGAATTTACGCACGAGAATTTGCTGAATGAGTTCAAATTAAGCTCTCCAAATGATTTCTTAAATTTTTTAAATAAAGACAATTGACGTTTTTTCGTGCACACACTCAAACTGACTTCAAACAGGCTTCATATCTCTGCTGCGACGAAGCAAATATCTAAATGGTTTTGATTTTCTTCAAACTCACACAAACCTATCCGTGTGAGTTTTTTTTTACTAACACAATCAAAAAAATGACAGTTTGAAGAGTGAGTTTGATGTGTGGCCATGGCGCTTAACGCACAAATCTATGAGCGCCCTCACACATGGTTAAACAGACACAGACGCATTTTGCCACATTGATACATACTTGGCCATATTTACAAACATTAGCGCAGAATACATTCAAACAAATACTTACTGGCAATTATATCTAAATTACACATAAATTCAAATACGGAGGCAGTCGTATTGACGCAATACGCGTGTTTGCATTTAAATGTGTGTGCTGCATATGTGTGTGTATTTGTGCAATCATAAAATTGAATTGTTCCGCAATGAGACCAGTGAGCGGCGATGCGCGCCTGTTGTTAACAACTTTCCGCAGCGGCGGTCTTTTACAAATGTTATTATCATTACGACTGAGTATTTGTGCATCATTCATAATCATATTTGATGATTACAAATGAGCGTCTTTAGTTTGAATAGTAGTAGATGTAATAGGGTGGACCCAAGTAAAAGTGCAGCAACATATAAGAAAACTTCGATATTTTTATACAAATTGCTGTATTTTATTACTATTATTCATTATTATAATTTTGAAAAAAAAATTTAATGTGGAAAATTTCGCCCATTTCCAACCTGATCCACAACTATTACACGTATTCTTGGAAAATATGGGCCTCCTAACTCCTTTCTACTTTAAACTTTAAAGGGTCTCTGTTTGATATTTCAAAGTGTTATAAATTGAATGTCAAACTTATTATACACTAAACCGGGTCACCAAAAAATCCCAAATGCGATACGAAATATAAAAATTCAATTTGTATTATTGTTCTAAGCATTCGACCTTTTATTCAATATTTTACTGAAAGTTTAATAATTAATCAAAATCTAGTCTGGAATTTTTCTTGTAATTTTTGTTTTTATTTATTCAATATTTCGTCCCTTGTTGAGGAACATATGAAAAAAATTTGAATCCGGAAATAGTAGATTTTGGGCGTGTATCCGAACGCCAAAAAACGTTTGAAAATACTTTAAGCAATGCTATAGAAAACGGAAGTAACAATATTAGCTCTGTTCAATTGGACTTACTAGCATAAAAATAATATACTTGATAAGATTATTTAAATAAATCAGAGATAAAAATCTGGCTCGGTAACTAAGAGAGTAGTATGCTACATTTTTGTTAAGAGAGCAAATTCTATACAAATATTAGGCTAGTAAGCATAATGGAAAACGCGTATTGTATTAAAAAGTCAAGATAAAAATAATTTAAAGATTTCGATGCGACATGACAAAGAACAGAAAACTTAAACATTTTATTAATGCTCTGCTGACTATTAAGCCTACATCTCCGTCGAGTCCAATAAAAAAAAATTCTGCTCTTAATTAAAATATACGCCTGCAAATGTAAATAAATACATTTAATTAGTTTTGAAACTTGAAAATATGTTTGAAATGACCCTTTAATATATGCGTTCTGTAACAGGTTTGTAGTAAAATAAATATTCATTTTACTTTAATAAAATGTGAATGTTTCATTGGAAAAAAATCAATTTAACTCATGGTAAACAATATGTTGACGATTTCCCGCGCTGTCCCGGGATCACGGGAAATTGGAAAAATAATTGCCGTTTCCCGGGAAATAAAAAGTACGGGAAAATGCAAACCCTAGAGGAAATATTGAATAAATAAAATAAAATGACAAGAAAAATCAAGACCTCTAGCTTGATTAATTATTAAACTTTCAGTAAAATATAAAAATTCAAATACAGACCAAAAAAATGCAAACGAAAAAACTAATGCAAACGAAACAAGTAAGAAGGCGTTAAGTTCGGCCGGGTCGAATCTTATATACCCGCCACCACGGAGTGCATTCCATACTATTACCAGCAGATTAAAGGATGTCGACTTTACATAGAAGCACAGTACCATATTACGAAAATAGTGATATTTTTATGCACATTACTATATTTGTTAACTATTTTAAACTATAATGTATACTTCTGCGCACTGTTTAAAATCGACAATCAGTCGCCATTAGAAAGAAGCATTTCCAGATACAGACAAAGTGACAAGAAAAGTATAAATTTTAAAGATATCCCCATTCGCCCCATTCTCCGCCCAAATGTTCAAATTTCGAAAAAAAACCTTTTTCGAGTCTTCATAGTCAGAATGAATACACCGAATTTCATGATTCCAACTTCAGCGGTTTGGTAGGTTCCATTTTTATCCCTCTTTTTAATTATATCCCTTAAAAGTGCGAATTTCGAAAAATCCCTCTATTTTACGTGTCTATGCAATTAGAGGGATGTACACACCGAATTTCATAATTCTACCTGTTGTCGTGTCATTGGTACCATATTCTTTTTGTCCCATTTTGCCCGCTAAAACTTTTATTTTCTTTGTGGTGCTCCAAGCTACAAGAGGAATGTCCGCAACAAATTTTAACTGTATGAAAATAAGAAATTTAATTAATAAGCCAAGGCTACCAATATTTGTATACTATATATATAATGGATATAATACTTCAATTCATAAAGTAAATATAAGGGAGCAATCATAAATACCATAAATATTGGGGGATAGAGAGTGTACTTTCAGCTACAGTCGTTTGGTTGGTTGTATTTCCATCCTATTTTAATTTCAAAAGCATACATTTTGAAAATACCTTATCTCTCACGTACGCAGTATAAGACAACTTCATGATTCTACCATTTTTTGTCGTAAAAGCAACAAAATAAAGTACGAACTTGAAAAAAAATATTTTACGAGGCTATGCAGTCAGAGGAATGTATACACCAAATTCCATGATTCTATCAGCGGCCGTTTTGTTGGTACCATTTTTATCCCCTTTTTCCAATTTTCCCCCCTCAAGAGTACGACTATCTAAAATCTCTTTATTTTACGTATCTACACAATTAGAGGGACGTACTCACTGAATTTCATCATTCTAGCTGTATTTGTTTAGTTGGTACTATTTTTAACCCCTGTAGCCATTGTATCCATTGAAAGTACGAATTTGGAAAAAACGTTTTATTTTTCGTGTCTACGCAGTCAGAGGAATGTATACTCCGAATTTCATGATTCTAGCTACTGTCATTTGGTAGGTACTATTTTTATCCCCTTTTTTCATTTGAACCCCAAAAAGTACGAATTTTGGAAAGTTCTTTTATTTTACGTGTCTACGCAATAAGAGGAATATATATATCGAATTTATCCCTCTATCCCCATTTAACCCCTTAAAAGTACGAATTTAGAAAAAATACTTTTATATTTTGTATCTACTCTATTAGAGGAATGTATACGCCAACTTTCGTGTTTCTATCTGTTGTCGTTTGATAGGTACCATTTTATCCCTTTTTGTCCCATTTCGCCCCCTACAAATAAAAATCACTCTTTGGTGCCCTTTTATGCTATAGAGGGAATGTGCATTGCAAATATAAACTAAATACAAGCTAATATGTTCAAAAAACATGCTGAACTACTCCAAATATTAGGGGTATTTTCAGTCCTTGTGAGCGAAAAATTTTTCCCTCTGGGCCGATTTCGTCCACTTTCAATCCCAACCGATCTACAACCATAAGACACATTTAGGAAAAATGTGAACCGCCTAGCTCATTTCGTTCGGCCGCTATCGTGCTTTCAACAGACAGACGGACATGGCTATATCGTCTTAGAATTTTACCACGACCCGGAATATATATACTTTATGGGGTCTCCGATGAATATTTCAAGGTGTTACAAACGGAATGACAAAGTGAATATACCCCATCCTGGAGGTGGAGGGTATAAAAACTAATTCAATTTTTTTTATTTTTTTTTCGACCAAAATCATATTTTGTTCAAAAAGAAAAAAATTACGTATATTAATCCAATCCTCTCCCAACTAATTTGCTCGTTCGTTCCAATAAAAGTCCCTATACCCAGCGAACACTCTGGCCTGTTTAAAACTTAACTTATAAAATTCTACATTAAAATTCTGCACTCTCCGGTACACGCTAATATCTATAACTGTTGGATACAAGTACACGTTCTTGTGTATGTGTCCGTATACTTTCATTTGTATATGTTTAAATACACACAAATACACTCTTGGGACACACTTACTTGTACTCGTACGTACATATGTATGTGCGCGAGTGTCTGTGGCATTGGGGAACAATTGAATGTAGATTGCACTAAATCAATGCGTTTGGGGGTCTTACTTCGTGTGGGACTTTGATGTCGTTATATTGAAAACTCAGTGTTGTAGAAGAAATGAACGTATTTATCGGTGAGCATAATAACCTTTCGGGGACAGCTTAAAAGCTTGTCCCAAATGATATATAACCAAATGGTATAAAAATAGGAAAAATTACCTTGTTTAATCTTTAAAAAGATAGCATTCTAACGAAGAAAACAACGCCTACCTCCAGTCGAGACAGTGTTTTAAGTGGCAAAAAATAAATAAATAACATTTTCTGTTTCTATGAGTATTGAATGTAATACATTCGAATTTCAGCTAATTCGATCAAGTAATTTCTTCTTAAGAAGGAAATCTTTGTTTTTGATAATGGAAAGGAGGAGAACCACACTCAACCATACACACATTTGACCATATACGTATTTCATTGTCCTGTGTAGAGACAACTCATCAGTGATCCTTCTGTATGGAGTGCTTGCGTTAACATGAAGTCATAAGTTGTATATATATCTACGTTATATGAAAATCACACCTGCGTATTATATATATACACCCGAAAACCTCACCGCAAAGCGTTTTGTAGAGCATTATTCTACCTAAAACCTTTTCTCATTACCATTTTGCTGTAGGCTGATGTATTTTCAACACGATACAGCTTTTCCCCACGAACTTATTAGAGAACCACCCACAACAACAATGAGTGCTGAAAATTCTATGGAGATGCGTTTTTGTTGAAGTTGTTACATCCCTTTTCATCTCATGTGTCAATTTTCTGGCACGAAAAAATTTGTAAAAATTATATCGCTAATTCTGATTTTTGGAATTTACGCAACTTTTTTTAATTTGTAGTCCTCAAGGAACCATTCCGATCCGAAATTGTAGGCGTTTTATTCAAAGATAAAATATACTTTGAACTGGTTCCACCAGGGTATAGACAATGTACTACATCGTTTTAAGGCATTAAGTCAAGAGCTTTCACATGGCACCTTAGCTTCTATAATTCAATGATGCATACTGACAATAATCCAGTGCATCTATTTCTAGAAACACTGTAAATTGCCGAATTTGACGTGTCATAAAATACAAACTACATTGAATAATGACAAAATTTTAACGTCAAAAAATTCGCAAAAACGAAAAGAACAAACGTGTAAATTTTATATAAATCTAATGGTTGGCCCTTACAATGGCCGTTTTTGTGTCCATTTATTTCGGAATCACTGAAACTGATTTCCGAAACCCCTCCAAACAATCAAATGAAATTGATTCAAATCTAGTTTCACCAAAAATCAAATTTTAAAAATCTGAAATTGGTGAAAATGTGTACAGTCGAAATCGTGTATAACGCCATTCGAGGAATCGAGAGACTCGATCGTTATAACCGATTGTCGATAAAAGCGATGGGTATGAAATGTTCCGGACTTGCAACTTTCGTTTTTAAAACTGGAATGACATTGTAACCGATGTCGTTGTAAATGATTTCGACAGTAATAAAAAAAAATTTTGTGCATTATAAATAGGGTTAGGGTTACCCGGGAATCCCAGGAATTCCAGTTAGTATTTTTAAAATACTGACATTTAAAACGAATGTTTTTTTTTATCAAAATATTTTAGAAATTATTTTTCACTTTACAAATATTCTAGTCTAGACTAATCGTCAGTATTCAAAGCGTCATAAAATTAGATATTACATTAGATTCAAAATGAAAAAAAATGAGTAAGGAAACAAACAAAACAAATGTTATGATGTCTTTAATTTAGAAGATTGATACGTCTAGAGACGAAAATAGTTTCTGTAAAATATAATAGTGGGAATATATTCTAAACTGTAAAAGCAACAGGAACAATTGTTATGTTAATTTGATAAATTCCGAAAGAAAAAACATTGAAATAGTAGTCATTTAAATATACCGCAGGATATATTTCTATTCCTATTAAATTTTTAGACCATTTCTTACTGGTTTCACATGCTAATTATTTCGTCAATTCTTCTGGGGAAACAGTCAATTTAAAGTTAAACCAGATAGCACGAGGTGTTAAGTATTGACACTATGGCAGCCAGATAGCACGAGTGGTTAAGTATTGGCAATACGTCAGCACAAAAAAGTTTGTATTCCCAATGGCGACGTAGCGCATTTAAAAAGTTTTGTTTGTAGTAATATAATATAAATAAATGCACATTATTATTTCAGTAATGGAAATATATGCATTTGAAATATATCTACAATTTCCCATCTATATAGTAAAACTAAATTAAATTATCAAAAAAAAATATTTTTTAATATTTCCCGTATTCCCGGGAAATTTAAAATATTTTCCTAGGAATTCCCGTCCCGAGTTGTTTTCCCGGGAATTCCCGGATCCCAAGCATTAATTATGAACAAATGCGTAAAAAATTAGGATTTGCATATCCCGTACTTTTTTTCTGGGAAACGGGAATTATTTTTTAAATTTTCCGGTACATATAGAACATACTCTACATAAAAACTTCTTTTGGTAAAATTAATAATATATACACCTTCATTTTTCATTTCTAAGCATTTTGAGAATTAATGAAGAATGAATGTAATGATTCCAGCTCCGTCTGCTTGCTTTCTTTTTTATTTATGTTTGCCTTCAACCCCAAAAATACGAATTTTGCAAAAATATTTTCTTAGACGCATCGTGATATAAGAGTAATGTCCGCTCAAAATTTGAAGATTGTAGGACCAGCCGTTTGGTACTAATTTTAATCCATTTTATCCCGAATATCCGACGAATATACACACTGAATTGTAGTGTCTGTCGTATCGTTGGTACCTTTTTCTCCCCATTCTCCCGTTTACCCCTTTAAAAGTATGAATTTCGAAAAATTCTTTTTTTGCGTTTGCAAGTATTTTGTGCCGAATTTCATGATTCCAGCTCCGTCTGTGTGATTGGTACCATTTTTATTCTTTTTTACCTGATTGCCCCCCAAAAAGTACGAATTTTGCAAAAGTATTTTCTTGGAGGCATTCGTGCTATAAGAGTAATATGCATTACAAATTTCAAGTTTGGTCAGGACGGTGGTACAATTTTTATTCCCTTAAAAGTACAAATTTCATTTTGCGTTTCTATGCTTTTTGGGATGTACACGTCGAATTTCATGATTCCAGCTCCATATGTTTGATTGGTACCTTTTTAAGCCCTTTTGCCCGATTTCGCTCTCAAAAAGTACGAATTTTTCAAAAATATTTTCTTGGTCGCATTCATGCTATAAAAGTAATGCCCGTTCCGAATTTCAAGATTCTAGGCCCAACCGTTTGGTCTAGGCTGTGGTACAATTTTTATCCCATTTAATCTTCTTTACCCGATTTCAACCACAAAATATTTTATTGGGCGCGTTGAATCTATAAGAGGAATTATCGTACCAAATATCAAGATTCTAGGCCCAATCGTTTGGTCATTGCGGCGGTACCTTTTTTATCCGTTTCAACCCCATTTTACGCCTTAAAAGCACAAATTTCGAAAAAATCCTTCTTATCTTCGCTGTAAAACGAATATACACACCGAATTTCATTATTGTAGCATCATCCGTTTTTTTGGTACCTTTTTGATCCCCTTTTCCCGTTTGCCCTTTAAAAGTACTAATTTCGAAACTTTAGTTCATTTTACGTTTCTAAGCATTTTGTGGGATGTACACACCGAATGTTATGATTCCAGCTCCAAGCGTTTGTTTGGTACCATTTTTATCCCTTTTTACGCAATTTCACCCCCAAAAAGTACGAATTTTAAAAAATGTTTTATTGGGCGAGTTGAATCTATAAGAGGAATTTTCGTACAAAATTTCAAAATTCTAGGCCCAACGGTTTGGTCATTGCGGTGGTACCATTTTTATCCCTTTCAATCCCATTTTACCCCTAAAAAGTACGAATTTCCAAAAATTCCGTCTTAGCACACCTCTACACTGTAAGTGAAATGTACACACTAAATTTCATATTTCTAGCTTCATCCGTGTTGTTTGTACCATATTTGTCCCTTTTTGCCCCCTTTTACGCCAAAAAGTACGAAGCCACGTTTTGGGATTCCTTCATGCCGCAAGAGGAATACCCATACCAAATTTCAAGGTTCTAGGCCCAGCCGCTTGGTCATTGCTGTGGTACCATTTTTATCCCGTTTTACCCCATTTTTCCCCTTAAATGAACGAATTTCGAAAAATCCCGTCTTATCACACCTCTACACTGTAAGAGAAATGTACCACCAATTTTCATGATTCTAGCTCTAGCCGTTTGGTCTGGGGGGTGATCAGTCAGTCACTCAATCACGCAACTCTTTTATATCTATCGACGAAAAATATAAAAGTAGTCAAATTTGGACTAATTTCTGAATTATAACCGATTGCCCGATTTTCAACTTTATTGTCTCAAAATAATTCTTGAGTCGTTGTATAATTCTAATTTTTTACAGAACTCAAAAATATATTCATGAACCAAATTTATTGAATTTTGGCCGATGGAATTTGATTCTGTACCACAGTGCGGTGTTTATAAAGTTTTTGAAAAATATGACCGGGTTTAGCAACGAATTTGGCATTATTTACACAGCCTTTTATTAAATGGCATTTCTTGGAATTTATAAATCATTGTTTTTTATTTACAAATTCGAATGAGATGTCAGTTTCATTAACTCAAATTTTAAGTAATTCCCAGAAATTGTTGTGTCTTTTGGGCAACATTTATTTCATATGAAATCGACCAATTCCAAAGAATACCCTACCTTTAGAAACCACTCTCTCCACCTTTTAGGTGTTCAAGCTACAGATTATTTATGGTATTGAGCTGACATCTTTTCAAATAAAATTTCGTTTGATGTCCTTGTTGCCTGTCTTATTTTGCTTAACACCCTGTGAACTAATCTGACATTTTATGAATGACCGAGCATTTACGCAAGTATGTATATATCAGTTGCTGTATAATCTCGTTTACAACCAACCAACCAAACACAATTTCCAAGTGTTGGCAAAACAAAAATATTTCGATAATTTTTGGAAACAATTAATTATTATTTTTGTCTAAAAGCATCCATTTGTGCATAACATTTCTAAGGACATTCTTTGGCAACTACAACTGCTACTGCTGCTGCTGCTGAGGTGTTGTGAGAAAGCTTCCAGTGCCCAAAAGACAAAAGGTTTTTGTGAAATTTGCAAGTACATTTGAAATGACATGGATTAAATTCACTTCAGGGCAACATTTAAATATTCCAAACGCACACCTGCACAGTTCGAGTCATACAAAATGTAATTGTTGCGTTCGAAGTGGCAGTGGTGGTAGTTAATGTTTAGGTGTTGCTGTAACATCCTTCGGCTGTGCTTGTGTTGGACTTAGCACACTGGCAATGGTATGTCACGGTAATATACTCAGTCGTACTGTTGCTTTTTATGGAGTTCAGCACGGACTGCTATAATTCCCAAAGGTATTTATATGATTGTGGGGCTGTCCCTGAGATGCAGGGCCGGGCAGGAAGGGCAAGACAACAGTTGGCCAAATGGGAGGACACTCATGCACTCTTGTAATGAGTTTTGAGTTTGCTTTGCATAAGTACACTGGTACATGCTGATATACAGTGGTGGCGAGAAGAAAAGGGAGGCTCTTGGGGAGATATACCAAATTTCGAAAATTGCTCTATATTCAATGCAAGCCTTCTCACTTCTGAGCAGAATATCGTATTGTCATCTCGATGATTTCACCATGGAAACAATGGTCTTATGGCTAACACACAGTGATTGGTTTACGTGGCCGCTGTCAAGAGAGCGACAAGTAGTGCCTTAAGGCACCGTTTTGAATCACACTGGTTCTAAATCTATTCCTTTTTGAAATTCAGATCAGTAACTTTTGAACTTCCGTGGATATCTGATATCTTTGGAATTTTGACAAAACAACCAATCTCAAAAAAACTCAATTTTAAAGGAGAACGAAAATATACATTTCAACGGTCACACAATCATATGAGGACATATTTAAGAACGTGTTAAATGTTTATATTGTGGAGAAAATGTACATCTCCTTTTTCCAATATATATTTTTCCTCTGGATTAAACGGTTTCCGAGAAAATGGTCAAAAACAGTAATGTGTTGTTTTGCCAATAACAATTTTGACCAAAAAATCAATCTTACTCCAAATAAAATCTTTTGTCAAAACTAAAATTTACACATATTTCGTAACTTATGTCGGATCTAACTAGCGCTTTTATTAAAAATGAAATAAGAAAAGTTCAATACGAAATATGTTACTTTGTTAAATAGAATTCAAATTTTATTTTAAATGAATATAAATAAAAGTGCTAATTTGTATTAGCTCAAATACATGAATGATTGCTATAAAAAAGGAAACTTAAAATATAAATGAATTCAGGGTCTCTGTTTACATTTAGTTCATATTAATATTAAATTGTTTCAATTATGTAAAATGGCTGTAAATGTACTCTTCGCCTAATAATATTCGTCAATATCCCAATCAACTTCCACTTGTTGTTCACCTTCAACGTGCAAATTATTATAAAAATTGTGAAACTCAGGATTTATTAGCGAAAGAACGGACTGTGATTCTCGCTTTTTGTAAAGATATTGGCAAAGGAGCATTCTTTTCTTGTTCTTTTGTCAAAATTACCTTATAATATATTTCTTAAGGCCATGTAACCTATTTCGACGTAGGATCTTTTGGCAAAAGTAAATTGTACAAACGGCGAGATAGCTTGATTTGACGTCTTCTATATCTCTCGATATAGAACATATAGAAACATTCTAATTAAACAATAGTAATTAATATTATACAGCTGATCTCGAGTGTGATTCTTTTGTCGAATGTCCACAGATATTTTGACGAAATTTCAAATTAGGGCTGGTTTTCTTTAAGCCGGGCAAACAAGCTGCGATAACAAAAACATTAATAAAAATTTAATTTTTTGCTCAAAATAAATAATTATTTTCTCACATCGTCGGCAACTACAACATAAATATATGTTTCGAAACAAATTTTTAAAAAAATATTTTGTGTTTACTTTAATGGACTTAACCTCTATAACCCTAATTTTGACTTACACTGGATAATTATCCAGGCTAAGTCCAAAATTTTTACCACAAAATTATTTTTTTCAAAATTTGTTTTCACACACACATTGATATTTCGTTTAGCGACAATTTTAAAAAAGAATTTTTTTATTTTGAGTGAAATTTCAAATTTTTTTAGATTTTTGTTATGGCAGCTTAGTTATTCAGTCTTAAAGAAAAACAGCCATATTCTTGCAGCAGTGGCGTTCTCCAAAAGACTTTGTATCTCTACCGGGTATGGTAGCTACTCAAAGAGTATCACCAAAACCACTGTGTGTCCATCCATTGACAATAATAAAATCTAATTATACCCAGTATGAGGGTATTCTAACTTTGTCATTCCGTTTGTAACACCTTGAAATATCGACCTGAGACCCTATAAAGTATATATATTCTTGATCGTCATAAAATTCTAAGACGATATAGCCATGACCGTCCCTCCGTCTGTTGAATGCACGCTAGCATCTAAATGCGTCTTAGAGTCGTAGATGGGTTGAAATTGTATCTGGGCGAAATTGCTCCAAAGGGAGAGATTTTTCCCTCATAATAACTGAAAATACCCATAATAACCCCAATATTTTAGAGTATCTAAACTTGTTTTTTCAATATATCTGCTTGATATTGGGTATGCGCTTCCCCCTATAACATACAACTTCGAGTTCTTACTCGAGGCGGTGAAAAGGGGCCAAAAAGGGATAAAAATAGTACATATTAAACGACAACAGCTAGAAACACCAAATTCGGCGTGTACATTCCTCTAATTGAGTAGATACATAATCTAAACTTATTTTTTCCAAATTCGTACTTTTAAGGGGTAAATGGGAATAGAGGGATAAAAATTGTACCAAACAAACAGCTGGACCTAGAATAATGAAATTCGGTGTATACATTCCTCTGATTGCGTAGACACTTAAAATAAACAGTTTTTTGGGGTTAAAATGAAAAAAGTGGATAAAAATAGTACCAATCAAATGACCGCAGCTAGAGTCATGAAATTCGGAGTATATATTCCTCTGACTGCGTAGACACGGAAAATACACGAATTTTTCGAAATTCGTACTTTTTGGGTCAAGATAGAAAAAGGGGATAAAAATAGTACCAACCAAATGACCGCAGCTAGAGTCATGCAATTCGGAGTATACATCTCTCTCTCATTGCGTAGAAACGTAGAATAAACAGATTTTTTGAAATTCGTACTTTTTGGAACTAAAATATAAAGCTGGATAAAAATGGTACCAATCAAATGACCGCAGCTAGAGTCATGAAATTCGGAGTATACACTCCTCTGACTTCGTAGACACGAAAAATAAAAAGGCTTTTCCAAATTCGTACTTTTAAGCGGTAAAATGGGAATAGAGGGTTGAAAATGGTACCAACTAAACGGCTACAGCTATAGTGATGGATTCGGTGTGTACATCCCCCTAATTGCGTAGACGCGTAAAATAAAGAGAATTTAGAAAGTCGTACTCTTAAGGGGGTAAAATGGGAAAAGGGGATAAAAATGGTACCAACTAAATGACCGCAGCTAGAATCACGGAAATCGGTGTGTAAATTCCAGTAACTGAATAGGTACATAATAAAAACGTATTTTTCCCAATTCGTACTTTTAAGGGGTAAAATGGGAATAGAGGGATAAAAAATGGTACCAACCAAACGGCTGAACCTGGAATAATGAAAGTAGGTGTATACATTCCTCTGATTGCGCTGAAACGTAAAATAAAGAGACTTTTCGAATTTCGTACTTTTTGGAGCTAAAATAAAAAAGGGGATAAAAATGGTACCAACAAAATGACCGCAGCTAGAGTCATGAAATTTGATTTCGTAGACACGAAAAATTGAAAGGTTTTTTTCAAATTCGTACTTTTAAGGGTTAAAATGAGATAGAGGGATAAGAAGTGTACCATCCAAACTGCTGCTTTTCGAATTTCGTACTTTTTGGAGCTAAAATAAAAAAGGGGATAAAAATGGTACCAACAAAATGACCGCAGCTAGAGTCATGAAATTTGATTTCGTAGACACGAAAAATTGAAAGGTTTTTTTCAAATTCGTACTTTTAAGGGTTAAAATGAGATAGAGGGATAAGAAGTGTACCATCCAAACTGCTGCACCTCAAAGTATGAAATTCGGTGTGTACATTCCTCTGATTGCGTAGACGCTTAAAATAAAGTGATTTTTCTAAATTCATACTTTTTGATGCTAAAATAGAAAAAAGCAAGAGTAATGAAATTCGGTGTATACATTCCTCTAAATGTGTAGACACGAAAAATAAAAGGTATATGCAGTCAGAGGAAGGTCTGACTGCATAGACACGCAAAATAAAAAGATTTTTCCAAATTCGTACGTTTTTACTTTTACGGCAAACATTTGTTGAATCAGGAAGTTAGGTTATACGTGAAAGCTAATGGCTTTCCAAAATTTGTACTTTTGCAATTAAAATAGGTTCGAAATACAAACAATTTTAGTACCCACTATCTACCAATATTTATGTTATTTAACCGCTTTTGAAGATTGCTGTATTGCATTTACTTTTTGAATTGACTTGAAGTATTATTTCGATATCTATAGTATAAACATATTGTTTGCCGTTATTTATAAGCGTGGTTTGAAATGATAAATACTTTATATTTATTTATAAAATAATTTTTTCAAGATTTTTATATGTTTCGATTTGGCTATATTAAAAATAATTGAAATTTTCCTATAATTTTACAGCACTTCTACGAAAATCGACAACGTCTGTGGAATGAAATCCAGGGTGGAGGCATTTTTTACTTGTTTTCTCTTTGTATTGTAAACTAAACTATTTGTTCCATATGTCTCTCTTATTATGGCCACCACTGTACTTGTGCCTGTGCCTCGTGCTTCAATTACAATTCCTTGCTTCCTTTGTTATGGTGTTAACAGTTTACTGTTGAGTAAGCAACAGTGTTAAGCTTCTTAAAATTTATGATGCTCGGTATATTTATTTTCTTTTAGTTCTTTCTGTTTTTTTGTTCTTACCAATTTCTTAGGCGATAACTGCAGCCCACACCCCACTAATAACATAACAATGCCAACTTAAAAATGTGTTCAATATTTATATTTAAAGATATATTCATTTGATACAAAGCGAAAGCGAGACAAACTTTGCATTGTCATACAATTAGCTAAAGAACATAATGGAATTTTAATTGTTACTTAAAGGATTTGATGGGGATTTTTGCGGGGATAATGGCGGCGCACAAAAGAAACGTATTAGAACTGTTGATACATATTAAATTATAATGTATTATCTGCAAAGGGCTTGAAGTAAGTAAGGTTGTATGTATGATGACAAACATGTCAATCATTATCACCTATTTCTCGATTTCAACGAAATTTGAGCGAGATATAGCTTTAAAGAATATACAAATCCTAATAAATTAATAAATTTTACAGACTTCTAAAAACATGAGATATGAGGTTCTGATTTATATGTAATTTTCTGATTTATATGCCAATCTGTTGTGGTCACAGGACTACAGGCGTTCACGTCTTCTTCTCTTTTCTAAAAAGATATCACCAATTTCTAAAGCTAATCAAAAATTGCAAAAGTGGTCCTGAAATAGATAAAGTCGTCCACTACCTCGAAGTTGTAATTACCAACATTCACATGTTTCACAGTGTCATGATTTCTCAGTATATTTGGCCCGAATTGGAAGCAGTGTTTTAGGCCAACGAAATTTCGCACAGGTATTTTTTAGAAGCAAACAAGTTAAAAGGCGTTAAATTGGACCGGAGCGAATCTTATACACCCTCCACCATGGATTACATTCCTCAGACTATTGCACTATTACTCTCACATATAAGTGCAGTAAAATATTAGGAAAATTAGGAATTTTTGCTGATAAATAAATTATGGTGTTTCATTATTATAATTTTGAAATAAAATTAATTAGTTAATTTAAAATATGTTTTTAATTGCTTGATTGCCTTTCAGAAAGCCAAAGTACGAATTTCGAAATTCTATTATCTTTCGGGTTCACACTAGAATGTATACACTTAATGGTACGATTCAAGCTATAGCCATTTGGTTGGTATCAGTTTTATCTCTTTTAACCCATTTTATTCCTAAAAGTACGAATTTAGATAAATACTTTTGTTTTATGCTATTCTAGCTGCAGCCGTTTAATTGGGACCATTTTTATTTGCTCCACTTTCCTTATAATTACAAATTTCCAATCAGAGGAATGTATACCCCGATCTTTATGATTATCTATCTGCAATCATTTGCTCGGCTTCAGTTTTGGCTCTCTTGTTGGCCTAAAAAGTACGAGTATCGAAAGATCGCATTTCGAATCTACGCAAAATATAGGGTATAAAACGAGAAAGAAAAATACCTCCCATATATCCTTAAAAACAAAACCTGCAACGTGAAGCCCATAAAATTTGTCATAATACGTGGGAAGATGCTATTAATCTTATAAAGTCGCTAAAGTTAGAACAAGTTCACATGTATATATATGGATGGTTCACGAAAATAAATTACAGTGGTCACCACCCAGAAATGAAGATTGTATTGTTTAATGATGATCTGCAAAATATTTCGTCACTGGGTCAAGCCATCTGTGAGCTAAACGCTCCTGAAAACACCTATAAGAATCATGTTTTCCCGTGTAATTTTTGTTGTGTTGCATTTTCGTCCAAATTTTTTTCCTGAAATAATATATCCTTGAAAGCAATTTAAATAAAAATTGTTACTCTTGTCTTAGAATAACTTATTGGTCGTATTATTGGACGTTTAGATTGATTTTATGTGGGTTTTCAAAATGACAGCTACAAAATCATATTTCTTGGTAACATTTAAATGATGCCTAAATGATGAATATCGGACGAAACATGACGTCACTGACTCCATATTTGTGAAATATTTTAATGCAGGAAATTGCTTTTCAGAGCCAAAATGTTCGAAGTCTTTTTACAAAAATGAGCGCTGCGACTTTACTTTCTTTCCGATGTTCATCATATAGGCTGCAATCGAAAGGCATTCACTGCAGCTATTTATTTTTTGTAAAATACCAAATACGAATAAGTTTTCAGCTATCCCTATAAAAACGAAAAAAAAATGATTAAAACGTCCAAAAATTCGGCAAATAACAAGAATCAAAATTTATATTTTAAGTGCTTCCGAGGGTATATTAATTCAGAAAAAATTGGGCAATAATGCAACTTAAAAAAATTACACGGGAAAACATGATTTTTGGAGGTGTTTTCAGGAGCGTTTAGCTGAGAGATTGTTTCGCCCAGTGACGAAATATTTTGCAGATCATCATTAAACAATTCAAACTTTATCTTCGTGGGTTGACTGGAAATTATTTTTCCATTCGTATGTCCCGCGACCCAGCCTAATGTATATAAATATCCACAAAATATCATTTTAATTTTATTTTTTTATTGGCCTTACAAAAATTTAAATGGCTTCAAAGTAAAAATTGTCGAAGTTCCCGACTAAGATGTAACTTAGTTCCTCCCAAAATATTTCGTTTTTATCATTGTCCGTTCGTGAGTCGGACGCTTTCAAAATAACCATTACTAATCTGTTTCATTTACAAGGATTTTCAGGAAATTTTGAAAAAAAAAAAACAAAATATAGTTTTTATATGAAATTGTTCAGTATCTAACCAATTTCATCATCTGAAATTGACTTTTTTAGTTACTTTGTTGGTTTACGTGGCCGTTCTCATGGGAATGTCAAGTAGATCCTTAACACACCTTTTGAATGAACCAAATTAGTTTAGTTATAACTTAATTGAAAGCGCCACAGACGAAAAATAGCGCGATATTAAGAAAGTAATTAAATATACTATTGCTTTATATTGTGATCGAAATTTGTTATGTCAACAATGTTGCCGTTTTCCTAAGTTAACTTTTTTGCTGCATTTTGGACACAGTGAATTTAGCGAGTACTAACTATTATTATAAGATAAAAAGGAATAACTTAGTTCAGATCCTATAATAACCAATTAATTATGACTAGAAATTTAATTATTAAAAGAAATATATGATTTTTAAATTTATATATAATTTTTTACAGTATTTTGATATGAAGTTTTTAAAATGAGTTTCGAATATGTAGAACATTGTTTAATAACAATATTAAACCATACTTTCCAGATGCTACCAGGCTGCTATTTTGAAGGGAATTTTTTCAATTTTTATCGATAATCTAATGAACTTAAATTTTATAAATATGATTAAGTAAATAAATATTATTTAAGATTAAGAGCAAATCGAGCATAACTCATACTCATATCTTGGTAATTTTGTTGATATTGCATTTTAGGGCAAATTTTCATAAAGAAAAATCTAATGTAGGACAAGTGAACCATTTCACTGGCCAAAGATCAAATTTTACACTTTGTTTCTCTAAAAAATACATCAGAGAAAACTACTTTGGTTTTCTTGGAAAACTGTACCTTTAAATCAGCAAGCTGTTAAATAAGTATTTTTATAGTTTAGTTTCAAAAGTGCTTTCTGTCTTATTTTTTATACCGTTTGTAACACCTTGAAATATCGACCTGAGGCCCTATAAAGTATATATATTCTTTATCGTCATAAAATTCTAAGATGATCTAGCCATGTACGTCCGTCCGTCTGTTGAAAGCACGCTAGCATCTAAACGAAAGGAGATAGAACGTTCAAATTTTCCATAAATGCATCTTATAATCGTAGATCGGTCAGGATTGAAACGGGGCGAAATCGGCCCAAAGGGAAAAATTTTTCCCTCACAAGGACTAAAAATACCCATAATAATCCATACTAATTTAGCTTAATTAAACATTTTTTTTAATATATCTGCTTGTATTTGCTTGATATTTGGTATGCGCATTCCCCTTATAGCAAAAACGTGCACCATAAAGTGATTCTTATTTGTAGGGGGTCAAATGGGGCAAACAAGGGATAAAAATGGTACATATTAAACGAGAACTGCTAGAAACACGAAATTCGGTGTGTACATTCCTGATTGAGTAAATACATAATATAAAAGCATTTTTTCCAAATTCGTACTTTTAAAGGGTAAAATGGGAATATAGGGATAAAAATGGTACCAACCAAACGGCTGTACCTAGAATAATGAAATTCGGTGTATACATTCCTCTGATTGCATAGACAAGTAAAATATACGGATTTTTCAAAATTCGTACATTTTGGGGTTAAAATGATAAGAGGGGATACAAATACTACCAATCAAATGACCGCAAATAGAGTCATGAAATTCGGAGTATACATTCCTTTGACTACGGAGAAATGAAAAATAAAAGTTGTTTTCCAAATTCGTACTTTCAAGGGATACAATGGGTACGGAGGGATAAAAATGGTACCAACCAAATGAAATTCGGTGAATACATTCCTCTGATTGCGTAGACACTTAAAATAAATAGATTTTTCGAAATTCGTACTTTTTGGGGTTAAAATGAAAAAGGGGATAAAAATAGTACCAATCAAATGACCGCAGCTAGAGTTATGAAATTCGGAGTGTACATTTCTCTGACTGCGTAGACACGAATTTTTCGAAATTCGTACTTTTTGGGGTTAAAATGGAAAAAGGGGATACAAATGGTACCAACCAAAAAGGCGCAGCTGTAATCATGGGATTCAGTGTATACATTCGGTGTTTTTTCCAAATTCGTAATTTTTCTTTTACGGCAAAAATTTGTTCAATCATGAATATAGGTTATTTTGCACTATGTACGTCTGATAATGGATTTTCAAAATTTGTACTTTTGGAATTAAAATAGAATGGAAATACAACCAACTGTAGAACCCACTATCTACCATTATTTATGGTATTTAAGCTTTTTGAAAATATAAATATAAGAATATTTATTTTTTGATTTGAAATAAATAATGGTTTGAAATAATTAAAATATTAAATTTATTTATAAAATTATTTTTTCAATATTTGTATTTGTTTTGGTTTGGCTATATTAAAAAAATTATATTTTCCTGTAATATTACTGCACTTCTACGAAAACAGACAACCTCTGTGGAATGCATTCCATGGTGGAGGGTATATAAAGTTCGGTAATCGTTTTCTCAAATTTGGTGGACAATAAATTTCCAGTATTAATATGAATGATAGTGCACAAGGTAGGTATTTAAATTGTGCGATACACATTGTGGGAAGGTAAAGCCAAACACAGAATTAAAGCTGGATTTGTTGTGAACATATTAATTAGTATCTGGAAAATATCACTCTGTTCATATGCACTCAATATCCAAAATGTCGAATTGTTTCAACGAACAAAAGCGAGAAGTTACAGTTTGTGATTAAGTAAGTTATCTTTAAAATGGAAAAATGATCAATTGATATGTGCAGCAGCATCATCAGCCCACAAGCGAGGACCAGTAACACTGGCAAAAGTAATTAAAGAAGCCATAAGACCATCGAAAATGAAGTCAGCATTGTACCAAAAGAATCCAATGTCAGTGAAATTATTACCAGATAAAGCTCTAGCGTATTTTTACATTGTGGATTTATTATTGAAAGAATATCTTTGGTTACATATGACAGTCACAGTACATAAAGTGATTATCCATTCTAAACAGATTATGGAAAATTCCTCACTTTCTGTAGGATATTTTGGAGATGATGCCGCAGATTCTCGTCATAAAGTATATGAGACTGACAGATCACTCTACGTTAGAAAGAATTACCGTACAAATTACGTATTTAACAGATCCACTGATTTCTTCGATATGCTTGAATAAGCAAATACGACAAAGGAAGCGCTTCCTAATTCCTCCGGAAGTAAAAGTTATAAGTTTGCGATCATAAATCAAATTTTAATTCCAGATCTGATGAAGATTTTAGCACCTACGAGAGCGTTGATAAAGGGGACATCTTAAGTAATCCGTATGTCTATATCTTTTACAATATATGTATATTTGGAAAATGAACTTGAGCATTAAACTTTAGAGCATTAAATAGGCACTTAAATAATTTTAAACTACTAACACAAAGTTATTGTGTAAAATGAAACTATTAAATATACAGTAAATAAAGTTTTAGTGACCAATGGAATAAAGAAGTCCCAAATGGGTTAATTTTGAGTTTTTAATTCAAGACTAGCTTCTTGCTAGAAGAATACTTACATTGTTCATTAAAATTGAGGTTTAAGACTTGTGGCCAGTGAAATGGGTCAGTTGTCCCATAGTGAGTTGGACTTAGCCTTCCTTTACTTGTTTCATATGTGTATACAGATAGACAACTCTTTCGAAGACTCCGAATTAAAGCAAAAATAAGCAGGATCTTACAGGACCATAAAATTGTCAAACTTTTCTCAGTTCTGTCCGGCATGAATTGCACAAATTTCTGTTTGCTAGTCCATCAGTACATCTGTCTGTTGTACAATGAAAATCGATTATTTTAACCCGAATGGTGCTAGCGTGACCATATGGTCACACACAAAAGACGTTCACCAAAGCTTCTAGTGTGGACCACTGATAACATGAATGTTTTATCTCAAAAATCAAAAAAAAATAATTACAGCACTATTTCTTTTAAGCCATGGTTTGGCAGAGCCTCCACACAAATGTCCCGTCGATTGGGTTGGAGTAAATTTCTTCTTTCTACGGCACTTTTCTCTTATTAAAATATTCCATTAAAACGCATTTGTAGTGATTTGTGTGGAAGTTTCGTGATATGGTGATACTCGCAACACCAGGTCGTATGATTAATGCAAAAACCACACACACACACACACACCATAACTCATACGTTCTGGTGGCCCACATTTCTAATATCCAATTGTGGCTTTTGCCAACATTTTTACTGAATTCTAATTTCATATTAATCATTTGCCAACGTCAGAGGAAATGTGTCATACGAACATGTGAGTTCAACTGGATGGATGGATGTATGGTATGTATGTATGTCTGTACGACCAGTATGTAAGTGTGTAAACTAAATTGTTGACCACAAAAAGCATTGAAGTGTAATGACAACTTGACATATCCAAAACAGCATGAAGTACATACATAACATGTTCAATGTTGATAACACAACAAATACGCCAACACAACGCTCCTCATTCACAGACGTGGCGGCTCTGTGTAGTACGTCATGCATTCACACAGTGGAGCACTAACTAAATTGCAATAACAATCAAAATTTCGTGTGATTTTGATAAATTTGACAGTTTTGTGGGCGTTTATGCTGACAGCAGCAACACACACGCACAGGCACAAGCACATGCACACAACAACACCAGCGACAGCAATAGCAACATGGGGCAGCAACAATAACACTTCACCGCCGACTAAAACCATTAAAATGGCATTTACTTGTAAAACATGGTCTTCCTATATATCATATACAGCACACACACTCATGCACATGTGATAGTGTGTTTGAGTGGTAGTGTGTCTCTGCGAGCGATAGTGGTAGCGGTGTCATTGGCGGTTGGCGGTGGCAAGTATCCATGCCCATTTGCCATATCTTCAGCTCGCCACCATCCGCCATCCATCCATCGGGTACCGCATCACACACAAATTATCCTTGGAAACGGCAACATTTTCGTTAGTCACGTTGTTATAACAACAATTATGTATCAAAATTTCACTCACACGCGTACTCGCCCGTGGAATGGCGCCGTACACAGTGGTGCAAAACCCCTTAAGGTGATAGAAATTGCACGATGTTTCGCAATATCTTAACATCCATTTATTAAGGTGTCCACAATGAAGAATCTTGTTCAATAATAAAGCAATATTTTAAGTCGGCTGGTCGTAATATAACTTGAATGGAAATAGGGACTGCACATAAAAATATTATTTGTTCTTGAAGAAATTGGATTTTTGGTTTTACATCTATGCTGACCTTTCGAAGATAGTGAAAAAAACGTTAAAATATTATGCTACAATATAAACATTTTAAAATATTTTATATTGTAGCATGTAATAAAATTCGTTAAAAATTCAAATTTGACAAAAAAGGCATGTAATTGCGAAGTCTTGTAAATATAGGGATTTTTGATGGAAAATAGGGATAAAAGTTGTACCAAACATGGGATTGTGTGTAATTTTTGGATCAAAATGCGAAGGAAATTGTACCAAGCAAATGGCTGCAATTTTATCCGTACAAATTTGATCCCTTCTTTCCCATTTTGCGTGTTTACAATCTGAGCGATCTTCATTATTTTTCCCACCATGTTAGGGAAATTATTTTTCCCAGCCCAACCGAACTTCAGCTGTTAGAGGTATATTCGTATATGAAGCTATGATCCTTTTGTTTTAATAATTGGGTACTTTCAGAAGATGAATGGGCGGACAGACCAACATAGCTTGGTTGTTTTAGATTTTAATGACGATCAAGAATATATGTAATTTATAGACCATATCTCAAGGACAGTAGGGTATGTAATAATGGAGTTTCTTCAACCATCGGAGGAAATCGGTTCAGATTTAGATATAGCCCCCATACAAATGTCGCTCCCGATTTGGCATTTTCCGCTCTAGAAACCACATATTGTACACGATTTGCTTTAAATTTAGTACAGCATCTTATAATCCAACTAGAAACACCTGTGCAGAAATTTGGTAAGATCGGTTCTGATTTAGATATAGCCCCCATACAAATATCGCTCCCTATTTCACTCTTTCCGCTTTAGAAACCACATATTGTACCCGATTTTCTTAAAATTGACACAACATCTTATGATCCAACTTAAAAACCTATGGTGAAAGTGGGTAAGATCGGTTCAGATTTAGATATAGCCCTCATACAAATGCTGCTCCCGAATGTTTAACCGATTTTGGTTTCAATCTACCCCCATACAAATGTCATTTCCGATTTAACACTTTTTGTCAAACACATACATTTACAGGATGCAAAAATCCTTCCCGATTTAACTTTTTCACCGAATTGAATTGCAATGAGAATTGTTTGGTTGATGCCCTTATGTCCATACTTTGGTATAATCCAAATGGGCCCATTGTGATCTATTACAGCTCTAGAAACTACATCTTACATCGGATCTTCACCAAATTTTGCAGATCATGATATTTTTCCACTAGGAATACCTATCGTGAATGAGAAATATATCTTCCCATGTTATAGACCAGGCCCCCTTTTGAAATTCGGTCCTATTACTACTGTATAATTTGTATTTGTCTGTCGGATAATTGGATCAATTACCATATTATTTACCATACTCATTAAATCTGACTAAAGATGAATTTATAGTAACTGTATAATTTATATGAACTACATAAAATTGCTCCCATGAAATAACTGGGTTTAGTAATAAAAGCGAGGTACATACACAGGGAGTGGTGTAGGGTATTATATAGTCGGCCCCGCCCGACTTTAGCCTTTCCTTACTTGTTCATTTTGGCATGGTAGGTATCGAAAAGTAAAAGAAATATTTTTTCTATTATATTCACAATTAGCGATCAGTTCTTTCTAGCAACCCCAAGAAAATCGAATCAACAATGTGAAATTTATAGCGGATTTGATAAATATTCATTAAAAATAGCACTAAAATCGTAAAAAGCTGTCAATCTCACGAATGTACGAAGCCCAACTATTGTGGATGCATTAAATAAGCCAAAGAGTAAGCCGACTGTAACCACATTTATAATTGTTGTAGATTTGTGAAACTTATGGAGCATCCCGCTGACACTATTATATGTTAATAACTAATTATTTACAAAATCGAAGAGTTTTTTTTGGATACTAAAAACTTACTGGGTATTAAGAAAAATAAGAAAATCTTTTTAAATGGGATAATTTTATGTTAAACAAGAAGCAAATTTCTTGAAGTTCGCATAAAAATAAATAGTTCTACAAGAAAAAAGTTATGACTTTTTTAAATTACCTCATGATAAAATTCCTAATTTTCAACCTAGTGTTTACACTTTCATATTTTTTTTTGGAATATTGGGAAATGCAGTTTCATTTTCCTTATTCAGAAGTATACATGTTCAAACCATCAGTAAATATAGAACAGCATCAGAACAAATAAGTAAAAAGGGTGTTAAGTTCGGTCGGGCCTTTATATACCCTCCACAATGGATTGTAAGCCACAGAGGCTGTCGATTTTATAGATGTACAATAACATAAATAGAAAGAAAATGATATATTTTAAAATAATAGCCAATACAAAGGAAAAAATTATGAAAATTCGTTGCGAAAGTTCTGACGAGATGGGGTAGCGCCCATCAAAACGTTATAGCTGCAACAATAAAGGTCTGAAGACTTCAGCACAACCTTTGGTCTTAAACCAAAATAAATGACAACACAGACAGCATGACAGACCACCTATACATACAAACAAAAAAACTAATTTTATAAATGAATATCAAATTTTAATTATTTTAAAACCACGTTTATAAGGCAAGGCTACCAATATATACTGTATATACTGCATATATCGCAATAATATTCCTATTCTATCCTATTTTAATTCCAAAAGTACAAATTTTGAAACCCCATTAACTCTTTCATACACAGTTCAAGATAACATAACCACATGATTCTTTTTATTTTGCCTCTTTATAGTCAGAAGAATGTATATGACAAATTCCATGATTCTCCTTGCGACCATTTCGTTGGTACCATTTTTATCCCCTTTCAAATATTCGACTTTCGAATATTTCTTTATTTTACATGACTACGAAATAAGAGGTATGTTCACACAGAATTTCATCATTCTAGTTGTATCCGTTTGTATCCCCCTATTCCCATTCTTTTCTTTTTCGTGTTTACGCCGTTTCGTTTGCTGCCATTTGCTTGGTACAATTTTTATTCCCTTTTTCCTCCTAAAAATTCGAATTTTGAAGAACCCATTTATTTTACGTGTCTATGCAATCTGAGGAATGTATACACCGAATATTATTATACTACGTTCAGCCCTTTTGGTTGGTACCCTATTTATCCCTCTTTCACATTACGACTTAGAAGTGCGAATTTGAAAAAATAGGTTTTTATTATGTACCTACTCAATTAGCGGAATGTATACACCGAATTTTGTGGTTCTAGCTGTTGTCATTTAATAGGTACCATTTTTATCCCTTTTTGCCCCATTTCACCCCCTACGTACAAGGATCAATTTATGGAGCATTTTTGCTATAAGGGGAATTGGCAAAATTAATATCAAGTAAATGTAAGTAGACATATTGAAAAATCATGCATAAATACTCTAAATATTAAGGGTATTTCCATCGTAAATTATATGGGTGGGATGACAAGTACTTTCAACAAGATCTTACCACGTACCATAACCTGAGAAATAATTGTATAACTGCATGAGTCATTGTTCATGGTGTAGTTGCAAAGTCGCCTTTTAACAAGCTTTAGATTTGTTTCATTCGTGAGTTTTGCAATGCGTCAACGAAATTAAGCCACATTTATGCATCATAGAAAATATCGTCATAAGAGTGTGTATGAGTCGGCAGAGCCTATTGAACCGATGTACTCATATTCCCGAACTAAACCCTATACACTGCAATACATGAATCTACAGCTACTTTAAAATATGGATTTTGACTTCATAAACCGCTTCAAACATTGGAACTAAGTTGTTCTGCCATTATAAATACATTTTCATTAATTAATAGATTTTCATAGATAAGGGTTTCCTGCATTAAAATTACATTTCTGTGAATAAGAAGTAAGTGTGAAGTAAGACGTACAAAATTAAAAATTACAAATATATTTCGCGGAACAAATACTGAAATTTTTCGTTTTGCATATTCATAAATTCGACGCAGATATCCTTTGATTTCCATTATTTTATTCGATAAGTTTTCAGAAAGATAAGATTCTGTTTTCATAATTTCTAAATATTTTGAAAAACATATTATTGCCTGAAATTGAGCTTACCACTTGATATCGCAGTCTGAATGGATCAGCCGGAAAACATAAAAAATCTAAAAACCCTATCTCCTAATCCAAGCTCCAAGCCACCCACAGATTTCACTGCAGTAGTCTGACCACAATGACTATGACATAAGATAATTATATCTTGGTTTCAATGGAACCACTGTGCATTACAAAACACAGCACTACACAACAATAACAATAACACAAAGAAAATTTACATATATTGTTCGTTTGATTCGTCGTGTGTGCAGATGTGGGTGTATTGTTGCTAGGCCATTGTACGATGTGTGGGTGTGTGTGTGTTGGTGTTTTATTGAGATAACGAAGCATTTTTGGCAACTTGTAAGTAAACAAAAGATACGTTTCCGGTTAACCGCGCACACATGTAAATGTGAATGTCTGTAAACACGTATATACAGAAGGGCGCCTGCTCTTGGCTGAATTCATTAATTTTCAATAAATAAAAATTATTCAATATTCTGGTGAATTTAATGATAAGGGCAGACAGGCATTTAAACAACATAAGGAAGATTCTTTGCTTATGGGTCGGAATAGAGCCACTCGCGTGTTAATTTCAGTAATACAGAAATATATAAAAATCGGAAAAATATTGCTTCATTTATCTTGGTCTCTGTATGATTTACAGGAAATAATAATATGTTAATCCAGAAATACTAATGTGGTACAAATTAGTGATTATTAATTTAGGACTGATTATTGTGAAAACTATTTTCACATAGAAATCACGCGCATTGTTTATTAGTCGGCTTTCTGGAAACGTCTCGAACGGATGTATTTTTGCGGAGATCAAAACAAACGTACCCAAGGCCGTCTTGCCCACTGCGGCATATGTCTGAGTTATTTTGAGCGATGACCTGAGATGTGTTGGCTATGAAGGCATCGGTAGACTGGAGCTTATTGACATAGACCTACAACATAAAAACCCCACTAGTATAAGTCTATTAGTGTCAAATCGCTCGACTTTGTTGGCCAATTCACATCAACTGTACGAGTGGTAACCATAGGTTTATGTTGCTACTTAAGGAATATCTTATTTTGTCGATGCCTATACCGGCCAAGTCAACCAAACTTCAGTGGAAATCTAAACCCGCGTCTTGTTGCCATAGCCGGTCAGAGGTATTGGGCACTTTCAAACTCCTAGTCGCAAGTGGAAGATGTGTTGCAAAAAATTTTTACAAAAATTTACTTCCTTCCCTGGCCACAGCTGCTACTAGTTGATTTTAAATCTACTATCATCATGTGACATAGCATTGAAGCATCTTGACTGTCATTTCTATTTTTTTTTTTTTGAAATATGAAAAATGCTTCAATTAATGTTTGAATGTTTACAATTTTCAAAGACAGGAAAAACGAGCAAAACCTTACCACACATACACACACACATGCAAAAACACTGCTTCATAAACTTAATAAATGATCATTTCGTTTCTTGTCTTTTTTTTGTGGAGTGTCCTCTGAAAAGTCCGTTCGTGTCCATCGTTGGTATGCCCTACACACTGCATGTGGGTGGACACTTGTTCATTCGCTTTGTAACCTCCTGAACGGGTAGGATAGTGTTGTATGGGCATTTTAGGAATTCGATTTTGATACGCTAGAACAGCCTATTTCATGAGTCAATGCATGAGTCAGAAAGTTGGTGTGGGCGGGCGGGTTCAAGTGTGCGCTCGTCGGGGTCAAAGTGTGGCAAAAAAGGTAAAAATACGTAAAATTCCCCTAAACTGCCTCGGAGTCGACCCCAGAGGGGTCTTTTATCGAAAACCACTAGTTAAGGGGGTACCCAATGGGTACCCATACAAAAATTATTTTTTTATAAAATTTTTTCTTACTGGCCCAAAGAGGCCCCTAGTGAAGTCAAATGTATGACCAACCCCCAATATTATCTCTGAACATTTCTACCTCCTATCTTCAACCCTTTAGGTGACCCCATACGATTATTTTATTTTTTATAATTTTTGTTATGACAGTAGGGTCCAAAACTGCCCCGCAGTAGACCCTAGCGGGAAGAAGTGTAAGACTGACACCATCAATTTTCCCTAAACATACCTACCCCCTATCATCATGCGTTAAGGGGGAAATGTTGTAGACTTCCTATAATGCTTAAGGGGGCTCCCATACAAAAGCACTCTTTGGGAGTCAAATGTTACGGCACAGCACTTTGTCATAGTAATCTATTAATGCAAAGGCTCTTTCGAAAAAATGTTGGGGTGGAAAATTAATGGGGGCTGTCCTACATTTAACCGGGGCGACTCACAGTGGAATATTTTCATACAAGCTGCGGCAAAAATTAGAAGGAATGGAGCTAGGACCTTGAAATTTTGCACACATCCCTTGTATTCTCAAATTAGATCAAAAACAATGTTTTGTTTAAATCCGCCAAAAACCATGTCTACCTCCCATGTAAGTTAAAATCAAAAAACGTCATAAATTTCTTATTTTAATATATTAGTTAATACAAATCATTACAAGTGATAACTTTTGTAGACGCAAAAGATTTTTTAATCGTAATTTTGCGAAATTGTAGAATAATTTTTAATTTTGTTGAGCGGACTTCAACTTACAAATCATAGAAGGAATGTAGCGAGGGCCTTCGAATTTCGCACACATCCCTTAAATCGTCAAATTAGATCAAAAACATGTTTTTGTTTAAATCCGCCCACGAAAGTTAAAGTGAAAAACGTTATAAATTCCATATTTTAATATATGTGTTAATACAAATCATTACGAGTGATGTCAGTTGAGTTCAAAATTAAATGAAAATTGTCAGTGTCACGCCCAAGTAATTTTTTTTTATGATTTTCGAAATTTTTGATCAAAAATATTTATCGATGACAAAACGGCTATTATAACTTTATAAATAACTTAAGATTAATATGGGCCCAATATTTACATGCGCTCCCATGCCATAAATCCGTACAATAATCAATTCAATACGACACATGGTTTCCGAGATACATCCCAATAAAATAACCTCTATTATGATGACATTTTCAACTATTTTAGCATTTATGAACTTTAAATGCATCCACAGCTAAATTTAGCCGCGATATCGGCAACATTTTTTACAATATGCCTAATAGGAATGTTCTTTGCAAAATTCAATTCAGTAAAGTCGAGATTTGGGAGCTTTTGCCGCTGATAATACATTGTGCTGCGCTCTAGTTTATGTATCGTTTGAACTATATCAACTATTAGCTTACTTTTACCACACGATTGCGAAGTTTTGTAATCGAAAATTATTGTCACTTTTATTTTGCTCGAACCCACTGTTCCCTCGCTTTAACTGAACCATAAGGTGTAGCAGCGTCATCCCGGTTTCTCGCCGGTTTACCCCATGAAGCTCGCTCGAAGAAAACAAAAACGAAACAACAAAAAATCTGAAAACACTGAACATGGAACACACTTGCACAGATTCTTCTTCGTCGTAATTTCACAGTATGTTAAAAAACCGTTTGTTGTTTCTGTTTCTGAATATTTTTTTTTGCTCGCTCGCTCGCTTTCCGCTTTGCTAGCTTTCCAGAGTCAAATTTGAAATTTAAATTTCCTGCAGTCACTTTTTAATCGACGACAAACGGCTATTATAACTTGTTAAATAGCTTAAGATTAATATAGGCCCAATATTTATATGCGCAATAAAACTTTACATCCTAAAAGTATGCTTTAAATAAATTTTCGAAAATACATACACAGAACAATGAAGAAAGTATTGCTTCATTTTTGTCTTAGAAGTTTTTACCATTTCAGTAATTAAATCGATGTCGGCAGCTATAAGCAGAATATTCTTTTTAAAATGAATCAATTAGACGATAGTTTAACAACATTTGTAAATGCCGAGGCATCGGCCAACCTCGCGAAAATAATTTTATACTGTAGGAAATTAGTAATAGTGAATAAATACAACCTTCAGTTAAACCTCTGTCTGAAAAGGAATGCAATTACACTTTTTAAAACGCAAAATAACACCTCAAGAGCTCTTATTTTCAACGAACTAAACTTCCATTTCGAACTAAATTTCAATGCGATACATAGTTTCCGAGATACATCCTATTAAAATAACCTCTATTGTGATGCAATTTTCAACTATTTTAGCACTTATGAACTTTAAATGCATCCACAGCTAAAGTTAGCCGCGAAATTGGCCAAATCTTTTAGGATATGCCTAATAGGAATGTTCTTTGCAAAATTCAATCAGTAAAGTCGAGATTGGGGCGCATGAAATTTGAGAGTTTTTGCACCTGATAATACACTGTGCGACTCCGTGGCAGTATTGGGGCTTTTTGTGTATTTTTACCCCTTTTCCATCACTTTTGACTCCGATGAGCGCCAACTAACGCTCATCAACGCCAATTCTTGGATCATGAATTTGTTTTCCGAACCTCACAAAATTAAGGTTTCTAACGTATCAAAGTCATAAAATACTTAACAAAATAATTGTGTGTGTCTGGAACCTAAACCAAAATTTTGTTATGAATTATTATTAAAATTAATCTTAATTAATCTTAATCTTAAAGAAGAAAACATCGACAACAAGATACTCCGACTATTTAAGTCAATGACTCTCCCAAATGAATGAGAACCACAACTAACTTTCCTAATATCAGTCAAAAAAGACAGGACAATACCCCATATCAAATCTGTATCTCAAATTTTGCGTAATTACTAGAACTCCTTCATTTGAATTTTCTACCAGGGCGGATCATGGCAGCAACATTCTTCATGATAGAGATCTCCTACATTTTCGTTTTTCCAACAGAACAATCCAGAGCAGCACAGTTAATACCATCGTCGTGGAGGGTGTCTAAAATTCGACACCGGCCGATTTTTACTCTCATTGCTGATGTACATGTGAGTTAGTGCAAACAAAAATACTCATTTCATTTTTGCAACACAAGCATGTCCAGCAGCAACTAATTAAAAGAGTCATTCATCACCCAAGTGTATAAAGCTGTGATGCAAAACACACACACACTCTCACGCACGTGTATGTGTTGCGTATATGTATGTATTTGTTTGAATGTACACAGTCAGACAAACAAACAGATACAAATATTAATGCGGTTTTTGTCACACAGAAAGATCAACAAACGACAGCCTCACAAAGGAGCTGGCAGAAACGGTGGACAGACGAATGGACAAATATAATTGGGTGCATACAGTGTCAGCCAAAAGACACCAGGCACATGGATTTGAATTTTGTTAAAATTTTGCATGAGTTTCTAGACGTGAAATGATAACACTGCAAAAGAATAGAACTTGGACCTCATTTCTTAAGTATAGTTGAGATTACATTTCACCAAATGTACCGATGAACTGTAGTTCCATTTCGATTTTTTATGGAATTAATTCTGTAACTTTATATATATTTATATATAATAGCTGGTAAAAAATGTGTTTTATTTTTTTCCTCATATAAAAATCCCGAAATTCCTAAAATGGGTGCAATAAATCCCAATAATGCGCTTTGCGAAAATTTTCCGTATTTATTTTCCGCGGATCAGAAGAAGACAAGTAAGAAAGGCTAAAGTCGGGCGGGGCCGACTGTATTATTTCCTCCACTTTCAACCCCATTATAATTGAATTCGGGGAATAAGCGATATCGGGAACGATTTTTTGCATGAGTACTATATACAGCTGCGGTCAAAAAATAGCAGCGACTAGATAAAAAATTTCGACAAAGAAAAATATCAGTTTTACTTCGAAAATTCTAAAAGTTTTAACGGTGATTGAAAGTTGGTATTGTGCCATTCTTAATCTGGCTTTAAAAAACAAATTAAGTTTTTGTAATTTTGAGATTAGGCCTCTAGAACCATTTATGTCAAAAATGAGACCAGTCAAAAAATAGCAGCGCTAATAAAAACTATTATAAACTGGGCAGAGTCCATGGTAGTTCTGGGCCAATGTATTGACTCAACTCCATAATATGGAAAACACGCCCAAGCCATTACGCTTGATCCTCCCTATTTGACTGTTTTGGAGATGTACTTACTAAAGGGTGTTTTTTATTGAGGTATAGAACTTCGAATTGAAATAAAACACAAGAAAATCGTTTTAATGTCCATCAATTTGGCTTTATTGGAAGGATAATTTTATGCCATTAATGTTTAAATATGATTTCGGGCATGTGGCCGCCGCGTCTGGCTCGAATATAGCCAATTCTACAGGTCCAATTTTCAACCACTTTTTCGAGCATATGGGGCCGTATGTTGGCAATAACGCCACGAATGTTGGCTTCCAAGTCCCCTAACGTTTCTGGTTTGTTGGCGTAGACGAGCGACTTCAAATATACCCAAAGAAAATAATCCAATGGTGTCAAATCACACGATCTTGGTTAACCGAATTAATTGCTCTGATGGACGATTATGTCGACCATAAAATGGACGGAGCTTGCGGTGAACTTCGCGAACTGAACCATTACTTTCGAAATAAATTTGCACGATTTGCAAGCGTTGTTCTTTTGTCAACCTGTTCATGATGAAATGGCAAACCAAACTAAATATTAATCACTTGACAGCTGACAAAATGGCCGCCAGTTAAAAAAGTGATGCCAACTTAAAGTTCTATACCCCAATAAAAAACACCCTATATGTGTTCTGTGGACGTCTTACAAACTATCGAGGGACTGTCCCACCATATAAAACAATTTTTGATTCAACTGACCATAAAACGTGCACCCACTTCTTGGTTGGCTACACCAGGTGTTTTTTGTGAATTGTAATTTATTGGGCCATGTCTTTTATTTTTAAGTTGGACTTTTTTTCGGACTTGTGGCTTACAGAGTATGTTTTCTTAGTATTCTACGAACATTTTAAACTCTCAAAGAGGGACAGACATTGTTTTTATTTCGGTGGCGGGCGTAAGTGGGTTTTTTTGTACTAGATATTTTATTCGATGGTTGTAGGTAATATAAAATGATTTTGATATTTCTTCTTATAACATCGAATTCCTGATCATTTTAATAGAACTCTGGAATAAAAGTCGAACTTAACTATATGATTTTCCCTCAGATTTCAACCTTGCCCTCCTCGCCCTACTTATGAAGAAAAATAATACAATAACATTTCAGAGGTAGTGTAAATTTTATAATATCTTACTTATAACATCAAATCGAATTGAAAAATTGAGATAAAATTCATTTTTCTTGAGATTTTTTTAACGCTGCTATTATTTTGACTGGTCCAAAATATCGAATAATCCAAAAAAATGTGAATTTTCTTAAATAATTAAAATCATATCACCAACCAAACAATTAATTTATGTTTGTAACCACATTGCGCAGCACTTCATGGGTGTTACAAACAAATGCACAAAGACTAATGTCTGTGGTGTAGGGTATAAAAACTAATTGATAATGGAAAATGGATTTTTTGCAAAAAAAAAAACAATTAAAAATTACTATTTTTTTGAGGTATTGATTTTAGAACTTCGGTTTGAAGTAATACATTACCACAAATCTTTGCACTACTTTATTAATTTATATTATAAGAAATCTAAATAAATAATTTGAAATTCTTAAATATACGAAACCAACCTCAACCTTAAACGAAATTAGACACACATTTTTTATAGGTATTTATACCCTCCACTAGGGTATTATGTCTTTGTGCATTTGTTTATAACATCTAAAAGGAAGCGAGATAGTCGAATTAAGCGAATTGATAAGTATACCGATCGACTTAGAACAACTTTTTGCATCGATGTCTGTCCGGTCGTCCATATATTGTTGTAATATAAGTACAGGTCGCAATTATAGTCCGATCGTAACAACAATTTACACAAGTAAGTCTTGCGGTCCTAGAATGATCCATATTTAATTTAAATTTTCGGCCTCCACTTAACTTTTTGCGCTCCAGAAATTTGAAATTTTACGCTCTAGAATCCACATATTTTAACAAATTTTCTTTAAATTTGGCACAATACCTTATATTTGAACTAGAAATATCTGTGGAGAGATTGGGTCAGATACTTTCAGAGTTAGTTATAGCTCCCACATAAATTTCACTCCCGATTTGACTTTTCCCCTCTAGAAACCTCACATTTTAACAGATTTTCTTCAAATTTGGCACTAAACCTTATATTTGAACTGAAAAAATCAATGGTGAAAACTGGACATATCGGCTCATATTTAGATATAGCTCCCATACAAATTACGGTCTCCATTTAACTTTTTGGGCTCGAGAAAACACACATTTTAAACGATATTCTTCAAATTTGCCATGGCAACTTATATTTCAACTGGAAACATAATGGTGAAAATGTGTCGATATAGGCTTCATAAAAATGTCCCGATTTAACCTTTTTCTCTCAAGTTATTACAGATTTTGATCTAATGTAGCAGAACACGTTATATGTCAGCTGAAAACATACATTGTGAAAGTAGGTCAGTACCCATACAAAAATTTTTCCCGATGTCAATTTTTTGCCCGATTTCAATTGCAACGGGTTAGAAAGTGGAGGGTATCATATAGTCGGCCCAGCCCGACTTTAGCCTTTCCTTACTTGTTTTAACTTGAAAATTAACTTTGCTATCGGTTCATGATTGTTTTGGCAATCAATTCAAAATTTGACTTGGTCGTAGAGACCAAATTTGGAAGGTCGCACAGTGGCCCCAACACCCACTAGAAATCCAGAGTTTTACAAAAAAATTTTTCTTCTGCTCTAAGCCTCTGAAATTTCGCTAAGATATCTCTTTTTGTTCAATTCCAAATCTCTGCTCGGTCTTTGGTATGACATACTTGTTTCTTTGTTCGCATTTTATATCTCATGTAATTTTGTGAGAGTTGTTGTTTGGTCCGTCTCAGCATCAAGCTAATTGACTAAAAGCGTAGGACTTTTTCCCTCTCTAATTTTAGATTTTATTATTTATTTTAAATGAAATAAATATTGATAGCTTAGTTTATTTCGTTGAAGCCCGACTTTCAGTTGCACCCTCGTATTTCTCAACGTTTGTTTTATTTTCTTGGTGGGTTTGTCACATGCAATGCCGATTCATATGTATGTCCTATTTTCATGAACGAACATATGCAGTGTGTCTTTTAACATTTCTCTTTTGAAGTTTATGTTTTATTAACGAAATCGTTCTACTCTTTTTCTGGACTGAAGTATTAATATTAAAAAATGTGGTACTTTTTCCAAGGTTTAACAATCTGTCCGAGTTTCAGAGTTTTTTGCGTCGGGTTTATTTTTCTTTTCTAGCTTGTTTCATATACACTTTCGCAGTTGTTTGTGACTTCGAAATGACATCGTAGCCACACAACATATTCTAAGAAAAATTAATTAGAAAAAATACATGTTCACTTGTTTAGTTTCTCTGGGCGATGATTGTACATTAGACCAGCATAGGAGCAACAAGTAAAAACGGTGTTAAGATCGGCCGGGCCGAACTTTTTATACCCTCCACCATGGATTGAATTCCACAGAGGCTGTCGATTTTCGTAGAAGTGCAGTAATATTACAGAAAAATATCATTTTTTTAATATAGCAAAACCAAAACAAATACAAATATTGAAAAGTTAATTTTGTAGATAAATATAATATTTTAATTATTTCAAACCACGCTTATAAGGTAATGCTACCAATACGTCAATTCAAAAAAATAAAAAGTACGAATTTGGAAAAAACTTTTTATTTTGCTTGTCTATGCAGTCAGAGGAATGTATACACCGAATTTCATGACTCTAGCTGCGGTCATTTGATTGGTAATATTTTTATCCCTTTTTTCATTTTAACCCCATAAAGTACGAATTTCGAAAAATCAGTTTATTTTCCGTGTCTACACACTCAGAGGAATGTATACTCCGAATTTCATGACTCTAGCTGCGGTCATTAGATTGGTACTATTTTTATCCCCTTTTTTCATTTTAACCACAAAAAGTACGAATTTTGCAAAATCCGTGTATTTTACTTATTTATGCAATCAGAGGAATGTATACACCGAATTTCATTATTCTAGGTACAGCCATTTGGTTGGTACCATTTGTATCTATTTTACCCCTTAAAAGTACGAAAAAAAAAAATACTTTTATATTATGTTTTTACTCAATTAGAGGAATGTACACACCGAATTTCGTGTTTCAAGTTGTTGTCGTTTAATATGTACCATTTTTATCCCTTTTTTGCCCCATTTCACCCCCTACAAAAAGGAATCACTTTATGGTGCACGTGTTTGCTATAAGGGGAATGCGCATACCAAATATCAAGCAAATATAAACAGACATATTCAAAAAACATGCTTAAATACGCTAAAATATTAGGGATTATTATGGGTATTTTTATTCCTTGTGAGGGAACAATTTTTCCCTTTGGGCCGATTTCGCCTCATTTCAATCCCAACCGATCTACGACTATAAGACGCATTTATAGAAAATTTGAACGTTCTAGCTCCTTTCGTTCAGATGCTAGCGTGCTTTCAACAGACGGACGGACGGACGGACATGGCTAGATCGTCTTAGAATTTTATGACGATCAAGAATATATATACTTTATAGGGTCTCAGGTCGATATTTCAAGGTGTTACAAACGGAAGTTAGTATACCCCCATCCTGGAGGTGGAGGGTATAAAAATTGAGTTTGAACAGATTGCAGAATTGCTGGAAATGTCAAAAATTTCCTAAATTTCAATTAAACGAAACCGACATATGATAAGGCAAGATCTTGGAAATAATAAAATGTGGCAAATGAGGCCAATCGGTAGTAGTTTAAATTATGCCATTGATACTGTGGAACGCATTCCTTTGTGGAAGTTACAAGTCGGAAAATAGCTCTGCCCTATGTCCTTTAAAGGGGAAAACGGAAGGAATGGCTCTAAAGTTGGGTGGCTTTGAATTTTGTTATTGTGTCGCAATTTTTTTCATTTCAAAAGACAGTTGATCATCAATGACTTCCATTTAAAAAGAGAAAAAAACATCCAGATTCAATACAGCCTTATAAACATGCCTAGGAAAATATTTCTTTATTTGTTGTTTGTTTAATAAACAAACAATATAAACGAAATTGGCGGATACCAGGAACACTTTTCAAAGGAGCATTTGTATGACATATGGTGATTCATACTAATACTTCCTTTCTGAATAAGCTTGCGGCTTAACCAGAACATAAATGGAATAGAAAATAGTAAATTGAAATTGAAAACGCAATATACTAAAATATAAAATAGCCTTTTCTCTATATATATTTATAGAGAAAGAATAGTTTCGAGTGTTTTAAGTTCCCAAGATCTCACATAACGAAGTAGCAAATGGTCTCTTTTGCTAAACTATGCCTCTGCCAGAGTTTCACCGGGTCTCCTTCGAAGACGTCGGTTAACTAATCGATGCCACTAAAAGAGTTTGACTCGGTCTGCATCTTCGAAGACTCCGTATAACTTATCAATGTCACTCCCATAGTTTGACTGGGTATCCCTTTTCGAAGACAAACGTTAACTATCGACAGGATTTCCTTTTTCGAAGATATCGGCTAACTAATAAAGCCTCTATGTGACTTCTGCATTTTCGCAGATATCGGATTACTAATTATGCTATTGTTTGACTTGATATTCATCTTAGCAGACTTCGTTTAATTATAGAATGTCGCTGCCAGACATTGACTGCGTCTTCATACATCCGAATACAATGGTTAACTAGTCGATGTCGCTGCCAGAGTTTGTCTTGGTCTCCATCTTCGAAGACATCGTCTGCTGTCCTTGATCGTCCTTTCAATCAAGGAAAGCCAGCGTTTTCAACGGTGATTACATTTTTGATTCCTCCTTCAACTATGAAGACTTGTTTAGTCGATGTTAGGGTTTTCGACATCCTTGTCGCGTATATCTTCGAAGACATTAGCTTCGTAGCGAAGACATAGTCAAGCCTTTAAGGGTATGGTCCAAATCATGCCCTTTGGTACCGATCCTAGGATATGTCTATTGAGGTATGGTAACAGTCATGTCCTGTGAGACGGGTTTAAACCGGTAGCGGGTCAATTCTAAGCAATATCAGAATTTTCAAAACTGACTGAATCTTTGTCATCGTCTTCATCTTCTCAATCCAACCGTCTTTAATATCATAACGAAATGCTTCGAGCAGGTGATGTTTTCCTGATAATTTTCAAATTTGTGGAGCCCTAGTCCGTAGGGGACTACAGGGTGACCCCCCCAAAATTGGTCACCTCGGCCAGTCAAATTTTTAAATGGCACAGTGATAGTGCTCTTGAATATCTATAAAAAATTGTGCTTACATGTACTTATTCCTCAGTTAGTTTGAGAGATATCTGATCTACAAGAAAATTCCATCTATTAGGCCAAGTTAATTTCGTACTTTTAACGTTCGAAAATCAAAAATTGTAAAAACTTTAAAAAATCTAACCCGGCATAATACACCAATTCACCCAACATTTTAGAAATAATTGAAATTACCTTCAAACCAAGGTATAATAAACTAAAATCGGTCAACTATATCAGGAGTTACAGGCGTTTGAATGAACACACCTTTTTAAAAAAGTAGTATTTTTATACCCTCCACTATGTCTTTGTGCATTTGTTTGTAATATCCAAAAGGAAGCGAGATAGACCCATTGTTAAGTATACCGATCGACTTAGAATCACTTTTTGAATCGATTTAGCCATGTCCGTCCGTCCAGGTACAGGTCTCAATTATAGTCCGATCGTAACAAAAATTGGCACAAGTGAGTTTTGAGGCACAAGTACGAACGCTATTTAATTTGAAGAAAATCGGTTCGGATTTAGATATAGACCCCACACAGATGTCGCTCCCGATTTGACATTTTCTGCTCTAGAAGCCACATAATTGAAGCGCTTTTGATAAAATTTTGCACGACACCTTATATCTAAGCGAGAAATATCTGTGGTGTAAATGTGTCAAATCGTTTCAGATTTATATATAGCCACCATACAAATTTCGCTGCCTCTTTGACATTTTCCGGTCTAGAAACCGTAAATTTAAACAGATTTTCTTCAAATTTGGCGTAACACCTTATATTTCAAAAAGAAACATTTCAGGTGAAAATGGGTCAAATCGGCTCAGATTTATATATATATATCTCCCATACAAATGTCGCTCCCGATATTACTTTTTTGCTCTAGAAACCAAATAATTTAACCGATTTTCTACAAATTCGGCACAACACCACTTATTTAAACTACAAACAACTGTGGTAATGTAACAGTGTGTCAGATCAGTACAGATTTACGTATAGCTCCCATACAAATTTCGCTCCCGATATGACCGCTATAGAAACCACATACCTTAACCGATTTTCTTCCAATTCGGCAGGATATCATATATTTACACTAGAAACATCTATTGTAAACGTGGATGAGATCGGTTCAGATTTATATATGGCTCCCGTACAAATGTCGTTCACGATTTTCGCCGAATTGTAGTGCAATAGATCTTACCCTTCCTTACTTGTTTTTTTTTGTGTTTTGCTTCTGAGCTACGATGTTAATCCCGAAATGACACCTATTTTTCTAAAAAACTAAAAAGGGCGTCGATTTTACGTAGAAATGCAGCGACATTAGAGAAAAATGTTACATTTTTTAATATAGCCAAACTTAATAACTTACCCTTGTGTATAAGGCATACCTGGTCTATTTTTAAAGGCAGAATAAAAGATTTGTTTCCTAAAAATGTTAAAATCCTTCTATAAATAGTATTAGTACCTCAATTGTAAAATACCGAATAGAAAATGAATTGACACAGTTAATATATAATTTAATTAAATATATATACATGTGCTCGCTACCCAGTTTTATCACTTTTCCCATTTGTACCGCACCGCGAAAGTAAAAATATAGTACGAATTTGGAAAAATACTATACAAATACAAACGGAAAAACTAAAACAAACGAGCGTTGGCACGGCAGAAGTACTGCCGGGTAACTATACCTGCATATACACATACTTACATATGCAACTCAATGAGATGCTTGTAAGATGGCATGTGTACTTTATTACTTGGTGCGATTTTTTAAACGCAAATTCGGCAAGTGACTTGTGATTCTCGTTTGTTTGTGAGAATCATTTACTTAAGGAGACCGGGAATGATGCGGAAAAGTCACTGCGAAGCTACCTGAGGAAACCTTTCACAGGGTGGAAGTCATCATAGTGGTAGTGTGCAGCCAAGTAATAAATGTCCCCATGCCATTTGTAAATATATTTACATTCTATTAAATTCAGATGTAAAACGGTCTTGCGCCAGCACAATATCCCAGACCAAAAAATACAAACGAAAAAAACTAAAAAACTAAAATTGTGAAAAATCTAATTTTTTTACACAGAATAATTATGGCCCTATTCTCCACATTGGAACGACGGGAAAAAAATATAAATATATATACACCAAATTCCATGAATCTAGTTGAGGTTATTTGATTTTTACCATTCTTATCCCCTTTTTCACGTGGCTAAGTAATTTCCGAATTGCATCATTCTACCTGTAGCCGTTTATTTGGTACCATTTTTATCCCTCTGTTCCCATTGTATACCTTGAAAGTACGAATTTGGTAAAACCATTCTATTTTTCGTATGCGTATACAGTCAGAGTAGTGTATACACCTAATTAAACTGTTTGAGGTGCATCCGTTTGGTTGTTACCATTTTTATCCCTCTATTCCAATTTTACCCCTTAAAAGTACGAATTTGGAAAAACGTTACTCTCGGCAAATCTCCTGAAAAGGCCTCATAATAAATACTAAAGCGCGCCCAAGCCTCAAATTGATAAAATATTGCTAAAGCTATAATAATATACCTAAATTTAAATTTGTAGAATTCTATTTATATGTATTCTGAATCAATTTAAAATCAAAATTCATATCCTTTCACACCGCGATCTGAGTGTGTGCGATTTCGCCTTTGCCGCCCTTGTTCAAATATAGAAATAAATAAAGAATCCTTTGTGAATGGTACCGGATATCCGTCGTGTAGTTGTTACCGTCATGTTCTGAACACGCACATACACACATAGACACAAATCTGTAGCATTTGCTCGATATGTGAAGTTGGTGTCGTTATTTGTAGTAAGGAGGCATCCTTCGGCGCCTCTATGGGTGTATGTGCGTGTATGTTTGAGAATATTACATGATTTCTGTGCGAAACTTTTACATCGACGTACGCCTGCCCTGCCCATGCCCCCGCCCCGGCGACAAACCATTTTTTCCCACTGTACAGGTGCATCATTTGTAACTGGCAACGCTACGCTACGCTCGCTCTCTCTCGTACATAACCGGTAAACTGTCATTAATTTTCGTCTTGTAATTTCCTTAGTTGAACATCATCACGTCCGCATTTATGCATTGCTGCTTTTGGCACTCAATTAAAACTCGTATCGTCTACTCGAGCCAGTAATAGTCTGAACATATGTATGTGTTTGTTTGCATGTTCATATTCGTGTGAATCTGTCTCTGCAATAGTGTATGTGCGTGTGTCTGTGACTCAAAAACAGAGATTTTCCATATGAATTATTACTGGATACTGCTTTCGGGTTTAGGGAGCACCTACGCTGCTCCGCTTAAGAATACTGAGAATGCAGGGAATAGTGAGGAACACTTTAAAGAGAAATCCTTTTACAAAACTTACTAATTATTCAGAATTCCTTCTTGCCAGACAAAATGTGGCTGAGGAAACAATTAACTTAGGAGTCATATTGGATTAAAATTTAATATTTGTAAGTCATATTAACTCAATAGTCCCAAAAGCATATTCTGTGCTTCCCTTTGCTAAACTAAATTGTAAAGATTTTTCGGATTTTTTAAGAACTTCAACCCAAAATCCCGGTAAATTGTTTGCTCCAAAAAAAACAAAGGTTTTTTTTCTAAAACCGATTGAAAGTTTAGAAAAGGTACAAAAGAAAACTCATTCCCATTTATCTTCAGCAAGATAAACTCAAGAATTGCACGTTATTTCCCTAGAATTCCACTGACACACTCATCATAGCCTTTCACAAAGATTTTGTGCAAATTCCTTCTAGAAATATTAAAGACAATAGTTTTCATTTAAATGGATCGCCTGCATATCCCCCCATTTCTCAACATGTTGCTTATCAACGGGTGGTCACTTTGTCAGCGATATTGAAATACTTTTGTTTCTCGCCGCCATTTTTTTCTCCTCCATTGCCATGTCAACAGCGCTTTCATGTAAGGGAAATTGTTTTTGAAAGGACTTCATTGGTGTCCTGCATACGAGCGTACGTACATGTGAATCGTTGGCCTATTTATGCATTGTTCACATCCCGCTGTTTTTCCATTCTTTTTCTTATAATTACGTGAATGCAAGTTTTATATTTATTTTATTATTTTCCGTCGTCGGTAACAGGCAGAATATAAAAACTATGACAGTTTGTCAAAAGCAGGCAAACTGTTAACGTGCTATGCGTTATGCGAACGTAGTACTTGGTACACCAATTTAAGGATTTCTCTGTGCCTATATTCTGGTACACAGTGCGACAATATTAATCGAGTTGAATAGGGATATGTATTGTTTGCAATGAAATAATTTTATTCTATCTTAAATGGATGAAATTTAGAAGATTTTTAATTTAAAAACAAGTAAGGATAGGCTAAAGTCGGGCGGAGCCGACTATATGATACCCTACACCACACCCTGCGTATATACCTGGTTTTGATTACTAACCAGGTGTTTTATGGTGGCGATAAATTATGCATCATTAGTCAAATTTAAGGAATATGGCAAAATTGATTGGCTGTAATAAGTTGAGTCTGTAGTGTTATGTAAACAAATCATCAATCGTAATGCTCCACTTTTGCTGTAGGTGTTCCTAACTGAAATATAACTTGATGTAGAAAATAGTTTAAAATAGTGTCTGAGGCCTAATAGGACTACATCAAAACATGTGAAATAATCAATGATCTGGATAGTTTGATCCAAAGCCGATGTAATGTGAAGGATTTAAAACGACAATATTGAAAATTGGTGGGACAGTTGTATTTGGACACATATGGTCCAATTTTCGTGTAGGTATTCCGGGAGTAAATAAAGGGTCCGCCATCTAACGTTTTTTATTTTTCAACTATTCAACCGTTGGACTATTATTTGTGGGGTGCCGAGGCAGCCATTTGAATGAAATTATTTTCCATTATTAACCGGAAGGATTGTACTTTCAAATAAAAAAAGAAATTTGAGAAAATATTCAGTAGTTTTTTTATAGCATTTTCAAAAAAAAGTTATGTGGTTTCTAGAGCGAAAAAAGTAAATCATAGGAGACATTGGTATGAGGTCGCCATCAAACGTTTTTATTTTTCAACTATTCAACCGTTGGACTAGTATTTGTGGGGTGCCGAGGCAGCCATTTGAATGAAATTATTTTCCATTATTAACCGGAAGGATTGTACTTTCAAATAAAAAAAGAAATTTGAGAAAATATTCAGTAGTTTTTTTATAGCATTTTCAAAAAAAAGTTATGTGGTTTCTAGAGCGAAAAAAGTAAATCATAGGAGACATTGGTATGAGGTCCGCCATCAAACGTTTTTATTTTTCAACTATTCAACCGTTGGACTATTATTTGTGGGATGCCCGAGGCAGCCATTTGAATGAAATTATTATACCCCACACCACTTCGTGGGCTAGGGTATTATAAGTTAGTTTCGCCCCAAGTGTTTGTAACACCAAGAAATAATCGAGCTAGACCCACCTTTAAGTATACCGATCGGCTTAGAATTACCAGCTGAGTCGATTTAACGATGTCTGTCTGTCCGTCTGCTGTCCATCTAAGCTTGTTCGCACTCTACAGGTCGCAATTGTTGTCCGATTGTCATGAAACTTGGCAGCAGTTATATTTTCTGGCCAATGACCATCGGTATTGAATTTGGAGAGAATCGGTTCAGATTTAGATATAGCCCCCAAAACAATTGTCGCTCCCGATTTGTCTTTTTCCGCCCTATAAAGCACATACAGTACCCGATTTTCTTTAAATTTGGCACAACTAGAAACACGTATGCAAAAATTGGGTAAGATCGGTTCAGATTTAGATATAGCACCCATACAAATGTCGCTCCCGATTTCACTTTTTCCGCTTTAGAAACGACATATTGTAACCGTTTTTCTTTAAAATTGGCACAACATCTTATAATCCAACTAGAAACACGTATGCAAAAATTGGGTAAGATCGGTTCAGATTTAGATATAGCACCCATACAAATGTCGCTCCCGACTTCACTTTTTCCGCTTTAGAAACGACATATTGTAACCGTTTTTCTTTAAAATTGGCACAACATCTTATAATCGAACTAGAAACATCTATGGTGAAAGTGGGTAAGATAGGTTCAGATTTAGATATAGACCTCATACAAATGTTGCTCCCGAATGTTTAACCGATTTTGGCCAAATTTTACATATTATATTTCACCAATAAACAGACATGGTTAAAGCGGGTCACATCGTTCCAGGTTTCAATATACCCCCATACAAATGTCCTTTCCGATTTAACATTTTTTGTCAAACACATACATTTACAGGATGCAAAAATCCTTCCCGATTTCACTTTTTTACCGAATTGAATTGCAATGAGAATTGTTTGGGTGATGTCCATATGTCCATACTTTGAAATGACTTTGGTATACTACTGTATAATTTGTATTTGTCTGTCGGACAATTAGATCAATTACCATATTATTTACCATACTCGTTAAATTTGACTGAAGATGAATTTATAGCATATAAATTATATGAATATAATTTATATAATTTGTATGAACTACATAAAATTGCTCCCATGAAATACCTGGGTTTAGTAATCAAAGCGAGGTACATACGCAGGGAGTGGTGTAGGGTATTATATAGTCGGCCCCGCCCGACTTTAGCCTTTCCTTTCGCCATGTATGTTTATTGGTAAAATATAATATGTAAAGTTTGGCCAAAATAGGTTAAACATTCGGGAGCACCATTTGTATGAGGGCTATATCTAAATCTGAACCGATCTTACCCACTATCACCATAAGTGTTTGTAGTTGGATTATAAGATGTTGTCCCAATTTTAAAGAAAATCGGATTCAATATATGGTTTCAAGAGCGGAAAAAGTCAAATCGGGAGCGACATTTGTATGGGGCTATATCTAAATCTGAACCGATCTTACCCACTTTCAGCATAGATGTTTCTAGTTCGATTATAAAATGTTGTGCCAATTTTAAAGAAAATCGGGTACAATATGTGGTTTCTAGAACGGAAAAAGTCAAATCGGGAGCGACATTTGTATGGGGGCTATATCTAAATCTGAACCGATCTTACCCACTTTCACCATAGGTGTTTTTAGTTGGATTATAAGATGTTGTCCCAATTTTAAAGAAAATCGGATTCAATATGTGGTTTCTAGAGCGGAAAAAGTCAAATCGGGAGCGACATTTGTATGGGGGCTATATCTAAATCTGAACCGATCTTACCCACTTTTAGCATAGGTGTTTCTAGTTCGATTATAAATTTTTGTGCCAATTTTAAAGAAAATCGGGTACAATATGTGGTTTCTAGAGCGGAAAAAGTCAAATCGGGAGCGACATTTGTATGGGGGCTATATCTAAATCTGAACCGATCTTACCCAATTTCTGCACATATATTTCTAGTTGGATTATAAGATGTTGTACCGAATTTAAAGCAAATCAGGTACAATATGTGGTTTCTAGAGCGGAAAATGTCAAATCGGGAGCGACATTTGTATGGGGGCTATATCTAAATCTGAACCGATCTTACCCACTTTTAGCATACGTGTTTCTAGTTCGATTATAGGATGTTGTACCAAATTTAAAGCAAATCGGGTACAATATGGGGTTTCTAGAGCGGAAAATGTCAAATCGGGAGCGACATTTGTATGGGGGCTATATCTAAATCTGAACCGATTTCCTCCAAATTCAATACCAATCGTCCTTGGCCAAAAAAAGTAACTTCTGCAAAATTTCATGATAATCGAACAGCAATTGCGACCTGTAGAGTGCAAACAAACTTAGATGGACAGCAGACGGACGGACGGACGGACAGATGGACAGACAGACATCGGTAAATCGATTCAGCTAGTGATTCTAAGCCGATCCGTATACTTAAAGGTGGGTCTAGCTCGATTATTTCTTGGTGTTACAAACATTTGGCGCGAAACTAACTTATAATACCCTAGACCACGAAGTGGTGTAGGGTATAAAAAGTTATTTGGCGGACCCTATAATATGATCTGGAAAATTTGACCCAGATTCGATGCCAAATGCATATTTTACAGCTGTAATAGGATAAATTGGACGGACATTTGTAGGGGGCCTATAACAACACTTGGGGGTTGTGCCATAACATGGGCTATTATAGTTGCCTTTAGGCATTTCTAGTGGAAAAGAGTCATGATCTGCAAAATGTTATAAAGATCCGATGTAAGATATTTTTGCTGGAGCGTGAATAGTGTAATATGGGGTGAACATTTGTACGGGAATTGTCCAAAAATATGGACACATATATTTGACTTTCATAGTAGGTATTCCTAGTTGAAATAGAACATGGATCTGCATAGTTTGAAAAATTTCCGATGTAAAATGTTGGTCATAGACGGGTAATACTAAAAATGGACCCATATAGATCATTTTAAAGTTGTTATTCTTAGTTGAAGTATAACATGATGAATTGTATCGAGATTCAACGCACGATGTGGGTTCTAGAATTGCAATAGAGTAAAATGGGGGCCCAATTTGTATGGGGGTTATACCAAAATATGGACCCATATATTAGACTTTCATAGTATGTATTCTTAGTTGAAATATAATATAATCTGCAAAATTTTATAAACTACCGATGTAAACTGTAGGTCCTAGAGGGGTAATAATAAAAAAGGGATCCTCTTTTGTAAGGGCGCTACATTTAAAAGTTGGCCTTATAGATACCTTCAATGTATTGATATATAATATGATCTACAAAATGTAATCACGATCCAATGTAAGATGTGGGTTCTAGAGCGATAATAGTGTGAACTGGGGACCCATTTGTATGGGGCTATACCAAAACATTGACCTTGGCTTTCAAAATAGGTGTTTCTAGACTAAATATAACATTGTGCTCGTTTATTTTTTGGTGCTACAAACATTTGGCGGAAAACTATCTTATAATACCCTAGTCCACGAAGTGGTGTAGGGTATACAAATTAAAAAAAATAAATTTTTCCGTAACCTATTTTTTCTAGGATTTTTCATCGTTTTTATACTTTGTGTTTAAGAACTAATGAAAAAATATAATTTTGATTATTTTTCGCAGTAATTCTGGTTGATTTTGTAAAAAAATCGAAAAAAAATCTTAAAAAATAGAAGCCATCAGTTCACCACTTTAAAACTCACACAGTCACTTGCAAATAGACCTAAGCACACTACTTTAAAGTTTCAACAAAGTGGATTTGTGTAATCATTTCGAAAATCAAAATAAAAGAATTAAAATTGCAAAAAAAATTTAAAAAATAAAAAATTTAAACCTGCGGAAACATACGACACCAATATTTAAAAGTAATTGAAATTACCTTCAGTATAACACAATAAGTATTTCAGTAGTTACAGGCGTTTGTATGAACACACATTTTGAAAAAGTAGTATTTTTCACTGTTAAAGTGGTCAGAACTCGAGAAAAAATCATTGGGATATATATATATATATATATATATATATATATATATATATATATATATATATATATATATATATATATATATATATATATATATATATATATATATATATATATATATATATATATATATATATATATATATATATATATATATATATATATATATATATATCTATATATATAATAAGTAATACACTGTTGGAACAAAACTTCATGTAAATAAGCACAAAAGAATCCAGACATATATACCAACAATAATTCGTTCAGCTGGTTCATTTAAATATTGCCAGTTTTCATATAAATTAATATAGATAGAAAATTAATTCTTACAACCCGATCTCAAAAGTAAACAAGTAAGGAAAGGCTAAAGTCGGCCGGGCCGACAATATGATACACTCCACTTTCTATCGGAATACAATTCAATTCGGTAAAAAAGTGAAAACGGGAAAAATTTGTGTATGTTTCCTTATCACAGGCTAATATGACCTGGTCCAATTTGTCAAATCGAGCATAATAATTGTATCGGGGCTATATCCAAACATGGAATGAAGTGACTAGATTTCACAATTGGTTCTTCCAGTTTAAGTATAACGTGTTATGCTCAATTTTAAGAAATTCTCTGAAAATACGCGGTTTCTGGAGGAACGAAATTTGTATGAGAGCTTTATGTAAATCTGAACCGATGTGACCCATTTTCACCATAGGTGTTTCTAGTTTAAATACATGATGTTTTGCCAATTTTGATAAAAATCTGTTAAAATATGTGGATTCTAGAGAGGAAAAATTCAAATTGGGAGCGAAATTTGTATGGGAGCTATGTATAAATCTGAACCGATCTAACACATTTTACCACAGCTCTTTCCAGTTGAAATATAAGTTTTTCTTTGCAAATTTAGAGAAAATCTGTTAAAATATGTGGATTCTAGAGCGGAAAAATTCAAATTGGTAGCGAAATTTGTATGGGAGCTATATATAAATCTGAACGGATCTAACACATTGTACCACAGTTGTTTCTAGTGGAACTATAAGATGTTTTGCCAATTTTGAAGAAAATCTGTTGAAATATGTGGTATCTAGAGTGAAAAGGGTCAAAACGGGATTGATATTCGTATGGGGGCTATATCTAAATCTGAACCGATTTTCTGCAAATTAAAAAGCGTTCTTCCTTGTCCCGAAAAACTTCGTTGTGCAAAGTTTCGTTTGGTTCTGGCTACAATTGCGACCTGTATCGTGATTACAACAATAGATGGACAGACGGACATTGATAAATCGACTCAGAAAGTGATTCTAAGTCGATCGTTATAATTAACAATGGATCTATATCCCTTGCTTTTGGGCGTTACAAACAAATTCACAAAGACATAATACTCTCGTGGAGTGTATAGCAAATTAATATAATTTATGGACATGGCTGTTGTTCTTCCTCGATCAAAATTAAAGAATGATGTTGTTTTTCAAAAAAAACAATAACATTTCTGAGATTTATTTTATAGGAGTTGTGGGATTTCTATATGAGTTATCAAAATATATATTTTTTAAATAACACGATTCCAAATTCTTGAATTGTTTTCAATAAAAATTTTGTGAATCTCATATGAGAATTCGCCAATTCTTAAAACGGGAAAAATAAATCCTCAAAATGTGGACTTTGTGAATGTCGATTTTATTGCTGCATGTTTTGATATAGCCCACATACAAATCTCCCTTCGAGTAACCCTATTACATCGGTAGAGCTTAATTTTTTATTTCGATCTTGCTCAAATTTTCAAGATCAACTTTTAGATGCGCTACATGAAATTGTCTCAGTGACTTTAAAGTCCAAGTACTTTAGCCTTTTCAGTTTTAGCCGTTCCCTGCTTGATTTTATTATGAGGGCGTTGTCCATCATTAGGCATTAGATGAGCCTAAAAACGTCCATAACAACTCACTGTAATGGAAATATTATCCCTGACCCTCTTTCTACTCTACTGGCTATGCTATAATGGATATACAGACAGCTTCATCACATCCTTATTTTTTTTTTTTTCGCCGAACTGTCGGTCCATTGTGTCCTTTTTATTTCGCCTTTTTTGCGCTGTTTCTATTTTTGTGCAAATTTAATTAAGTCGCCTTTATACAGGCGTCCTTCAATGATGTTTTTTCTATCTAGTACGCTTCGCGCTCCCTCTGTCTCTTTCTCTGTGGTACATCTATGCTGCATGTGGCAGCATTGAAGCCACATACTCGTGCAACATGCATGTGTTTTGCGAGTAATTAATCCATTTGGTTCGCCTCCATTTTGCGATAATAATCAAATTCACTTTGTTGCACAAACATTTATTCATTTCTATGGTCTTTATTGAGTCTAATTTAGTTCGTGTTTTTTTTTTCAAGTCTATGATTTTCCACACTCACTCCCCCACACTTAGTGTGGAGCACGTAGTTTTTTCCAGCTACAAATATTTACATATGATAGTATCTTTTCACGTGTATACATGTGTTAATAAGGACGTGGCTTAGTATGTACATGTGTGCGTGTGTGTGCTTCTGGCCGTAGTTTATCAATGTACATTAATCAATTGAAGACTAATTAAAAATGTATGAATGCATGTTGCTTCACACACACACACACACATACGAACCTACACTTTTTAACATTCATACAATTACAGCTCCGAGTCTCTCGCTCTCGCTAATGAATCCTGATTATAAACTTTACAGAAAATTAAAACTAAAAGTCCCCTTTTTTCTAACACATTTTTCATTTTCTTTTATCGTTTTTTCCTCAACGAAAGTCTTTGACAAGACAGAAAGGGATTGATTTAGTGGGGAAAAAATGATAATGACGATGATAGACAAGCAATTAGGAATTGTCAATGATTACACTGGGCAACGAAACTGCAATAGACTTGGGTGGCAATGCGCCCCAATGGAAAGAGGAGTCCATAAGATGTATTGTCTATTTCTTTATTTGACACATAATCCAAATCTTTAATATAATTTTCGTATCACAGTCTCTTACAAACTGGTTGTTGCCTAGTGTTATTTGACATAAACGTTTTTGTTCAACTGCTGCATTGCTCGAAATTGATAAATGCTTTTTCATCAATATTATAAGAGTGGAGCAATTTTGTAAAATACTTGGAACTGTTGACAAATCCAGCAAAATTATGAAATGTGAACTTTTTATAGACCAAGATCCAGCGGGACTGTCAAATACCCACATTTACATTAATAAACGAGTAGGGAAATGTTAAAGTCGTGTGGGCATGGACTAATCGGTCCATTTTCATGAGAGCGCTTCCACGTTGAAATTTAACTATAATCTAGACAAATCTTTCTAGGGCTTCGTAAATCTGAGAGACATCTAAATCTGATCCGATTTTATTTATGATCACAAGCTTTAGACGAATGTACGGACGGATATTGATAAATCTCGCAGCTGGTGATTCTAAGACGATTGTTAATGTATTGCTATCTGCTGAATTTCGCAAAATTTTCTATATAAGAAAATTACGTTTTTTAATTTAAATTTGCTTAAAGGCAAATTGATTTATAAAATCAACACAAAGATTTGTTTATGAATGTCAGGCGTTGTATCAGCGTCGAAACGCAGGAGGGAGCGTTGTAGCGCCACACAGACAAGGATCAGAGGATTATTTTGAGATATTAATATTAACATTGGCTATATTATAGAAATCGGCCCAAAGTTGAATAATTTTCGTATTTTTCGATTTTAAATAAAAGTGAAATTTGTATTTTTTATACCCTCCACCTCCAGGATGGGGGTATATTCACTTTGTTATTCCGTTTGTAACACCTTAAAATATAGCGGCCGAACGAAATGAGCTAGGATGTTCAAATTTTTCCTAAATGTGTCTTATGGTTGCAAATCGGTTTTGATTGAAAGTTGGCGAAATCGGCCCAGAGGGAAACATTTTTCCCTCAAAATGCCCCTAATATTTAGAGTATTTCAGCATGTTTTTTGAACATAATAGCTTGTACTTACTTGATATTTGCAATTCGCATTCCCTTTATAGCATAAAAGAGCACCATAGAGTGATTTTTATTTGTAGGGGGCGAAATGGGACGAAAAGGGATAAAAATAGTACCTATCAACCGACAACATATAGAAACACGAAATTTGGCGTGTACATACATCTAAATGAGTAGATACATAATATACAAGTATTTTTTCTAAATTTGTACTTTTAAGGGGTTAAATGGGGATAGAGGGATAAAAATAGTGCCAACTAAACGGCTGCACCTAGAATAATGAAATTCGGTGTATATATTCCTCTGATTGCGTACACACATAAAATAAAGGAAATTTTCGAAATTCGTACTTTTAGGGAGTAAAATGCGAAAAAGGGGATAAAAATTGTACCAAACAAATGGATGTAGCTAGAACCATGAAATTCGCGGTATACATTCCTCCGACAGAGTGACACGAAAAAAAAAACGTTTTTCCAAATTCGTACTTTCAACGGATTCAATGGGAGCAGAGGGATAAAAATGGTACCAACTAAAAGGCTACAGCTAGAATGATGAAATTTTCGAAAGTCGTACTTTTAAGGAGTAAAATGCGAAAAGGTGATAAAAATGGTACCAACAAAATGGCCGCAGATAGTATCATGGAATTGGGAATATATATATGCATAGCCACGTAAAATATTTTTTTTCAAATTCGTACTATATTTTGTTGCTTTTACGACAAAAAATGGTAAAATCATGAAGTTGTAAATGTATACTTTTGAATTTAAAATAGATGGAAATACAACCAACCAAACGACTGCAGCTGAAAATACACTCTCCCAATATTTAGGGTACTTATGATTGCTGCCTTGTATTTACTTTATGAATTGAAGTATTGTATCCATTATATATATAGTATACAAATATTGGTAGCCTTGGCTTATTAACTAAATTTCTTATTTTCATACAGTTACAATTTGTTGCCGACATTCCTCTTGTAGCTTGGAAGCACCACAAAGCAAATAAATGTTTTAGCGGGCGAAATGGGATAAAATATGGTACCAATTTTACTACAACAGCTAGAATCAGGAAATTCGGTGTGTACATTAGAGCGTACCAGGTTACAAGTAAAAAAAAAAAGTTCGCCGTACACCTTCGAATATGAAGTATTATTGAAAGGTAGTTACAAAAAAATTTTTTTTATTTTTTTATGCCGAACGTAGGGGTCGCGCTTTTACATTTTTCTATATAACTTCTGCATTTATAAACGGATTTTAAAGTGTGATACATCGATGTTTTTGTCCGATTTTTTTGTCTTTGAAGTCATTGAGCTCAAACATGATTCATGATTTTATGCGAGCTTTAATTTTCGATTATTAGAGTGGTACATTAGGGTAGTAGCAACTGAGAAATGATGGGTAAGTACCAGAAGGGGGTGCTTGAGCTCAATGACTTCAAAGACAAAAAAATCGGCCTCGTCGAGACAAAAACATCGATGTATCACACTTTAAAATCCGTTTATAAATACAAGTTATATAGAAAAATGTAAAAGCGCGACCCCTACGTTCGGCATAAAAAAATAAAAATTTTTTTTTTGAAACTACCTTTCAATAATACTTCATATTCGAAGGTGTACGGCGAACTTTTTTTTTTTGAGGTACGCCCTAGTGTACATCCCTCTAATTGCATAAACACATAAAATAGAGGGATTTTTCGAAATTCGTACTTTTAAGGGATATAATTGAAAAAGATGGATAAAAATGGGACCTTCCAAACCGCTGAAGTTGATATCATGAAATTCGGTGTATATATTCGGTGTGTATTCGGTGGTCTGACTATGAAGACTCGAAACAAAAAGGTTTTTTCCAAATTTGTTCATTTGGGCGGAGAATGGGGCGAATGGAAATATCTTTAAAATTTGTACTTTTCTTATCAAAATAATGCAGTCACTTCGTCTGTATCTGAAAATGCTTCTTGCTAATGGCGACTGACAATCGCCTAATATTTTCGGCATGTTCACTTTCACAATTACAGCATTGTATTTATTTATAGTAGTAGATTTTAAACAGTGCACATAAGTAGTTTGAAATAGTAATCAAATATAGTAATGTGCATAAACATACACAATTTTCGTAATATGGTTCTGTACTTCTATATCGACATAATTTAATCTGCTGGTAATACTGTGGAATGCACTCCGTGGTGGAGGGTATATAAGATTTGGCCCGGCCAAACTTAACACCTTCTTACTTGTTTTGTTTTCATGACTTCAAAACTATGTTTGCGTCAAATATGGTTTGGATGTAATGAATATTGTTAAAAATAATCTTTTTGAACAAATGTCTGACTTTGGACCAAAACCTTTTTTCCTTCAAAAGCCTATAACGAAACATATACATATTTGAAAGATTGAAGGGTTCCCCGTTTTTATACCCTACACCACTTCGTGGTCTAGGGTATTATAATTAAGTTTCGCGCCAAATGTTTGTAACACCAAGAAATAATTGAGCTAGACCCACCTTTAAGTATACGGATCGGCTTAGAATCACCAGCTGATTCGATTTAACGATGTCTGTCTGTCCGTCCGTCCGTCCGTCTGCTGTCCATCTAAGCTTGTTCGCACTCTACAGGTCGCAATTGTTGTCCGATTGTCATGCAACTTGGCAGAAGTTATTTTTTCTGGCCAAGGACCATCGGTATTAAATTTGGAGGAAATCGGTTCAGATTTAGATATAGCCCCCATACAAATGTCGCTCCCGATTTGACATTTTCCGCTCTAGAAACGACATATTGTACCCGATTTTCTTTGAATTTGGCAGAACATCTTATAATCCAACTAGAAACACGTATGCAAAAATTGGGTAAGATCGGTTCAGATTTAGATATAGCCCCCATACAGATGTCGCCCCCGATTTGATATTTTCCGCTCTAGAAACGACATATTGTACGCGATTTTCTTTAAATTTTGCAGAACACCTTATAATCGAACTAGAAACACGTATGCAAAATTTGGGTAAGATCGGTTCAGATTTAGATATAGCCCCCATACAAATGTCGCTCCCGATTTGACATTTTCCGCTCTAGAAACGACATATTGTACCCGATTTTCTTTAAATTTGGCAGAACATCTTATAATCCAACTAGAAACACGTATGCAAAAATTGGGTAAGATCGGTTCAGATTTAGATATAGCCCCCATACAAATGTCGCTCCCGATTTGACATTTTCCGCTCTAGAAACGACATATTGTACCCGATTTTCTTTAAATTTGGCAGAATATCTTATAATCCAACTAGAAACACGTATGCAAAAATTGGGTAAGATCGGTTCAGATTTAGATATAGCCCCCATACAAATGTCGATCCCGATTTGACATTTTCCGCTCTAGAAACGACATATTGTACCCGATTTTCTTTAAATTTTGCAGAACATCTTATAATCCAACACGTATGCAAAAATTGGGTAAGATCGGTTCAGATTTAGATATAGACCCCATACAAATGTCGCTCCCGATTTCACTTTTTCCGCTTTAGAAACCACATATTGTACCCGATTTTCTTTAAAATTGGCACAACATTTTATAATCGGACTAGAAACATCTATGTTGAATGTGGGTATGATCGGTTCAGATTTAGATATAGCCCCCATACAAATGTCGCTCCCGATTTGACTTTTTCCGCTCTAAAATCCACATATTGTACCCGATTTTCTTTAAAATTGGCACAACATTCTATGCTGAAAGTGGGTATGATCGGTTCAGATTTAGATATAGCCCCCATACAAATGTCGCTCCAGATTTGACTTTTTCCGCTCTAAAATCCACATATTGTATCCGTTTTTCTTTAAAATTGGCACAACATCTTATAATCCAACTAAAAAACCTATGGTGAAAGTGGGTAAGATCGGTTCAGATTTAGATATATCCCCACTACAAATATCGCTCCCGAATCTTTAACCGATTTTGGCCAAACTTTACATATTATATTTCACCTATAGACATACATGGTGAAAGCGGGTCACATCGTTCCAGGTTTCAATATACCCCCATACAAATGTCCTTTCCGATTTAACATTTTTGTCAAACACATACATTTACAGGATGCAAAAATCCTTCCCGATTTCACTTTTTTACCGAATTGAATTGCAATGAAAATTGTTTGGGTGATACCCATATGTCCATACTTTGGTAGACTACTGTATAATATGTATTTGTCTTTCGGACAATTGGATCAATTACCATATTATTTACCATATTCGTTAAATTTGACTAAAGATGAATTTATAGCATATAAATTATATGAATATAATTTATATAATTTGTATAAACTAAATAAAATTGCTCCCATGAAATACCTGGGTTTAGTAATGAAAGCGAGGTACATACGCAGGGGGTGGTGTAGGGTATTATATAGTCGGCCCCGCCCGACTTTAGCCTTTCCTTACTTGTTTAGAGTAACTTTTGCCTGCACGAAATTGAATTGGAAGATAAGATACATTTAGTGCAAAAAGTCCGATTTTTTAGTTCCAAAGTAGGTACGCTGATAAAAATATGAGTAAATTTTATTTATCCTCATGCTAAATTTTATAATAATCGGAGTTCATTTGCCCGAAATACGCCAAAAAAAAAATAATAATGCTAAATCAAGTGTGATTTGGGTTTTTTGGGCATAATATCGGCAAATGAACTCCGATTGTTGTAAAATAGCATGAGCATAAAGGATTTCCGATTTTTAATGTTAATATCTCAAAATAATCCATGGGTCCTTGTACAGTTTTGCTGTTTTACAGAATTCAAAAATGTCTACTAGATCCTCAGGCGACAGCGTTGTAGCAGCGTCAAAAGTCAGACGGGGTGCGTTCTATTCACTTGGTTCGATGTTACCACAGTACAAAAATATCAATTTAGCTTGAACTGGTGTATGTTGCCAACTACTAGATCAAATCTCCTCTCTCGTGGCCCACAAAATATAAATTCAACTTGAATTGTTACCATCTACCAGATCAAAGTTGTTATCTCGTGGCCGACAACTGGCCTTCCTTTTATATCACTCAAGACCTGTCACAACACCCACGCACTGTCAGCTGATCGTACCCATGGTAGTGTTTAATGATGAAGGAGTTGACATCCTTTGATTTTGGTAGTTGGACAAATTTCCCCCAGAGCGATTTTCCGTTAAATTTGAATTTATCTTATAAGCAATACATCCGTACATTTGATATTTTCTTTCTTATAAATAATATGGTTACCGAAAATGCTTGCTTATTTTTTTAAATTTTATGGAAATTATTGTTCTTCTTTTAAACACTACATGATATGTGAAGTGTAAACAATAACAATAATATACGGACTGTATGTTGGCAAAAACGAGTGTACCGACTTTTGCCGTTACAACACTTTTGCCTGTTCCAAATGATATATAAACTCCTACTCTGTAGAGTGAGGGTATGCAAAGGATCACTTCGGTACATATTTAGATATAGCCTCCATGTCCTCCCGATTTTATTTATACCCTGTAGAAGACACATATAACTCAAATGTCATATTTTCATTTAATTTTAACTTAGCATATTTTTGAGTTTGGAAGTTATTAAAAGTTTTTAGCGCGGTATCGCATTTTTACGATATTTTTTATCAGAGGTTTCAATTTCTATGACGAGCAAAAGTTACATATAAAAAATATTTTTTTTTACTTTTCAATTTGACATCAATTAAAGACTATATGATTAGATTGTATATAGCCCTTATTCCACTTATACATAATTGGTATAAATTACAACAGTTTCCTATTACGTTAATTACATGTTTTAGATGTAATATTGAAAAAATCAGAATTTCGGCGCTTTTTGTATATCATCGCCTTGAAGGACAATTTTAAGATTTGTTTTACATATTGGACAATACTAACACATGCCTCCAATTATTTTTTGCTATTCCAATGCGATTGTACAGTGTTGTGTTATAAATATTTGTATACCCTCCACCTACAGGATAATGTACACTAACTTTGTCATTCCGTTTGTAACACCTTCAAATATCCACCTGAGACCCCCCAATACAGTATATATTCTTGATCTTCACAAAATTCTAAGACGATCAAGCTGGGCGAAATTGTCCCAAAGGGAAACATTTTTCTCTCACAAGGCCTGAGAATATCCACAATAACCCCAATATTTTAGAGTATTTAAGCATGTTATTTCAATATGCCTGGTTAAATTTACTTGATATTGGGTATGCACATTTTCTCTACAACAAAAACGTGCACCATAAAGTGATTCTTATTCGTAGGGGGTAAAATGGTGCAAAAAGGTATAAAAATGGTACCTGTCAACAGCTAGAGACACGAAATTCGGTTTGTGCATTCCTCTAAATGAGTGGATACATAATATAAAACTATTTTTCTTACAAATTCGTACTTTTTCGGGTAAAACAGGAATAGAGGGATAAAAATGGTACCAACCAAACGGCTGCACCTAGAATTATGAAATTCGGTGTATACAATCCTTTGATTGTGTAGACACGTAAAATAAAGGGATTCGTACTTTTTGTGGTTAAAATAGAAACAGAAAATAAAAATTGTACCAACCAAATGCCCGCAGCTAGAGTCATGGAATCCCTCTAATTGCGTAGATACCTAAAATAAAGAAATTTTCAAAATTTGTAGTTTTGGAATTAAAATAGGATGGAAACGCAACCAACTGAAACACATACTATCTACCAATATTTATGGAATATAGATTTTTGAAGTTTGCTGTCTTATATTTACTTATTGAATTTACTTGAAGTATTATTTCGATATATATAGTATTGGTAGCCTTGCCGTATAAGCGTGGTTTGAAATAATAAAATAATTATATTTATTTTTAAAATTATTTTATTAATATTTTTATTCGTTTTGGTTTGACTATATTAAATTAGTTTAACAGCAATTCAAAATATAAATATAAAATTATTTATAAAAAAGATGGTAGAAGCGTTTCAAACTTATCATATAAGTATTTTTTACAGGAGGACTTAAAATTTGAAATTCGAGCAATATTTCTTAATTCAAACGCAAGTCGTGGTATTTAAGACCTCCAATGTCATTTTTAGTAATCGAGGTATGGTAATAAAATCTTGTTTTGGAATTGAGAGTGTCGTTATTCTTTCCTTACTTCTGTTTTTAGTTTCTTAATAAATTTCCAATTTTCGTCGAAGGTACAATTGTACCATTATTTTTGGAAATATAGGTGCGATCACAGCCGCTTGTGTTTACGTTCAATTGAAAGTAATATTTGATTGTTATACAAGGTATTCGGATAGAAAACTCACCCCTATGTTACTATTACATATATTAAAGGCAGTGCATGGATAGATTAATATTTACCTGGAAAGAAGAAAGAAAAAATATTAGTATGCAAGGAGGAACAAGCACTATACATAGTTTTCATATAAAATGGTTTAAGTAAAGTAATCAACTTGCGACCACAGAGTAAATTGATAATACAGATGGGACGTAGGGAATACATTTTTGCTTACGTATTTTTACTTTTTAACACTATGCGAATTTGTGGAAGACTCATCACAATGATGTGAACATTTTTCGGGTTCAAAGAAATAAAATCAGAATAAAAAGTTATTCAATAAATAAATCACAATGTTACTTATACGCCACATCGGCAAAACTCCCAAATTCCATGTGCCCAAATCCCGACTTTATTGATTGCATTTTGCAAAGAGCATTCCTATTAAACATATACTAAAAGATTTTGCCAATATTGCAGTTAAATTTAGCTGTATATGCATTTTAAGTTCATATATGCTAAAATAGTTGATAATTTCATCATAATAGAGGTTATACTATTAATGGGATGTATCTCGGAAACCATGTATCGTATTGGAATTTCGTATAGTTCTTAGGAAACAGGAGCTGTTGCGGTGTACATTTAAGAAGGTGTAATTATGGTTATACACTCCACGAGAGTATTATGTTTTTGTGCATTTGTTTGTAACACCCAAAAGGAAACGAGTTAGACCCATCGTTTATTAAACAGATCGACTTTGAATCACTTTCTGAGTCGATTTAGCAATGTCCGTCTGTCCATCTATTGTTGTAATCAAATTACAGGTCACAATTATAGTGCTATCTTAACAAAAATTGACACAAGTAAGTTTTGTGGATCAAGGACGAACGTTATTTAACTTGAAGCAAATCGGTTCAGATTTATATATAGCCCCCATACAATGTCGCTCCCGATTTGACTTTTTCCGCTCTAGAAACCGCATATTGAAACAGATTTTCTTTAAAATTGGCAAAACATCTTATATTTCAACTAGAAACACCTGTGGTAAAGATGTGTTAGATCGGTTCAGATTTATATATAGCTCCCATACAAATTTCGCTCCCGATTTTACTTTTTCCGCTGTAGAAACCACATATTGTATCAGATTGTCTTCAGATTTGGCAAAACATCTTATATTTAAACTTGTAACATCTATGGTGAAAATAGGTCAAATCGGTTCAGATTTAGATATAGCCCCCACACAAATGGCGTTCCCGATTTGACATTTTCCGCTCTAGAAACCACATATTGTACTTGATTTTCTTTAAGTTTGGCACAACATCCTATAATCCAACTGGAAACACCTGTGCAGAAATTGGGTAAGATCGGTTCAGATTTAGATATAGCCCCATATAAATGTCGCTCCCGATTTGACTTATTACGCTTTAAATGCCACATATTGTACTCGATTTTCTTTAAATTTGGCACAACATGTTATACTCCAACTAGAAAAACCTATACAGAAATTAGGTAAGATCGGTTCAGATTTAGATATAGCCCCCATACAAATGTCGCTCCCTATTTGACATTTTCCGCTCTAGAAACGACAGATTGTACCCGATTTTCTTTAAAATTGGCACAACATTTTATAATCGAACTAGAAACACCTATGCAGAAATTGGGTAAGATCGGTTCAGATTTAGATATAGCCCCCATACAAATGTCGCTCCCGATTTGACTTTTTCCGCTTTAAATGCCACATATTGTACCCGATTTTCTTTAAGTTTGGGACAACATCTTATAATCCAACTAGAAATACTTATGCAGAACTTGGGTAAGATCGGTTCAGATTTAGATATAGCCCCATACAAATATCGCTCCCGATTTGACTTTTGCTCTATAGAAACCACATATTGTACCCGATTTTCTTTAAAATTGGCACAACATCTTATCCAACTTAACAAAACTATGGTGAAAGTGGGTAAGAGCGGTTCAGAATTAAATATAGCCCAAATAAAGGGTGATTTTTTAAGAGCTTGATAACTTTTTTTTTAAAAAAAACGCATAAAATTTGCAAACGTTATTTGAAACGTTAGATTGGTCCATGACATTTACTTTTTGAAGATAATTTCATTTAAATGTTGACCGCGGCTGCGTCTTAGGTGGTCCATCCGCTTAGTCCAATTTTGGCATTTCCACGTTTTTGAGTAACAGAGACCCAATTGGTGCGAACGGCGACGAATCGAAAATTGGTGGTCATCATTAACACTGGCCGATACAGCTGCGATATTTTCTTCAGTTCGCACTCTACGTAAGCGTGTTGGTGGTTTAATGTCCAACAATGTAAATTTGGTGCGAAATTTAGTCACAATAGCCCGAATAGCCGCTTCAGTGGGTCGATTAAACTGACCATAAAATGGAAGCGCGCAATGAACTTTCTTAACAGAGCACGCATTTTGATAATAAAATTCAATAATTTGCAAGCGTTGTTCGTTTGTAAGACGATTCATGATGAAATGTCAAAGCATACTGAGCATCTTTCTCTTTGACACCATGTCTGAAATCCCACGTGATCTGTCAAATACTAATGCATGAAAATCCTAACCTCAAAAAAATCACTCTTTACAAATGTTGCTCCAAAAAGTTTAACAGATTTTGGCCAAACTATACATTTTATATTTCACCTATTTCGTTCCAGGTTTAACATTTTTTGACAAACACATAGATTTATAGGATACAAAAAAGCTTCCCGTTTTCACTTTTTCACCGAATTGAATTGAAAGTGGAGTGTATCATAGAGTCGGCCCCGCCCGACTTTAGCCTTTCCTTACTTGTTTTAAAATAATTTTCTGCTTATAGCTGCAAACATCGATTTATTTACTGAAATAGTAAAACCTTCTAAGCCAAAAATGAAGCAATACTTTCTTCGTTATTCTCTGTTAATGTATTTTCGAAAATATATTTAAAGCACACCTTAGGGATGTAAGGTTTTAGGGCGTATTAAATATTGAGTAGATATAATAAGTTATTTGCCAAGATATATTTGCCGTTTGCCATCGATTAAAAATAAAATAATTTTTATCAAAAATTTCGAAATTTGTAAAAATCAAAATTTTTAATTGTAGAAAGAAATGAAATTACTGGTAATGATTTTTATTAATTTCAATGCCCTAGCTATATTCCTTCTAATTTTTGCCGCAACTTGTATGAAAATATTCCACTGTGCGCCACCCCTGTAATTTATACGCTTAAGTGATAATAACTCAAACCGATTTCGGGCCTATGTACGGCAGCTACGAAATTTGTTAGAGGTTTAAAGCTTACTTTTACAAATTTCTATTTACTAATTAAATTTTCCCACGAACAAGTCATGAATACAGCAGAGGGCCGGATAAAAACAGCACCGCGACATTTCGGCCTAATCGGTTTGCAACTGATAACAAAAATCATCCGCACAAAGTTTGCAGTAAATTGTCTAATAATACAAAGATTCAGGCAACACAAATTGTTGCACAGACAATGGCCTTCGTAAAACTACAGGAAAAGCAAAATTTCAGCAGAACACAAAACCTCGGAATACAGGAAATGCAAAATATCAACACAACATTTTTAGATGTTTCAAAACACAAAAAGAGAAACTATTACAACAATGACATTGTATTACAAAAGTCTTCCACATCCTACTCATCCTCCAGCAAGGAAAATTACACCCAACGATAAAGAAATCCCTCAACGGAGGGCATTGAAGTTAACACGCCACCGCACTGCGTGACCCCTCAATCAAGTGATGACGATGGTGAGTAGGAGCATGGCGAGTGTACGATACTGTGAATGTGAGGATTGAATGACTGAATGAAAAGTCCATTTAACATTTTGTCATTTACAGTTTTGAAACTATTTCGAAGTTTGACATGTCCTGCAGCATCGGCGACAACATAGAACTGGCAATTGCAACTGTGGCAGCGGCAGCGACAACAGCGGCGACTTGTTGTAAAAGCGACATTAAATAGAAAACAATAAGCACTACGATAAATGGAAAACTTCAACACAGCCAAAACAAAACAGCAAAACTTGCTTGCTTGGCTACAGGATGTGTCCGGTAATCCAGCAGGACTTTCTGGTAAACCCTACACTAGCTGTTGCTGCTGCTGTTTCAGCCATGCGATAACAGCCGGCAAAGTACCGAATCCAGTGCAGCATATTGTTGCTGGAGTCTTACCAGCAACGGTTGTTACTGTTGCTGTTGTCTTTGCTGCATGTATACACGCGATAAACTTTTATTGTTTGTTGCAACATAAAAACTCGTCCCGCTGAGAAAATACAAAAGGAAGTTAGAGAGGGGGGAGAACAAAAAGACTTAGTTCCAATGCGCAAAAATCTCTTAGAAATTGTTGCCGTGAAACAAAGTGTTGATGGCTCTCAATGGACAAATTGTCCAACAGCACAATGATGCCTCCAATGAAAGATCAGTTATTTTTATGGCCGTCACTATGGCAAAACGGAAATCCTATGACATTGGATATGATTTTGCAACTGCTATAAGTAAATGGAAGCGGGAGAATTTCAACCAATACAACAAGTTTCGGTGCAGGGTTAAATTTTCGAATTCCAAAAATTAAATCGATTTACATATGCTTCTAAAGAGAAGCTCTACGAAGTACAACATAGAAGGATATATATTGATGGTTTATTAAATTTTTTTAAATCCCCCAGTCAGAAATTACGAACGGTACCAAAAAAACGTTCTCAAAGCACAGATTTGAAATGCTTTGGGAACGCTTTAAGAGTACTTGTTTTGCAAAATTTACAATCGTTCATAAAATGAAAAAACCTTAGAATTTTACAACTATGTAAAATAATATTAAATCTGTTTTATAAACATTTTTATTTTGTTCAGTTTTATTAAGCAATTTATTTATGTTATTATCATGAATGTAAAAGTGTTATAACAATTGTCCTATCCTTGCATTTTGTAAGAATACACATAACTTTTACCGTTCGTATACTAACTATTATAGTTTGATTTTCCGATAAATTAATTAAATTACATCATACAGCCCAGTGTTGGCAGAGGAAATCGGATAATTAAAAAAATTTGTTATTTATGATTACCCTGTTTTACACTAAAAATGTCCTGAACTATCATAAATATTGTTATTATTTAGCAAACATACATTATCAGGTTCAGTAGCAGAAATTTTAAAAATTTTAATATTAGCAAATGAAAACACAACTTTTGATTAAGAGGATTCTATAACTTTACCCAAAGAATATTTAATGTTACTGCAGATTGGGTACACCCCAATGGTATATTGTTTGGGGAAGTTTGTGAATGAAAACAAGTAAGGAAAGGCTAAAGTCGGGCGGGGCCGACTCTATGATACACTCCACTTTCAATCCGAATACAATTTAATTCGGTGAAAAAGTGAAACGGGAAGGATTTTTGTATCCTGTAAATGTATGCGTTTGAAAAAAATGTTAAATCGGAAAGGACATTTATATGGGGGAACGAAATAGGTGAAATATAATATGTATAGTTTGGCCAAAATCGGTTAAACATTTGGGAGCAGCATTTGTATTTGCGCTATATCTAAATCTGAACCGATCTTAGCCACTTTCACCATAGGTTTTTTACTTGGATTATAAGCTGTTATGTCAAGTTTAAAGAAAATCGAGTACAATATGTGGTTTCTAAAGCTGCAAAAGTTAAATCGGGAGCCCCATTTGTTTGGGGGCTATATCTAAATCTGAACCGATCTTACCCAATTTCTGCATAGGTGTTTGTTGTTGGATTGTAAGATGTTGTGCCACATTTAAAGAAAATTGGGTACAATTTGTGGTTTCTAGAGCGGAGAATGTCAACTTGGGAGCGACATTTGTATGGGGGCTATATCTAAATCTGAACCGATCATACCCAATTTCTGCATATGTGATTCTAGTTGGATTATAAGATGTTGTGCCAAATTTAAAGAAAATCGGGTACAATTTGTGGTTTCTAGAGAGGAAAATGTCAAATCGGGAGCGACATTTGTATGGGGGCTATATCTAAATCTGAACCGATCTTACCCAATTTCTGCATATGTGCTTCTAGTTGGATTATAAGATGTTGTGCCAAATTTAAAGAAAATTGGGTACAATGTGTCGTTTCTAGAGCGGAAAATGTCAAATCGGGAGAGACATTTGTATGGGGGCTATATCTAAATCTGAACCGATTTACCTCAAATTAAATAGCGTTCGTCCTTGATCCATAAAACTTACTTGTGCCAATTTTTGTGAAGACCGGACTATAATTGCGACCTGTAATTTGATTACAACAATAGATGGACAGACAGACAGACAGACAGACAGACGGACAGACGGACAGACGGACATTGCTAAATCGACTCAGAAAGTGATTCTAAGTCGATCGGTATACTTAACAATGTGTCTATCTCGCTTCCTTTTGGGTGTTACAAACAAATGCACAAAGCCATAATACTCTCGTGGAGTGTATAAATATTAAATTTTCTACTTATTTGAGCTATTGGATTTGTGGGGATTTTTTAATTGATTCTATAAAACCCAATCTGTTTTCAAAATCAAAAGCTGAAAATTGTAAAAAATATAGGCGCCGCCATATCATCAGTGACGTGAATAAGGTTGTGCATATTCATTGCATAGTACGACAAACGTCTTTGGAATTTGCTTTGGATAATTAGAACAGCTAACTTACAGGATGACAAAATTCTACAAGCTGTGTATAATAACAAGAAATGCCTGTAATGGTCAGGTTTCAAAATATTTTTTAAAATTGCACTTCCGCCATATAAAAAAATCTAAATTGTGTAGCTTTCAAGTTTTTTATGTCCATTAAATGATTTTCTCTGAAATTCTGTTGTAATATCTTTGGATATGTTCAAAAACTTTTGTTGTACAACAGCTATAATTGTTTGAGAAATAAAGTAATGCCGAGGTATAACATATGCATTTGACTAGATCAAAGTTCACATTATCTAGGAGTGGGCTGTTTTCTATTGCTAAGTGGTATTCTGCATTTGCTTTTTTCTTTGAATGACTGCAGAGTTCGTTCTTCACAGAAAGTTTCTTTAAAAACGCGAGTTTCTTCACCGTTTCTCCTTAAACAACGCATCATTCGCATAAAAAACCGATGTGACCTTTGCAGCATTTAATGAAAGCTCGAGCAGGCTTATCACAACAAACCGCCAAAACTTTAAACTTTAAATGTATGACCTTTAAATAAAAATAGCAATTAAAAATGCTATTATTCGGTGTTATCATTTTGAGGCTTTCAGAGCGCTTTTTCTTCTACCGTCTAAAAACGTTTCACTACGCTTTTAATTTCTATTTTAATCTCTACTTTTATTAAATACATTAACATTTATATTATTTTTATTAATTTTGTATACCCTCCACCTAAGGATGGTGGTGTCATTTCGTTTGTAACACCTTGAAAAATGCATCGGAGACTACATAATGTATATCGAGGGCTTATATTCAAAAGTGGCTATGAACTTTTCAGGAGAGCGAAAAAACTGATTTTCTCCTTAATTTTAAGAGAAACTGATTATCATTCTTCTACAGTTTAATTTAAAAAGGATTACAAATTGCTACGATTAAAACGTTTTCGAAAATTCCTATTGTGTTGAAACAAGCACATAGTCATCAATAAATATATAAAAACAAGTAAGGAAAGACTAAAGTCGGGCCGGGAACCAATTTAGCTATTGAATTACCAAATTTTTCTGAAAATTGGCTTTGCATACAACTAGAATGTTTTTACGCTGCAAATAATCCCATATTTCAGCTGCTAAAACAAACACAATTAGCGATCGATGCCAATCCAATCCATCGAACTTTAAAAGACAAAAATTCAACTGAAAATATGGAAGTTGTTATGGATTTTATAATAAAATATTACTAAAAAATTAAAATCTGGGCTTTTTATTCGATCGTATATTGCAACTCTTTGATATAGTTTGAAAAGGCTCGGACCAGATTTTAATATCCAGCGGGTTTTTCTCAATACCAATCACGTCCTAATTTTTTCAACAAATGCATCCAGACAATGATAAAAGCTACATATCAAACTTTCACTTTAGGCCGGGACATCGGCCACGTTTTCTGCCTCACAAAAGAGGCCGCTCTAATATATAAATCACTGTTGAATTGATTTGATTGATTGAAACTTTCTTACTTGTTTTCATAGCTCCGTTAAAAGGTAGTGCTATCTCGCAGCTACAGATGCCAGTTTGCTTGTGATTTGTTATCTATAAATCTTGGTTAATTGAAGTAGCCTCTCCTGCAAAGCTCACTTTTTAGAGTTAGCATACTATGGAATGCAGACATCGTCGATGCCGGTGTGTGTGTGTGTGCTTTCATATATATAACTCTTGGTTAATTCTAGTGGAGTAGCAAAACTACCTGAAAACAAGCGTGGGAGTTATTTAATTTTTTGTGAGCTTTTTCATTGGGACCTTTTTCATATAGCCATTAGGGCCACTCCAAATTCGACCTAATGAATCCAAAGTATTTGTTTGTGCCAAACCAGATTACTCACATTCTCAAATTGGCCAATGCCACCGAAGTGCAATTGCTAGTGCCAATGCTAGTTGACGCTGCTGCCACTATCCAGCCCCAGCAACACCACTGCCAAAGCTTGTAATAGAATAAAACGAGGCTCTTGATGCAAATTGATTTGGATTAGATGAGAATACGGAGTACCAGCACCAGCAAAGGAACATAAAACTTTAATAAAAACGAGCAGACAAATGTGAAAATGTGTGAATGTGAGAATGACTGACCATTTTTATGTTATTTCAGCAGAATGCATTCTGCTGTTATTACAATACACGAGGGGGGGGACCCACATGAACATGCCTGCAATCTGGTGCCAGCGAGTGGTGGTGTTCGATTTTAAAGAAACCATGGCAGCCAGCGATGCGGATTGTATTGGGAAGTGGAAGTTGTACGTATGTGTGTATGGACATGTGACAACGCCTGGTTTTGTCACTTGGTCTCCAAAAATGGCTGCATTCACTCACACGCACACGGACACACACACACCTCTATTGCATGTTCCACACATGCACACAGCTGTGACAAGTGCAGTTGTTGTTATTCCTCTGGTGCTGTTTTGAGAATACTCATGTGTGCGTTTAAGCGCATAAAAATTTATTGCTTCGGACATAAACCCATTCACACACACCAACAAGGAGTGCACCAAATATAAACACATGCACACACATACACTAGCATGTAAAACTCTTATGAGGACACACACATACAACCATTGTTTGGTTCAATTTTAGCTGTTAATTCAACTTTTAGTTTTTTTCTCTGTTTCTCTCCTAAAACTCTCTGAACATGAAATGGGAGTGCTCGTGTGTGTGCGGATGCCAGTCGAAGTGTCCTGGTAGTTGTGCATTTATGTTATTTCATATTATTGTCCAGAGAGTTGTGCCAGTATGTTGCTGTATGTTGCAGCTGTGATGCTGTAGCCAGTGTGTGTGTGTGTGGAGTGGTTGTGGACGAAAAAGCTTTACAAAATAAAAGTGTTTTCTTATTAAGTAATGAAATTAGGTTTTATGCTTATGTTTCTCTTTATTATCAAAACAATATTACGGATTATTGTCGTTGTACGAAGGCGGTATGGAAATAACGTGGTAGCACTTGCAGCATGTTGAACGACATGATTACACATTGAAAACTTTGAACAAAAAATAGAAACTTTAAGAGTTCAGAGATCCCGGACTTGAAATGAAAATTTAACATTTCGTAAGACTCTGCTACAGATTTTTAGACAGTGTACACCGGTCCCAAATCCATTTTTTATGGCATAAAGTCGAAAAATAATGATACAGTCTTGTAATTTCGCAGATTTGCTAGACATAACATACGTAAAAAATAAAAATAAAATTGGGCCGATCGGACCACGCCCACTGCCACCTCCCATATAAACTCAATATATCACCCAAACAAAAACAAAATTTTATGAAAGTTTACAAGAATGAAGATTTGTTTACTTTGACGAAATGTGTTTTTCTGAACATTATTAATATAGCAAAATATGTCATACGAATATTATACTTGTCACTGCAATTTAAATAATTATTTCAAAATATAAAATAGAATGTCTACATATGTACAAAAAGGTGAATGAAGTTGTATACTATTTTAAAGGTACTTTCAATACATTTTAAATAAAATATTGATGCGTCTATGGCTAATCTAAAGCTGTGCTAAAATAAAAAGACAATTGTTGGAGTTTGCCGAAAAATGCTGACGAGATATTAATTCCACCATAAACTACAACCTCAGACGAACACTTTCACATTTATACTACATATCCTACATATAACTTTTAGTCCATGACAATTATAGATTATGTTCTCTACAAATCACAAAATTACAATACCTATGAATACTTATAAAAGCACAATAATCATAAAATGTTAAATATAATTTTTCAACTATCAACTCTTGCCGTTAATTTTCATAATATAGTCGCTTTATTATTTTCTTTTTAAGTCTTGATTTTAATTAATTTGTAATACTGCTTTATATCAAAATTAATCCCACTTTTTTTAAACCGCAAAGTTTATGTACCATTCATGCTTGTGGTGTTGCCACCTAATTTTCTCCAGTATATTTTCTTGATTGTGTGTTGCCATAAAGAAAATATATGTACATTTAACACTTTCCAATTAATTTTTTTGAATTTCTGCCAAAAAAAAATGGATTTGTGACCATAGTGCAGTGGTTGGTTGGTTTATGTTGCCTCTCACTTCCACGGATGCGACAAGTAGTGCCCTAATGCACAAATTTTGAAACGGCAACATCGCTTGGAGAGTTGTGTTATATCCAGCCTGGCAGAATGAGATGGAATCTATAATCCATATTTCAACTCTTTTTCACAATAACTTAAGATTTAAGGACATAAAAATGTCCAATAACAAATTTAGAATTATCGCACTGTGGGGGGTATACCACTTTCTAATCCTTTACCAGGATTTTAATATCAATTCTTGATGCTTTAGAATGTCGCTTTAAGTTTACTTTTGGACATACAAGAAAACATGAATTGACATATTGTACGTCTACAAATGATGGTCCTAGGTCAAATACTGGGTTTTCCAACAAGTTATTTTGGTATTCAAAGAAAAATGATAGGATGTTTATTTCATAATAAAGAGGAAGGTATGCCGTTAACAATGAAAAAACAACATCAGCCAAATGGCCACCACGACCACGCTTACAGGACCATATCGAGCCCTTAGCGCGGAATGATCGCAACACACATTTTACAGGAGAAGGTTTTTATTGATTATTTTGAAATATTTGCATAAAATGAAATATGTTTTAATGCAAAATGTTTTAATTCCGCCCTACACAACGAATTATTATTAAAAATTTTTCATTTGTTTACATCATACGGTACTTTTGGCGCTTGCGATACAAATTTTGTACTTGCGGCTACAAATACTGAAAAAACTATGGCGCTTACGATATAAGTTTTTTTTTTCGATTAATCCTCGAAATTTTAGTAAAAACACACTTTTTATTATAAACACATTATAAAAACAATATAATAAAATAAAACAGTAAAGTAATTCAAATCGTTAATAAACAACTATTTTAAACACAGTTGAATTCCTATTATTAGTAGTCAAATTTCACATAAAAGTTTTTAGGAAATATCGATATTGCATTTTTCTTTGAACGAATAATTAAATTAAATTAAATTGTGGGCAATGTGTCCATTTTCATCACTATTTTAAGCTAAATATTATGTTTCTTTTTCAAATTTACCACTATTTGAATTAAATAAATGTTAACGTTTACCCACAATAATAGGGAAATGATACCAAAACCATGTATATAGTATTTGGCTTAATATACGAAAATTCCAAGAAGTATATTAAATTATTGTATATAAGGCCCAAATCATACTTAGTTCTTGTGGATAAACTTTTTTCTTCTGGATCGATAAAAAATACATAAAACAACTTCGAACCTCTTAGCTTAGTTTGTTCGTAACCTATCGTATCAGCCAACAGACGAACGCTTCATTCTATGGTCGAGGGTATAAAAATACACTTATTATTGCATCAATATATTGATAGTCCTATCTAAAACATTTAACTTTTCCCGCAAAAGAGCAATGCTTGTGTGGCACGTAGCGCCGTCTTGTTGAAAGTAAACGTTGTCCAGATCAGTAGCATCCAACTCCGACCATAAAAAGTCATTAATCATCTCTCGATAGCGCAATCCATTCACCGTAACTGTTGATCCAACCTCATTGTCGAAAAAGTAACGTCCAATGGCCCCGCCGCACCATAAACCGCAACAAACAGTCACACGATGAGAATGGAGAGACTTCTCAACAATAACTCTTGGGTTTTCCGAGCCCCAGATGCGACAATTTTGCTTGTTGACGTAGCCACCGAGGTGGAAATGGGCCTCATCAGTCAAGACGATTTTTCGATGGAATTCCGGATCATTTTCATTCATAAATTTTAATAATTTCAATGCGTTGTTGAAGCGTGTATCGTTCCCCTTTTAGTAATGGCGTAGTTTCTACTTGTCAAATGTCAAAGAATAAAAGCTTCAAAAGTGACAGCTACCGAAATACCGGGTGGTTCAAAATAACACCTCTTGTTGGAAAACCCTGTATAACACTACGTGACGTAGATGTTAATGCTTTATCCGGCCGCAATATGTGGTTTCTAGAGGATTAACAAATCGGAGGAGAGACTTGTATCCATATGTGAGATATGTATCTCGACTTGTATCGACTTAATAGATGTTTGTAGGTGAAATTCTAGGTGCTGTGTTAATTTTGGACAAAATCGTTTAATGTATGTAGTTTGCAGTCGTTTAATGTATGTAGAGCAGAATCGGGAGCGACATTATTTAAATAATAATTTTCGGTAATAATTCTCTTAAATGCACCGACTTCATTATTTTCCCACAACTAACATTAACACCTCGTATATTTTCTTCTGAAGACCTTTATAGCAATTCATACTGTTATTCATACATACTTATGTACATTAGGTGCAGACCCTTTTATGGTCACATTTTGTGGTGGATGAAACAAAATGTTTAAATTTGGAATAAACATCAAATCTTTTATAAAAAAAAAATATTTGTTTATTTTTTATGTGTCAAAATGTACACCGAAAAGAAATGTATTCAAAAAAAGTGTGGGTGCCTAAAGAGAATTCTCATGAATAGCTTCGATAGCACTTTCTGAACATCTATTAACTCAACTTCTAAATTTTAGTTGAAAAAATCTTTTAATCTAAATAAAAGTCATGCGAGAATTATTTGTAGTATCAGTTCAGGGTTAGAATTCAGGGTTCACTTTGAAGCCTTCGGGAAGTTATTCTATGGAAGTGGTGATACCCTCCACCTAAGGATAAGGGTATACTCACATTTATCGGCGACTCCATAAAGTATATATATTCTGGGTCGTGGCAAAATGTTAAGTCGATCTAGCCATTCCATTCTGTCTTTTGAAAGCACGCCAGCCGCCGAACGAAATGAGTCAGGAGTTTCAAATTTACTATAAATGTTTCATATGGCTGCATATCGGTTGGGATTTCAAGTGGGCGAAATCGGACCAGAGGGAAAAAAATTTCCCTCACAAGAACTAAATATAACCCGTAATATTTAGACTATTATTTTTTAAATTTATATTTATTTATTATATTGTTGTTTGTATGTATTGTTGGTCTGTTATGTTGTATGTGTTGTCATTTATTTTGGTTCAAGACCAAAGGTTGTGCTGAAGTCCTCAGCAGAACCCAAAATTAGCAAAAAGGCAAAGCGAGACCTTTATTGTTGCAGCTAAAAGTTGACTGCGCAGTTTTGGGTTCTGCTGAGGACTTCAGCACAACCTTTGGTCTTGAACCAAAATAAATGACAACACATACAACATAACAGACCAACAATACATACAAACAATACACACGAGGTACAGTGAAGACGGGACATACCGTACAACAACAACCTTTGCATTGTTGCGAGCGATGCGAGCACATGCATAACATTGAATTGGCAGAGTGAGATTTTTAGTGTGTCGACTTAGTTCGGAGGAATATTTTGTTTATCAGCGGTTCTCATTTGTCATATGTGACCGCTGGTACTAATATGAACCCTGATATAAGTCAAAGACATACATTCGTTGCGAAAGTTCTGACGAGATGGGGTAGCGACCATCGAAACTGCGCAGTCAATTTTTATTATATTTTTAAATTTCTACTTCATATACACTTGAAATTTGTTGTGTACATTTTATTTGTAGTGTGAAAGCACCAAAAAATGAATACAAGTTTTTGAGGGCGGAATGGGACAAAAAGGGTTAAAAAATGGTACCAATGATACGACAACATCTAGAATCATGAAATTCGGTGTGTACATCCTTATTGTGTAGAGATGTAAAATAGAGGGAATTTTCGAAATTCGTACCTTTAACACATTGAGTGCCATGTCGTACGTTTCCGTACGATACCTAACCCGTCGTGGGGTGCCACGTCGAACGTTTCTGTACGACAGTGATTGCTTTTACTTATAGCCCAAAAAATGTTTGGCCACCTGGGAAGGTTTGCGTCAAAACCGCTTGGCACTCAATGTGTTAAGGGATAAAATTGTAGAAGAGGGATACAAATAGTACCGAAACCGCTTAAGTTGAAATTCAGTGTAGACTGTGAAGACACGAAACAAAAAATAATTTTTCGAAATATCTTCTTTTAGGCGGAATATGGGGTGAATGGGGATAAAAATGGTACCAACCAAACGGCTGTAGTTATAATAATGAAAATTGGTCTGTACATTCCACTCTGAGACATATTGGATCCTCAATATTCGTACTTTGAAGATTGCTGCATCATTGATTACACTTGAAGTTATATATTTATATTTAGTAGAAGACTATTTATATTATTATACATCACAATTTGCCAAATATGGTACTGCCTTACTATGTAAAGTCGGAAGTCTCTAACCTGCCAGTAATACTGTGGAATGCCCTCCGTGGTGGGAGGCATATTAGATTCGGCCCGACCGAACTTAAAATTTGTTTACTTGTTTAAATTGTTGCATGAAGTGAGATTTCAAAAGTGCACCCTCAATTTACAAATATGTGGCGTAATTAAAGAAAAGAGGTCGAACAGATAATGGAATTCATTTTTATATAATCCGAAAATTAAAAAGATTTTAATCATTATTTTTTTGGGCTTAGTCTTCAAATATATTATTTAAAATCCCCTTCTTTTGAAATTTTGCGCCATTTTAAAGAAAGGTGCAAAGTTGCGCTAATGTCTTGAAATATAAGGTAACTTCCTATAAAATGGTTAGCTCTCCATCTATGAAGAAATCAGGATGATAAACACCATAAAAATGATGATATGTGCCTCATAAGTCCAGACTATGGTATCCAATTGTTCGTACTTTTGGATTATTCGACTAAAAGTTAATTCGAAAATACAAAATTTCTAATTAACCGAATAAAGTCGACAGCTCTTATTCTAATAAAACTTCCTGTAAATTGTTTAGGAATATATAACAAATACTCAAATTTCATCGTTTTATTTGAAAAAGCTATTGGATTTAAGGCGATTCGATTTCGAAAAAATGCTTTCACTTACTGTTGAATAGAAAGAAGAGCATGTAAGTGAGTTTTTGAGTGGAATTTGTACTATTTTTATTGTTTCGTGCAGTTCGGACAAAAGGCTAACAATATTTTCTCTTTCAGTGAGAGGATATTCTGAAACGTTTTCAACTCCAAATCGATTTGTGTATACTGAGCTAGCAAAGCAATAATTTAATTTTCAAAGAGGGTTTCATTAACAATTAAATGATGCTTTCCAAAGTTTGGTAGATATGAAGCAAAATCATTTGTGCCATTATTTATACTTTCCAAAATGATATGTCGCTCCAAAAACGTTTGGTAGTATAACATTTCGAATATTCTTTTTTTTGGTACGGATTAATCGAATTATTCGTAAATCGTTCATTTATCATTATTTGAAAAATATTTAGTATATTCTATTAATCGAATAAAATTGAATCGGTTGGATAACCTGGTCCAGACCCATACTGATTTCATATGACTGGTTGTGTATTTTGTTGTATATTTTCAATCTTAGGACCAAGTGCCGAAACAGTAACAGCATTTCGAAAAGAGAAATCAATACAATTTTTTAATATTAAAGTTCAATCTACGTTCCAGAAATTTTTGATGCCAAACCAAACCAGTTTTTAAAAGGATCTTGCATTGCCTCTGTGATTTTGCTAGAGCCGATTGCAATTTTTGAAAAAGTGAAAAAATATACTCACCCTAATGTGCATATGTACATGTATTTATTATTTCATTCGTTTTAGTTTCTTCGGAATGTCTTGTTATTGTGAAATGTGTCAATTTCAATCATACTTCTTCTCACAACAATAAGAAAATTGAAATGTGCATAAGAAAATTCCCTTGAAATACTGAACTGAATAACAATAGTTTTCAATGGGAAAGGATAAAGGAAAATGAATAAAATGTCGATTCGAAATTGTCTAGTTTCAATAGAAGTACGACAGCTTATATTTGAGGCTATGGGTACTATAGGTAAATGTCAGTCAAAAGTTGTTTAATATTTTGCAGCAGGAATTGAAAAACAAACGAATCGCCTATCCTTCCCCAGCTGCGTGGACGGCATTTCCTAATCACTACATTCAAGGAATATATTCATAATTGAGTAGTCAAGCATTAAAGTATTCAAGTATCCAAATTATAGAATTTTTTGCCTTAGAGAAGTCCCACCCAAGGGCCACTAACTTACATGTCCTTCTGGGTTTCCACTTCCTTGTCTCGGCTTTATGGCACGTGATGTGGTCCTGCTGGTCCAACAGCAATTTTCCTTTATATTTTCTGTTCTTTTTCACTCCATAAAATTATCATGGCATATATCCTTGCTCACGCTTAAAGAAACCATACAATTGCTGTTTTTATTCCTTTGCGTTTTTTCCAATATTTCAATATCGTTATGGAGCCTTTGAGCTTTTTGTGAAATCAGCCAGCATATTGCATAAAAAACACCATTGGCGATTTATTTTTAATTGCACAATATTGAGAAAAGGCTTTTGATTCGAATGGGAAAAAGCGAACTTCGAATAACACGAAAGGAACAAATCAAATTGAAATGAAATCATAAAGACCCACTCCCCCCGTACACAAACACACACACACAGCACCACACTTTGTACAAAGCAGCATGATGACAGGGGCAGAGAGAGGGAGAGGACACAAAAGGATGAAGCCGGACGGAATGAATGACTAACTAAGCTCAATTGTCGTCGTGCTCTTCGGCATAGAACAGCACAGCAAAGCAAAGCACACCTTCCCACTTTTTCATAAGCGGTAGACTTTTTTCCCATTTCAAACGCACAGTGGTTGGCTATCAATAAAAATTGCAAATCTAAAACAAAAATTTCTGTACTTTTGGAAATTCCATCAAAACATAGCAAGGCTTTTGGAAGACACGTATTTTTTATTTTCCCCACTGTGCAACTATAATCATTTAAATTAATGGAAAAATGTGACACTATATCGTTGATTCATCCACATGGTTTTGTTGTAACTGGCATTGATCTAATGCTATTGTTTCGTTGTTTGAACGAACATGTCTCACCTTATTTCATCTTGCCGGACATTTGAGTCTGAGTCATTTTTTTCCTTGCACCACTGTGCGCATGATGTTGAAATGAAAATCATCATTTCAACATTTGATGTGGATTTTTTTCCAACTCTTCGGCTACAGTTGTTTTTTATGATTTTATTTGCAATTTTGTGTGTTTTTTCCTAGCTTTTCATGTTGTTGTGATATCAAAGTGGAAAAAAGTGGGTATCCCTCGGCTCTGTGTGATGATGTGATATTGTGAGGTTTGTTTGTAGCAGTTGGCTGTGTTCGCTGTTCTGTTCCGTGCTCGATTCTCTGTGATATTCAACCGTGCCAATGACTAATTATAAAATGTTTGATTTCCCCAGATGATTGGGAAAAACAACAGCATCGACTGGGACACAGAGGACACACCGACCGACCACCGAACAAAATGGGAATTTTTCACAGAAATGAAATCATTTGTCGCTCAATAAAGGCAGGACGATGCACAGATTTAAATGGAATCATGTGTATCATCGTGACAGCGACCACCGCCACGCACAATCAGGGTCATAAACAGAACAAGTGAATTTTTATGATTTCATCAAAATCAAGCCGTGAAGTTGTACAAATGATTATTTAAAAAAATTTATTATCTCACAAGCAATCGTTTCAAATTTATTTCGAAATCAACAATATTTTTATTGCCCATCACCGTCTACCGCGTAGGTATCGCAAGGATGTGGGTAAATTTTTTTAATTATTTTAAGGTTTATGCTGCAGAGCCGAGTCGTCAAATAAAGTGATTAAATTTCAAAAACTTCAAGTCTGCAGTTACGAGTAGGTTTTTACGTATTACATTGGATATTACATTACTGATTTGATTGGTAGGTCTAGGGTATTACATCGTACTTTTTGGAGCTGAAAATATATACGTGAAACTAGACGTCGCACAGTGGTTCAGAATCAAAATCCATCTGCCAAAATTCAATAACTTTTGTTCTAGTCGACATTTTTAAGTTCTGTAAAAAAACAAAATTAGACAAGGACCCAAGGATTATTTTCAGATATTAACATTAAAAACGGGATATATTTTAGAAATCGGACCAAAGTAGACTAATTTTCGTATTATTCGATTTTAAAGAAAATTTTAATTTTTTGGTTTTTTAACATATTTTTACGTATTTGTTCATAATGCGAAGAAAAACTTTTAATTTTTTGTATTACAGATTTTCATTTTTCAGATTTTGAAAATTGAAAAAACTTAATTTCTTTGTTTGATTTTGTCGAACTGTTTTATATTTCAACTGGAAACACTTGTGGTAAAAAAAATTGAATTTTTCCGCTCTAGAATCCACATATTTCAACAGATTTTCTGTTGATCTGGAAACACCTGTTGTAAAAATGTGTTAGATCGGTTCAGATTTATATATAGCTCCCATACAAATTTCGCTCCCAATTTGAATTTTTCCGCTTTAGAATCCACATATTTTACCAGATACTCCTCTAAATTCGCAAAAGACCTTATATTTCAACTGGAAACACTTGTGGTAAAAATGTGTTAGATCGGTTCAGATTTATATATAGCTCCCAATTTAAATTTTTCCGCTTTAGAATCCACATATTTTAACAGTTTTTCCTCTTAATTTGCAAAACATCTTATATTTCAACTGAAAACACTTGTGGTAAAAATGTGTTAGATCGGTTCATATTTATATATAGCTCCCATACAAATTTCGCTCCCAATTTGAATTTTTCCGCTCTAGAATCCATATATTTTAACAGATTTTATTATATTATATTTATATATATATATATATATATATATTGTAAAGGGTATAGAACTTTAAGTTGGCATCACTTTTTTAACTGGCGGCCATTTTGTCAGCTGTCAAGTGATTAATATTTAGTTTGGTTTACCATTTCATCATGAACAGGTTGACAAAATAACAACGCTTGCAAATCGTGCAAATTTATTTCGAAAGTAATGGTTCAGTTCGCGAAGTTCACCGCAAGCTCCGTCCATTTTATGGTCGACATAATCGTCCATCAGAGCAATTAATTCGTTTTCGCGCTACGTTTACTCTATGTGATAATACGCATCCGCAGAGACGTCGAACAGTGCGCACCGAAGAAACAAACAAACCAGAAACCTTAGGGGACTTGGAAGCCAACATTCGTGGCGTTATTGCCAACATACGGCCCCGAAAAAGTGGTTGAAAATTGGATCTGCAGAATTGGCTATATTCGAGCCAGCCGCGGCGGACACATGCCCAAAATCATATTTAAACATTAATGGCATAAAATTATCCTTCCAATAAAGCCAAATTGATGGACATTAAAACGATTTTCTTTCTCAATAAAAAACACCCATTATATATATATATATATGTATATATATATATATATATATATATATATATAAATATATATATATATATATATATATATATATATTTATATATATATATATATATATATATATATAAATATATATATATATATATATATATATATATATATATATATATATATTATATTTCCTTACAATATATTGTTTTTAGAGCGGAAAATGTCAAATCTGGAGCGACATTTGTACATGAACCGATTTGCCTAAAATTAAATAGCGTTTGTCCTTCATCCACAAATCTTGCTTGTGCCAATTTTTGTTAAGATAAGTGCGACCTGTAATTTGATTACAACAATAGATGGAAAGACAGACTGACAAACAAACAGACGGACATTGCTAAGTCGGCTCAGAAAGTGGTTCTAAGCCGATTTGTATAATAAGCGATGGGTCTAACTCGTTTCCTTTTGGGTGTTACAAACAAATGCACAAAGACATAATACTCTCGTGGAGTGTATAAAAATTCCCCGAGCAACGATTCGAACCCGACCCCTTTTGGGTACAAAAGTCTCAGTGACACTATACAAAAAACACTTTCGCATTATGGGATCCCAAATATTATTAAAATTTTTGAAAATTGTGAGAAATATGAAGATTGGGTTTTTTGGGAATGCGACTAAAATGTGTTTCCTACGGAAGCACTAGCAACTTTCTTAGCTGAAAATTTGCCTATGCGATGTCTTTGATTGTCTTCATAGATCTCTATAATTCAAACTATGATTTTCTCTTCGACTGTGTGTTCGTGTCTTTCATCTAATTTGTGAAAAGTTGCCGCTCCACCCATTCACACTCAAACATTCACCGTCATTAGAGAATTGGATTTCGTGCAATAATTTCCTTTGCCATCACCAACTCCAACACCATCAGCAGTACCAGCTCTCTGTTTGCCCTCCGAAAATATGGAACTCATCACCACTAAATACAAGTGCGGCGGCGGCAGCAACAGTGACTGTCGCATTGGCAACATCAGGCTATGCCGTTACAGTCATCCAGCAAATGTTGACAATATTGAAGTTGATGAAATAAAGCATTCTTGTGTTTCGTTTCGTTTTATTTTTTCACCCCCGACCGTACCTCAAACTTTTGCCCACCATCATTACGTTTGGCTGGAATATGTTGCTGTACGTTTTGTTATGCTGCTGCTGCTACTGCTTCTATTGCTGTTGCCCTTCCCCCAACCTTGTGTGTTATGCTTTGCTTTCCTTTGCTTTGGCTTTACTGTCATCACCGTCATATACATTTCGATTACTCAATGGAATTGCAACAATTTTCGAAAATTTTCTTTGGCATTTCTTTTATCTTTCACTGCGAGTGTGTGCGCCAGGATACCGAAGGACTGTATGTTGAGGAGCAGCAATTCGTATGTGGGCGTTTGTGCTGCGGAGTTTGTATTAGAAATATTGCATGCAATAGTGGCTGGTGGCAGGAGTAGTTTTTTCAACGTTGCCTGTGTTATTTGTAACATTTTGTTGCAAATGAGTTCAGAGTTCCATAACAAGACACAGTATTCGGGGAACTGTAGCGTTGCAGAAATGTCAGATTTAATGTTCGCATTCAAAGTACTTGAATTTGCAACTCTCTACGTCAGCATGTCTTTAAACAGCAGCTTCTAAAATTGGTGTTTATAGTCTATATGGGCATTTTCCTTCTGCGTATACTTGTGTACTACTACTAAGAAAATAATTTAACTGCATTGTCCTAAAATATTAGCTACTAAAGACGGCGTCGTGACAAAAATAGAATTCAGTTTTTGCCATTCTTTACAAAAACGCAAATCAGTGCGATTTCCGGCGGATTTTCCAGCGCCCGACTTTCCTTACTTGTTTCACTTATTAATTAGTTTGCCTATCATATACAACAAGAAATAATAAATCGTATAATTACAGTGAAACTAGATACAAATATCTTTATAACAAATTTGGAATTAAGCCTGGCACTAAGTTCGTCTACATGAAGATGTTGCTCAACAGCAGAGATACAAGCCGACCGATTTTAAGCCGACAAGCCGCCGCCGCGGCATGTTCCTGCACGAGCCGCACCGCCGCCGATCTCATCGGCTCACATCGACTTCAACCACGCCGCCGAGATTTGACGGAGTTCTAACTCCTACCACAAAGTTTGCTCGGCATCTACCATCATAATATACCCTCTATCATAAGCTCCTCCTCACTCCTCATCTCTCCCTTATCCATGTCCAACCACCTCTTACTCCCTCCCCTTTTCACAACTCCCTATCCCTCTAACCTTATACTTTCAGGAACAAAATATATGTTCAATGGATCCAACTGGGTCTCCGGGTGTTCAGAATGCAGGAGCATTCTGGTCCTTATAATCTACCCTAACCTAATTTCTACCACTAAACTAAATTTTTCTTCCAAAATAGAAAACCCACTTAAAATATCAAAGGAATATAATATAATTTCGAAAAATCCGTTTATTTTCCGCGTCTACGCAGTCAGAGGAATGTATACTCCGAATTGCATGACTCTAGCTGCGGTCATTTGGTTGGTACTATTTGTATCCCCTTTTTACATTTTAAACACAAAAAGTACGAATTTCGAAAAATCTGTTTATTTTCCGTGTCTACACAGTCAGAGGAATGTATACTCCGAATTTCATGACTCTAGATGTGGTCATTTGATTAGTACTATTTGTATCCCCCTTTTTTCATTTTCACCCCAAAAAGTACGAATTTGGAAAAAATACTTTTATATTATGTAGAGGAATGTACACGCCGAATTTCGTGTTTCTAGCTTTTGTCGTTTAATATGTACCATTTTTATCCCTTTTTGGCCCCATTTCACCCCCTACAAACAAGAATCATTTTATGGTGCACGTTTTTGCTATAAGGGGAATGCGCATACCAAATATCAAGCAAATAAAATCCGCTTAGTCCAATTTTGGCATTTCCACGTTTTTGAGTAACAGAGACCCAATTGGTGCGAACGGCGACGAATCGAAAATTGGTGGTCATCATTAACACTGGCCGATACAGCTGCGATATTTTCTTCAGTTCGCACTCTACGTAAGCGTGTTGGTGGTTTAATGTCCAACAATGTAAATTTGGTGCGAAATTTAGTCACAATAGCCCGAATAGCCGCTTCAGTGGGTCGATTAAACTGACCATAAAATGGAAGCGCGCAATGAACTTTCTTAACAGAGCACGCATTTTGATAATAAAATTCAATAATTTGCAAGCGTTGTTCGTTTGTAAGACGATTCATGATGAAATGTCAAAGCATACTGAGCATCTTTCTCTTTAACACCATGTCTGAAATCCCACGTGATCTGTCAAATACTAATGCATGAAAATCCTAACCTCAAAAAAATCACTCTTTATAAACAGACATATTCAAAGAACATTCATAAATACGCTAAAATATTTGGGATTATTATGGGTATTTTTAGTTCTTGTGAGGGAAAATTGTTTCCCTTTTGACCGATTTCGCCCCGTTTCAATCCCAACCGATCTACGACTATAAGACGCATTTATGAAAAATTTGAACGTTCTAGCTCCTTTCGTTTAGATGCTAGCGTGCTTTCAACAGACGGAGGGACGGACATGGCTAGATCGTCTTAGAATTTTATGAAGATCAAGAATATATATACTTTATAGGGTCTCATGTCGATATTTCAAGGTGTAACAAACGGAATGACAAAGTTAGTATACCCCCATCCTGGAGGTGGAGGGTATAAAAATAGAATTTTCCTGTAGTGTTACTGCAATTCTACAAAAACTACTTTTTATTTATGGGAAAGCTTTTTATAAAAATAGCTGCAATTAATACCTTTGCGGATGATGAACACCGGAAGATGTTTCTTGTAAAATTAGTTTGGCAATTTTGGCTGTGAAATCCAATCATATACTTTTACAATTTTTCTTACTGATATTCTAAGGTATTGATTCCTTATACTTATTTATTTATTATAATACCTTTTAACAGGGTCGTGCGCAGGGGGGGGGGGTTTGGGGGTTCAAACCCCCCCCCAGAGAGGTTTCGAACATATACTTTTTAAAACCTTCTAGACAAAAAATTTAACAAATTGTAGATAAGAATCACTGTGATATCATAATGAAATCTAAAATATTCTTAATAAAAGCAAATATTTTGCTTGATGCTTGTAAAGCGCTAAGATGTAACATTTGCGATTGGACATTTTTATGCCGCTGTTTCTAAATCTGAACCGATGTGCCCTATTTTCATCACAGATGCAACAACAACGGTTTCTGTTACTTCCAATGTTTTGGGAGTTTGCAAACGAAGAAAACTGTTTGATATACATGAACTTATTTCTCTTTGTTCATTTACAACAACTGATGACATGTTTACCGCAAACAAACTAATTCTTAATTTTCTACGAAATACATTTTTTCTCTGCGTGTAGGTCTCTATTTTAAAATCTACTTTAAAGTTGCGAAACAATAAGAAATGAGTTTTAACTTACTAAAATTTTTGTTATATTTATCACTTATGTCAAATATTTTTCAGAGTTAGTATTTTTTGTAAATATGTATTAAGTATAAGTATTATCCAAAAGAGAAACAACAAATTCCGTAACTTGGATCTACGTAGGAAAACGAAACTCTAAAATACCAATTATTTGGTTTCTGGGAATTATAAGTTGTTTCTTCTTGCATTTCATCGAATACAAAAAAAAAACAGTATTTGTTATTCGAATTTATACATATTTAAAATTATAAAAATGAAGAAACATTTCCAATTTTTTTTATTTAATCGGAATATGCGTATAAAGATTTTGAGTAAACGTCCTGTTACTCATGTCCTATATAAATTAAAAACCCCAAAACTCTGTAGACATCCTATTTAGACCCATACTTTGTCAAAGAACATATCCAATTTTATGCATTTATCATAGAAAACATGCGGGACTAAAAAGTTTATCGCCGAGGAATTTGATCGTTTTTTGTGTAATATTTCTTCAAATGTGGCTATGAAGTTTTTGATGCCAAACTATTCTCAGATTTGGATGTCATCTGTCATATAAATTTGGAAAAGATTTTTTTCTAAAGCCATTTTTTTAATTTTCTGATTTGGATATCCCCTCGTACGTTAGTTTGTGACTGCATAAGTGGCTGTGAACATAAAAATAATAGAAATAAAATAGTTCAATAATGGACCAGCATAAAACCGAAGGTTATAATTCGCTACAATGATTTTGCTACAACATTTTTCTAGATTTAGGTCATATCGTACTATCAAATTCCATCATTTCGCGTTAATAGCATTTTGATTCCTAAGTTTGATTCCTAATTTCTCTTCAAATTATGGAGAAATCAGTTTTCTCGCTCTCCTGTTTTTGTTCATAGCCACTTATGAATATAAGCCCTCGATATGTATGTATGTAATTTAAAGGAACTATTTAAAAAAAGTTTTACACTTAGAGAACAAGTCTGTTAATAAAAGCAGCGATTATCTGCTGCCTATCAGCAGACACTTTTCTGCTATTACAGCTGTTTTTTGGCATAACAGCAGTTTTCTGCAATCTTACATCACCACTCACACTGAGTTTGGAGTCTGCTAAAATTGGCTGTTGTCAATTAAAATGTAAAAATAGATAAGCGTTAATTAGCGAGTTTAGCTCGAATTTTCTTTTATATTAGCTTGGGACAATATGCGTATCACATATATTGCTAAAAACAGCAAACAGCTGGTTACCATCTCAGCATATACAAATCTGCTGTCTTTTTTAACAGCAGAAAATCTGCTCTTTCAGTAGACTTTCTGCTTTCTTTTACTGACATATTCCTTTGAGTGTACTGATAGATGGATTACTGACGAATGTATCAAAATATTTCTCGAAGATCATGGCAATAAAATATGAGTCGTTTCCAAACGCTCCAGTAAAAATTATCAAAAAAGTTGGAAAATGAACTAAGTATGAGTAAAGTTTCCATCTTTCAAAGCCATAATAAATAGTTCATTTACAAAAGAGGGTAGCAGATTTACTTAAAAGCATTTCTTTGAATCTAATAAAAAATTCTTACAATTGAGTAAACTCAAACTTATGTTGAAGCATATTTTCAAGGTTTTAAGTGAGAAAAAAATCTAAAGTTTTTGTATGGAAAAAATTCCATTTAGGAAATTTTAACTTAAAAATGTGTTTTTTCCTAAAATGAAGTCAAAATGTTTACTAAAATTAATGCCGAGTTCTTAATACATTTAAGTATTAATAAACTTATAAAAAACATTTGAAATTGTTTAAATTAATTAAGAAGCAATTCTCGTTCGTTTGTAGACGTATTTCTTAAATACTTTATGAATTATTCTAAACAACAACTGCGAAGGCGCCTATCTTGCCTTCGCAACAATCATGGAGTAATAGCTCAACTCCTTGGCAGAGGTATCATGAAACTTTTGAGAAATATTTCATGTTGTTATTTTTTGTATCAGTTTTGTTTACTCTGAAGCAATACAATTTGTTTGATTTTTTAGTTAAATTGAACTTATTTTAATTTTACATTTTTTTCTTGTATAAAATAAAATTTTCCTCAGTTTAAGTAAAAATTTACTCGTTTTGAGGAAAAAAATCAGCAAAATTGTCCTCAGTTTAAGTAAATATTTACTTGATTTGAGTAAACATTTACTTGGTGTTAGGAAATTTTCAGAAAAATTTTACTAAGATTTAGTAAAAATTTACTTAGTTTTACGAAAATTTTGCTTAAATTTAATAAAAAATTACTTGGTTTTAGGAAAAATTTCAGCAAAATTCTACTTATATTTAGTAAAAATGTACTTGGTTTCCTAAATTTTAGTTAATTTTAGCTCATTATAGGGTTATCTTTTTTATGAGTGTAGATGAAAACCCCCCCCCAGGGGAAAATCCTGCGCAAGGGCCTGCCTTTTAACATTTTTAGAACAACAGGAAATTACTCTAACCGTCGGATAATACGAAAAATGATTTATTCTAAGAAATAAATAAAAATGTATATTTAAAGTGCTTTCAAGAGTCTATTAGTTCAGAAAAAAAATCAGTTTTTTTTTAATTTATAAATTTGTTTTCTAGATTGTTGGAACGTATGGCGGCTTCAAGTACTTCAAATGCGAACATTTGGAATAAGTAGTTGTTTTCTGAATACAGTACATACCAAAAACTACAATGGAAGCCATATATGACAGATGATTCTGGGAAAAAATCCCAATTCATTTAGTTTCGTGACACTGTAAATTGAGAGCACCAAAACAACATATACTTTATATTACTTCAAATAAAAACCGCCTCTCACCATGGTCGTACGGGGGGCGAGTAGTGAAGGGGCTGCATGAAGACGAAATGAAAAAAATCGTAGGAAGGAATGTAATGTAAACGTAATGAAATGAAAAATCAAAAACAAATACATACTAATGTGTTCTTATTGTTGTGGCTGCCACATCTTCCACATCTATTCCTAAGACAGTACATACACACACAAACACATCTACATAAATGTTCTATATGGGATTGTTGCGGCTGGATGGCTGCCTGGCTGGCTCGAGGTTTGCTTCGGATTTAATGTTGGAGCTGTGTGGCATGGTAAGCCTGGGTTGGGTTGGGGCTTCTGTATCTGATGATCGGTGGCATGAGTTAATGAATTATATGATGTGCATGGAATTATAAGAGACACATACATTCAATCACATTCACAGCACACAAGGACACTCACGCTCCACTCGCACTCACACTACGAGATACGTTCGTACGCTCGTGCACTGACAGAAGATGAAAACGACAATTTTTGCGGATTACCCGGAGAATGTGAAAGCATATGAATGATTTGTGGTTACGGGGAGCAAATGAAATAACGGAATTCTGAAGTGGAATGTAATCAGATTTTTAAGTTGCAAGTAAATTATACGAATGTGAATGGGAAAGTATGTAGTATATGCATGTGGATATTAGAGTGCCTCGACACGGAGAAAAGGATGCAGGCGATACTTCAAGAAACGAATGTTCGTGTAAACTACTTTCCAAACTATTTTCCCTTCGAATAGCGTCGAAAAAATGGGAAACATGGGTTCATAAGGTTCATTCTGACGAACCTTAATGCTGACTCGAAGAATCTGAAATTTTGAAATGAAATAGTTTGAGAAGCATCACAAAATAAAGCAAAGTTTTCGTGAAGCACTCTAATACATTTGCTTGTATGTTTGTGCATACTTAGGTATGTGTTTGTTTGTCTGTCTGCCTTTAAGTGTGAGAGCGAATCCTTGTTTGTATGAGTGTATACACATTCAACGCATACTTATGCATGTATATTTTTATTTTTATTTGATTTCAAGTTGTTTTAAAGGATTTCCATTAATGACATTTGATTTAAAACTTAAATTTGTCACATACGCAGATGTGTTCAGGTCGGGATATAATTAAAGTTGGCGCCCTTCGTGACGGAAAGTGGATGTGTTCGTCGGTAATTGTTGAAGTGTGTGACAAAAAGGCATGTCTGATGAGTGAGCGGAAGGATGTGGGAGAAAAAAAAAGAAGAGACAATAATCCGAAGGAGGGTCTATTTAAATTCAATGAAGTTTAAAATTATTGAAATTATTTCTACGCTTCACTGGGGGACGTGTTGGCAGTTTCTCTTCTAGCCTAAAATTTGCTAGTTATACCTTACACCCGACCGACTTTAGCTTTTCATACTTGATTTTGATTTAATTTATGAATTTTGCCAGCAATTATTGCCTGCTGCTTCTATGATTTAAAATTTAATTGTGGGCCGAATGAAAAACTTGCTTGAATTTTTGTTTTATTTTTATACCCTCCACCTCCAGGATGGGGGTATACTAAAAAATACCCATAATAATCCCCAATATTTTGTGCACCATTAATTGATTCTTATTTGTAGGGGGTGAAATGGGGCAAAAATGGCATAAAAATGGTACATATTAAACAACAACAGCTAGAAACACGAAATTCGATGTGTACATTCCTCTAACTGAGTAGAGACATAATATAAAAGCACTTTTTCCAAATTCGTACTTTTAAGGGGTAAAATGGGAATAGAGGGATAAAAATGGTACCAACCAAATGGCTGTACCTAGAATAATGAAATTCGGTGTATACATTCCTCTGATTGCATAGACAAGTAAAATAAACGGATTTTTTATAATTCGTACTTTTTGGGGTTAAAATGACAAAAGGGGATAAAAATAGTAGCAAATTAAATGACCGTAGCTAGAGTCATGAAAATCGGAGTATACATTCCTCTGACTGCGTAGACACGGAAAATAAACTGATTTTTCGAAATTCGCACTTTTTGGGGTCAAAATAGAAAAAGGGGACAAAAATATTACCAACCAAATGACCGCAGCTAGAGTCGTGAAATTCGGAGTATACATTCCTTTGATTACGTAGACACGAGAAAAAAAACGGATTTTTCGAAATTCGTACTTTCAAGGGATACAATGATGAAATTCTAATTGCGTAGAAATGTCTGGAATCATGGAATTCGGTGTATACATTCCTCTGACTGCATAGACACGCAAAATAAAAAACCAAATTCGTACTTTTTCTTTTACGGCAAAAATTGGTTGAATCATGAAGTTAGGTTATTTTGCACTTTGCACATGTACGTCTGATAATGGATTTTCAAAATTTATACTTATGGAATTAAAATAAAGAGTGATTTTTTTGAGGTTAGGATTTTCATGCATTAGTATTTGACAGATCACGTGGGATTTCAGACATGGTGTCAAAGAGAAAGATGCTCAGTATGCTTTGACATTTCATCATGAATAGACTTACTAACGAGCAACGCTTGCAAATCATTGAATTTTATTATCAAAATGCGTGCTCTGTTAAGAAAGTTCAGAAAGAAAGAAATTGTGTTCAGCGACGAAGCTCATTTTTGGCTCAATGGGTACGTAAATAGGCAGAATTGTCGATTTTGGAGTGAATATCAGCCAGAAGCATTGCAAGAGCTACCAATGCATCCAGAAAAAGTCACAGTTTGGTGCGGTTTATGGGCTGGTGGCATCATTGGACCGTACTTCTTCAAAGATGATGCGAATCGTAACGTAACTGTGAATGGTGAGCGCTACCGTGAGATGATATCCAACTTTTTTTTGCCCAAAATGGAAGAACTGAACTTGGTTGACATGTGGTTTCAACAAGATGGCGCTACATGCCACACAGCTTGCGATTCTATGGCCATTTTGAGGGAAAACTTCGGAGAACAATTCATCTCAAGAAATGGACCGGTAAGTTGGCCACCAAGATCATGCGATTTGACGCCTTTAGACTATTTTTTGTGGGGCTACGTCAAGTCTAAAGTCTACAGAAATAAGCCAGCAACTATTCCAGCTTTGGAAGACAACATTTCCGAAGAAATTCGGGCTATTCCGGCCGAAATGCTCGAAAAAGTTGCCCAAAATTGGACTTTCCGAATGGACCACCTAAGACGCAGCCGCGGTCAACATTTAAATGAAATTATCTTCAAAAAGTAAATGTCATGGACCAATCTAACGTTTCAAATAAAGAACCGATGAGATTTTGCAAATTTTATGCGTTTTTTTTAAAAAAAAAGTTATCAAGCTCTTAAAAAATCACCAAGCTCTTAAAAAATAGAATGGAAGTACAACCAACTGTAGCACCCACTACCATCCACTATTTATGGTATTCAAGCTTTTTGAAAATATAAATATAAGAATATTTATTTTTTGTTTTGAAAAAGATAATAATAATGATATAATAAAAATATTATATTTATTTATATAATTATTTTTTTCAATATTTGTATTTGTTTTGGCTATATTACAAAATTTATATTTTCCTGTAATATTACTGCACTTTTACGAAAACCAACAACCTCTGTGGAATGCAATCCATGGTGGAGGGTATATAATGTCCGTTTTTACTTGTTTACTATCAAGTTGGTTAAAATGATTTGTGTAGAAGCAAATCGTACCAATTGCTGACAATTTCTATCTATAAATTCGTTTATCATTCTAAGATTATTCCTATCATTTTCTAATCAGAAAAGTCGACGATTATGTTAATGAACGATTCGAATCGGTTCCAAAAAATGCGAGACTTTACATCGATGATCTGATTTGTACCAGAAAAATGTTTCGTCATTTGAGCCAGTATTTACTGGTATATTTTCTTTTGGCACTGTTAGATCCAATAGAATTCCAAACGGTCGGATGTTTGAAATTTCTAAATTAGATTTAATTTATAGAAAGCTGCAATGGGCATTTAGTTTCAATTGATTTTGTTTTATTTGAACACGAATAATAAAGAATTGAAGAAACGAGCTCGAAGGTTGAAGTTAAATACCGACAAATTATTTATGAGCATAATTCGCACGTGTAGGACTTCGTATAAAATTCAACCCGAATTATTTGTGCTTTTTAGATATGAACATAACGAATGTTTATACACTCCACGATAGTATTATGTCTTTGTGCAGTTGTTTGTAACACCCAAAAGGAGACAGACCCATTGTTAATTATACCGATCGACTTAGAATCACTTTTTGAGTCGATTTAGCTATGTCCGTCCGTCCGTCCGTCTGTCCATCCAGTCTGTCCATCCAGTCTTGTAATCACGATACAGGTCGCAATTGTAGACATAACTAAATGAAACATTGCACAATGAAGTTTTCGGGACAATGACTAACGCTATTTAATTTGAAGAAAATCGGTTCAGATTTAGATATAGCCCCCATAAGAATTTCACTCCCGATTTGACTCTTTTTACTCTAGATACCACATATTACAACAGATTCTCTTTAAAACTGGCAAAACATCTTAAATTTCAACTAGAAACACCTGTGTTGAAAATGGATTAAATCGGTTCAGATTTATATATAGCTCCCATACAAATTTCGCTCCCGATTATACTTTTTCCGCTCTAGAAACCATATATTGTATCAGATTGTCTTCAGATTTGGTTAAACATCTTATATTTCCACTAGAAACACGCATGGTGAATATAGGTCAGATCGGTTCAGATTTATATATAGCTCCCATACAAATTTCGCTCCCGATTTGACTTTTTCAGCTCTAGAAACCACATATTGTACTCAATTGTCTATAAATTAAGCACAACATCTATAATCCAACTAGAAACACCTATGCTGAAATTGGATAAGATCGTTTCAGATTTAGATATATCCCCCATACAAATGTCGCTCCTGATTTGACATTTCCCGCTCTAGAAACGACATATTGTACCCGATTTTCTTTAAATTTGACACAACATCTTACAATCCAACTAGAAACACCTATGCAGAAATTCGGTAAGATCGGTTCAGATTTAGATATAGCCCTTATACAAATATCGCTTCCGATTTGACATTTTCCGCTCTAGAAACCACATATTGTACCCGATTTTCTTTAAATTTGGCACAACATCTTATAATCTTACTAGGACCACCTAATCTGAAATTGGGTAAGATCGGTTCAGATTTAGATATAGCCCCCATATAAATGTCGCTCCCTATTTGACTTTTGCCGCTTTAAAAGCCACATATTGTTTTCGATTTTCTTTAAATTTGGCACAACATCTTATAATCTAACTAGAAACATGGTGAAAGTGGGTAAGATCGGTTCAGATTTAAATATAGCCCAAATACAAATGTTGCTCCCAAAAGTTTAACCGATTTTGGCCAAACTATACACTTTATATTTCACCTATTTCGTTCCAGGTTTCAATATATCCTCATACTCCTTTCTGATTTAAAATTTTTTGTCAAACACATACATTTACAGGATACAAAAAACCTTCCCGTTTTCACTTTTTCACCGAACTGAATTGTATTCGGATAGAAAGTGGAGTGTATCATAGAGTCGGCCCGCCCGACTTTAGCCACTCCTTACTTGTTTTATACTGTTACTTGTTTTTTTTTTTGAAATTAAAGAAAAAGATATGTCAGTGTATCAATTTCGAATCGAGTATCGCCAAACAACGCTACTGACTTAAGGAGTGTATTCTACGTTATCACCGGCATATTAGGAATACTGTGATATTTTGATAATAGCGATATTTTTTAAATAAATTGCGAAGTTCTAATATAATAATTTTGAATCACAATTAATTAATTTTAAAGGCCACTTAAAAGACGTGTGTAGAAAAATAAGTTTTTATTGATAGTCCTCGACTATATATATCAAAATAATTATTCATAAAGGCAGCAATCTTCAAAGAAATGTACATATTAAATAGTACAGCGGTTTTCATTCGTTGTTAGGGAAGAAAGTTTTCACTACGGACCGGTTCCGCCCATTTTCTATTCCAGCCTTTCACACAGTCCAGAGCATGCATATCGTATTTCTTTCCAATTTTTATCCTAAAATTGCTAATCCGAGTTTACAATGGTACACACCTAATTTACGATTCTTGCTACAGCCACAGGCTTGGTATCAGTTTTATCCCATTTACCCGTTTGTCCCTAAATATACGAAAAACTTTTATTTTGCGCGTCTACAATGTGATAGCTGCAGCCACTGGATTATTACAATTTTTAACTCTTTTTCGCTCAGTTTTCCATAAAAAACTAAACAAAATAAAAATTTCCAAAAAAATCTTTTGTGTTGCGCATCTACACAATTAGAGGAATGTACACGCCAAATTTTATAATTTTAGCTACAGTCATTTGGTCTACACCAATTGTATCCCCTTTTTGCCCGTTTTTGACCATAAAAGTATGAATATCAAAATATCGCATTACATTTCGATGCTACGCAACCAGAGCGAAATATACACAGATTTTATTATTTTGATTTCTAGCTGCAGCTAGAACCAATTTTATCCCCTTTCTCCCTCCACAAGAAAGTACAATCTTCGAAAATTTCCTTGATTTTTAAGCCAAATGTACATGCTGAATTCGGTTATACTAGCTATAGCCAATTGGTCGGTACCATGTTTATCCCTTTTTCAACATTTCCCCCTTTACAGTACGAATTTCGAAAATCACTTAATCACATTACAAGCTTTTGACGTTTCAGTGGTAACACATCCCTTTTCCCCATGTGATGACTTTATGGTGGGCGTTTAGGCTATGAAAGGATTAAACTTACTAAATATCATGATTCCAGCTGTAGCCGTTTGGTTAGCTCCACATTTATCCCTATGTTCCTATTTCACCCCTTAAAAGTACGAATTTTGATAAAACTTTTTAGTTTACATGTCTGCGCAGTCAGAGGAATGCACAAACCGAATTCATTATTCTAGCTGCAGGCTGTTGTTTAGTACAATTTTAATCCCTCTACTCCCATTTTACACCCTTAAAAATACGAATTGGGGAAAACATTTTATTTGATATATGTCTACTTTGTTTTCGTTTGAAAAGTACCATTATATCCCACCTATAAATAACAAGTAAGGAAAGGCTAAAGTCGAATACAATTCAATTCGGTGAAAAAGTGAAAACGGGAAGGTTTTTTGTATCCTGTAAATAAATGTATGTGTTTGACAAAAAATGTTAAATCGGAAAGGACATTTGTATGAGGATATATTGAAACCTGGAACGAAATAGGTGAAACATAAAGCAAGCAGGACTTTTCAAAAGTGAATGAGAAAAAGTGAATAGTTCGCGTTTTGGAACTGAAAATTCTGTTCTCCATGTTAATATCACATTTATACCACACTAGCAAATACCCGCTACTTCGTACGCGGTGTAAGGATATTTATTTCAGGTTAAATCGCTTGTAAATGCTCACACAATTTGAAAAAACGTTTTATGTTGCTCAACTACGTATTCACACCAAATTTTCGATTCTAGATCCTACGTAGCTGGAGGAATTTTTACACTGAATTGATTTTTGACCCCCCCCTAGTACAAATTAAACAAAAAAAGTACGCTTTTTGTTCCGATTTCTACTTAAAAGTTCCTTCTTCTCCTTTAGAGATCGTATGATCCATTGAATTTTGCAAAAGGGCGGTGGTAAAATGTTTATCCATATTAATCCCTTAAAAGTACACATTTCAAAGAATCCCTTCTTATCTCGCATCTACGATGTAAGACGAATATACATCGAATTGCATGATTAACCTTAACCTTTTTCATCCCCCTTTTCTCGTTTACCCTTAAAAAGTACGAATTTCGAAAAATTCCTTCATTTTGCGTTTCTAAGCATTTTGAGAATGAATGAAGAATGAATGTCACGATTCCAGCTCCGTCTGTTTGATTGGTATCATTTTTATTTCTTTTTGCCCAACTTCAACCCCAAAAAATACGAATTTTACAAAATATATTTTCTTGGACGCATTCGTGCTATAAGAGTAATGACCGTTCAAGATTATAGGCTCAGCCGTTTGGTACTAATTTTAATCCATTTAGTACCTTAAAAGTACAAATTTTGGAAAATTCCTTGTTACGTCGTAAGGCGAATATGCACACCGAATTTCATTATTGTAGCGTCATTCGTGTTTTTGGTACCTTTTTATCACCCTTTTCTCGTCTACCCTTTAAAATTACGAATTTCGAAAAATTTCTTCATCATGTACACGCCGAATTTCATGATTCCTGCTCCGTCTGTTTGATTGGTAGCATTTTTATTCGTTTTTAGCCAATTTCACCCACAAAAAGTACTCATTTTACAAAATATTTTCTTGGTCGCATTCATGCTATAAAAGTAATGCCCATTCCGAATTTCAAGATTCTAGGCCCAACCGTTTGGTCCGGGCTGTGGTATTATAAAAATATTTTATTGGGCGTACCAAATATCAAGATTCTAGGCCCAACCGTTTGGTCATTGCGGCGGTACCTTTTTTATCCCTTTAAACCCCATTTTACCCCTTAAAAGTACAAATTTCGAAAAAAATCCTTCTTATCTTCACTGTACAACGAATATACACACCGAATTTCATTATTGTAGCGTCATCCGTTTTGTTGGTACCTTTTTTATCCCCTTTTCCCATTTGCCTTTAAAAGTAATAAATTCGAAAAATCGTTCATTTTGCGTTTCTAAGCATTTTGTGGGATGTGCACACCAAATGTTATGATTCCAGCTCCAACCGTTTTTTTGGTATCATTTTTATCCCTTTTTACCAAATTTCACCCCAAAAAGTAGGAATTTTTAAAGATATTTTAGTGGGCGCGTTGAATCTCTAAGAGGAATTAGCGTACCAAATATAAAGATTCTAGGATTCTAGATTTGTTCTCCCTTTAAACCCCATTTTACCCCTTAAAAGTACAAATTACGAAAAACTCTCTTCATATCTGATCTCTACGCTGTAAGTGAAAGGTACGCACCAAATTTCATGATTCTAGCTTCAGCAGTGTTGTTTGTACCATTTGTCCCCCTTTTTGCCCCATTTAACCCCTCAAAAGTACCAATTTTTCAAAAGCCACTATCTGAAATGTCTTCGTGCTGCATGGTTCTAGCTCTAGCCGTTTGGTCTGGGAAGTGATCAGTCAGTCACTCAATCACGAAGCTCTTTTATATATATAGATAATATCCATTTTCCAAGTTAATATTACAAAATAATCCTTGGCCATTGCCCAATTACAGTTTTTTTTTTTTCAAAAATAAAAAATATCAACTAGACCAAAATTGATTGATTCTGGACCACTCCGAGATATGTCAGCAACTTTGAGCGTTGATATCATTCTCTAGAAATCATCCTAATATTAACACCTCTAAGATCAATTCTTATTACAACTTTTTCCTATATTAACCACAGATTGACGGTATAGTTACATGTGCCGGTTTGCAGTTTTCTTCAGCAGTATTCGTTCGGTCTGATTATTGTTGTCTATTTATTGTGCCAAATATCAACTTATCAAATTATCTTCTCTGCATTTAGCTTAAAGTGCAAGCAAACAACCACGCCCTATGAGTTATTTGGAAATAAACAAAAAGGACACCCTCAACCCCCACAACAATTTGTAACGAAACAAATTAGAATGCAATTTCAGTGGAAATTTATTGACTACCAAAGAACATGAAAATGCGAAAGCATACAAAGTGCTGCGATTCTTTTTAAATTCCAAATACACATGCAAACGCTTTCAACGACACAATCACCCACACACATACGCATACATGCATGCATAAATTGTCACACAGAGATTTCGAATCTTGGAAAAGCATGCTGTGGAAGGAAGGGGAGTGCCACCAACCAACCAACCGACAAAAAAAGAGAGCGAAACTAGGAAAAGCCACACAACTAAACAACAATGAACGAACGACGGGGCGACCGAGCGAGTGAACGAACGAGCAGTGCACCAAGTTACAACAAAGGACCGCACCGAAAACCTCAAAAACCTGAAAAGATGGGTACAACGAAGGCGACAGCGACAACGACGACTTCACGCAATAGATGCAACACTGAAATTTTTGTGATAGTCAAAGGCAGCAAGTCCTGCCACAGCCTCCTGCTTCGTGATGTTTGTGAAGTAGACCGCAGCACATCCGCCGTCTCTTACTTTTGGAGGACACACATGCATGCATGCATGAGAATGTGCGTGCGTGCCTACGTGTGTATGTGCAACATTCAGTCCTCCTTTAGCGTAAATTGGATATAATGCAGTTTTGTATTTATGTGTGTGCTGTTGTGATGCTTTACATACTAAAGTCATTTAAGTCAAATACACGCAAATTGCCACTGCTGTCCAACTTAACAAATGCTCCTTCAACCGAACTAGCAGTCGTGTGTGGCAGCAGTAAGCGGCAAACAACAACAACGACAACGACAACGACAAGAACAAAACAGCCAGGGACAATAGCAACACACTGCCGTGCATATGTATGTTTGTAGGTACAGCCGAACAGACAGACAGACGAAAGCAACAACAACCAGCCAAATATATCAGTTGGCAATGTGGCAGCTACTCTATTACTAGAAAAGGGTGTCAAAACGACAAATATCAACGAAACATGCACATGCAACAAAACGCTCCCAATTCGCATAACCCTTACGAGCATTAGAGTGGGTCACGAAAATTAAGTTGCTGCGGTAATTACTGCAAAGTACTAAGCATGCATTTGAAAATTCATCAAAGAAATGTCCTGTTTTGTTGTTGCATAGTGTATTTGTAGGCAAATAATTACGTCCAATACATGCTGAGAATCCTCCAAAATCAGAGGACCCAGTCTAGTATTCATGCGAATGCACAGTCGGTTCGACGAGTTGATAAGTGTAAGATTCTTAGAGACTTTATATGAATACAAAGCTATAATGCGTATCTGGAAAGCGTGAAATCATTGGTCAGAAAAATAAGTAAAAATGGCCAAAATAAATCGTTCATACCCTCCACCATGGAGTGACTTCCAAAGACACGTTTGAAGCTAGCGGTTTTCGATATTTGTTTTCTATTACAGATACCCACTTAATGGAACAACGACAAGCAACAAAGAAACAGAGTGGCGACAAAGCAGGGGAACGATATTCCCTACAATTGAAGTACCCTATCTTCGTTACTTTGGAATACGATTTTCATCTGAAGCTTGGATACCAAAAACTGTATGTACCACTTGCGAAAGTGCTTTATTGATCTGGTACAAAGGCGGTACTAAAGCGCTGACATTTTCTACGCATATGACATGACATGGATTGAATCTGAAGCTCACAAATCAGATTTGATATACGCCAATACAAAAACAAGCAAGGAAAGGCTAAAGTCGGGCGGGGCCGACTCCACTTTCTATCGGAATACAATTCAATGTTTCCTAAATTTTTTGTATGTTTCCTAATCACAGGTTAATATGACCTAGTCCAATTTGTCAAATCGAGAATAAGATTTGTTTCGGGCTTTAACCAAACATGGAATCAAGTGACTAACTTTCACAATAAGTTCTTCTAGTTGAAGTATAACGTGTAATGCTCAATTTTAAGAAATTCTCTGAAAATACGCGGTTTCTGGGGGAACGAAATTTGTATGAGAGCTATAGGGTGTTTTTTATTGAGGTATAGAACTTCGAATTGAAATAAAACACAAGAAAATCGTTTTAATGTCCATCAATTTGGCTTTATTGGAAGGATAATTTTATGCCATTAATGTTTAAATATGATTTCGGTCATGTGGCCGCCGCGGCTGGCTCGACTATAGCCAATTCTACAGGTCCAATTTTCCAAAGCTCCAATTGCTATGCACCGTGGCGAATCGATTCATTCGGGTCCTCTTCAACACTTTGCTCTACAGCGGCAATTGTTTCTTCGGTGCGCACTGTTCGACGTCTCTGCGGATGTGTATTATCACATAGAGTAAACGTAGTTCGAAAACGATCCATGGTTAACTGAATTAATTGCTCTGATGGACGATTATGTCGATAAAATGGACGGAGTTTGCGGTGAACTTCGCGAACTGAACCATTACTTTCGAAATAAATTTGCACGATTTGCAAGCGTTGTTCTTTTGTCAACCTGTTCATGATGAAATGGCAAACCACTAAATATTAATCACTTGACAGCTTACAAAATGGCCGCCAGTTAAAAAAGTGATGCCAACTTTATATGTAAATCTGAACCGATGTGACCCATTTTCCCCGTGGGTGTTTCTAGTTGAAATATAAGATATTTTGCAAGACTTGAAGAAGATCTGTTACAATATGTGGTTTCTAGAGCAGACAAGTAAGGAAAGGCTAAAGTCGGGCGGGGCCGACTCTATGATACACTCCACTTTCTATCCGAATACAATTTATTTCAGTGAAAAAGTGAAAACGTGAAGGATTTTTGTATCCTGTAAATGTATGTGTTTAACAAAAAATGTTAAATCGGGAGCGACATTTGTATGGGGGCTATATCTAAATCTGAACCGATCTTACCCACTTTTTGCATAGGTGTTTCTAGTTGGATTGTAAGATGTTGTGCCAAATTTAAAGCTAATCGAGTACAATATGGGGTTTCTAGAGCGGAAAATGTCAAATCGGGAGCGAGATCTGTATGGGGGCTATATCTAAATCTGAACCGATTTTACCCAATTTCTGCATACGTATTTGCAGTTGGATTATAAGATGTTGTATCAAATTTAAAGAAAATCGGGTACAATATGTCGTTTCTAGAGCGGAAAATACAAAATCGGGAGCGACATTTGTATGGGGGCTATATCTAAATATGAACCGATCTTACCGAATTTCTGCATAGGTGTTTCTAGTTGGATTACAATATGGGGTTTCTAGAGCGGAAAATTTCAAATCGGGAGCGAGATCTGTATGGGGGCTATATCTAAATCTGAACCGATCTTACCCACTTTCTGCACAGGTATTTCTAGCTGGATTATAAGATGCTGTGTCAAATTTAAAGAAAATCGGGTGCACTATATGGTTTCTAGAGCGGAAAATGTCAAATCGGGAGCGACATTTGTATGGGGGCTATATCTAAATCTGAACCGATCTTACCCACTTTCTGCACATGTGTTTCTAGTTGGATTATAAGATGTTTTGCCAAATTTAAAGTAAATCGGGTACAATATGTGGTTTCTAGAGCGGAAAATGTCAAATTGGGAGTGAAATTCGTATGGGGGCTATATCTAAATCTAAACCGATTTTCTTCAAATTAAATAGCGTTTGTTCTTATCACGAAAAACTTCGTTGTGCAAAGTTTCATTTGGTTCTGGCTACAATTGCGACCTGTATCGTGATTACAAGAATAGATGGACGGACAGACAGACGGACGGACATTGCTAAATCGATTTAAAAAGTGATTCTAAGTCGATCGGTATAATTAACAATGGGTCTATCTCGCTTCCTTTTAGGTGTTACAAACAAATGCACAAAGACATAATACTCTCGTGGAGTGTAGAAAAAAGTCAAATCGGGAGCGAAATTTGAATGGGAGCTATATATAAATCTGAACCGATCTGACTTATTTTCACCATAGGTGTTCCTAGTTTAAATATAAGATGTTTTGCCAATTTTGAAGAAAATCTTTGGAAAAATGTGGCATCTAGAGTGAAAAGAGTCAAATCGGGAGTGAAATTCGTATGGGGGCTATATCTAAATCTGAATCGATTTTCTTCAAATTAAATAGCGTTTGTCCTTGTCCCGAAAAACTTCGTTGTGCAAAGTTATATCTTCTTCCTTTTGGGTGCTACAAACAAATGCAGAAAGATATAATACTCTCCTGGAGTGTACAATAACAAAGGCGGTTCGCTTATTTTTAACATCTTGTAAGAGATTTTGGGACTAACAAAACAGAAAACCGAAACATTATGTTTCATATTGAAAAACATGCACCTGATAAATCCCCATATTATGCTTAATCAATAGATTAAGTAATACTACTGCTATTTTCTTATTTTAATGTTTACCAATTCAATATTACTCGGAAATTTTGAAGCAAAAAATAAATAAATAAATATAATACTATACGGGAAAGTTTTACCCATAAAGAGAGAATTAGAGGGTTATGATCTTCAAAAAAATAATCCACATAATATTTACAAAATTGCACTCACAATAACGCCCTCATTTTCAAATTCCAAATTAGAAAACTCAATACAAAAGCAAGTTCGGTATGATCGTAGAAAATGAGGGGGTAAGTAAGAATTTTCTCAGACATAAAGTTACAACTTGTTTAATGAAAAAAAATTAAAACTTTGATCCACTATAAAAAACTCAGTGCGAAGCTGGACTATAAGTTTCTTCTACAAAAATGATCTCCTTAAAATACGCTTTAAGAATTAAGGTTTGTTATTCTGTGCCAACGAAATTTTGTCTGTCTGATGGAAGGACAATAACCGCCGAACGAAATATGCTAGGAGGTTTAAAGTTGCCATGAATGTGTCTTATGGTTGTAGATCGGTTGGTATTGAAAGCGGGATGGGAAAAAATTTTCCTAACAAGGACGGAAAATACCCTGCAATATTTGGACTGTTTAAACATTTTTTTTAAATTTCTGCTTTATATGCACTAGAAATTTGTCGCGGCCATTTCTCTTGAAGAGTAAAAGCACCAAAAAGTAAGTAAAAGTTTTAGCGGGCGAAATGGGATAAAAAGGGGAAATTTGGAATGTACACCTCTCTAACTGCGTACAAACGTAAAATAAAAGGATTTTAAAAAATTCGTACTTTTAAGGGATACAATTGAAAACCAGTAAGTAAAGGCTAAAGTCGGGCGGGGCCGACTATATGATACACTCCACTTTCTATCAGAATACAATTCAATTCGGAAAAAAGTGAAAACGTGAAGAATTTGTGTATGTTTCCTAATCATAGGCTTATATGTCCTCGTTCAATTTGTCAAATCGAAAAGAATATTTGTATCACGGCTATATCCAAACATGGAATGAAGTGACCCATTCCACAATAGGTTCTTCCAGTTCTCAATTTTAAGTAATTCGAGGAAAATACGTGGTTTCTGGGGCGGAAAAATCAAGTCGGGAGCGAAATTTGTATAGGAGCTATATATAAATCTGAACCGATCTGACTCATTTTCATCCTCGGTGTTTCTCATGCAAATATAAGATATTTTGCCAAATTTGAAGAAAATCTGTTAAAATATGTGGTTTCTGGAGCGGAAAACTCAAATCGGGAGTGAAATTCGTATGTGGGCTATATCTAAATCTGAACCGATCTGGCTCATTTGGTCTGTTTCAATTGTGTTTCTAGATTAAATAGAAGATGTTTTGCCAATTTTGAAGAAGATCTGTTAAAATATGTGGTTTTTACAGTAGAAAAAGTCAAATCGGGAGTGAAATTCGTATGGGGGCTATATCTAAATCTGAACCGATCTGGCTAATTTTCACCGTGGGTGTTTCTTGTTGAAATATAAGATGTTTTGCCAATTTTGAAGCACATCTGTTAAAACATGTGGTTTCTACAGCAGAAAAAGTCAAATCGGGAGTGAAACTCGTATGGGGCTATATCTAAATCTGAAACGATCTGGCTAATTTTCACCGTGAGTGTTTCTAGTTGAAATGTAAGATGTTTTGCCAAGTTTGAGGAAAATCTGTTTTAATATGTGGTATCTAGCGTGAAAAGAGTCAAATCGGGAGTGAAATTCGTATGGGGGTTATATCCAAATCTGATCTGATTTTCTTCAAATTAAATAGCGTTCGTCCTTATCCCGATAAACTTTGTTGTGCAAACTTTCATTTGGTTTTGGCTACAATTGCGACCTGTACTTTGATTACAAGAATAGATGGACAGACGGACGGACGGACATCGTTAAATCGATTCAAAAAGTGATTCTAAGTCGATCGGTATAATTAACAATGGGTCTATCTCGTTTCCTTTTGGGTGTTACAAACAAATGCACAAAGACATAATACTCTCGTGGAGTGTATAAATAGAGATATAAATGGTATCAACCAAACCATTGAAGTTGAAATCATGAAATTCGGTTTATGCATTCATCTGACTGTGAAGATGCGAAACAAAAGGGATTTTTTCGAAATTTGTACTTTTAGGTGGAAAATTGGGCGAATGGGAATAAAAATGGTACCAAACAAACGGTTGCAGCTATAATAATGACAATTCGGTATGTACATTCCGTTGTAGGCGCGGAAAATAAGACAAAAAGGGGAAATTTGGAATGTACAAAATGTCAAAATTCGTACTTTTGAGGGATACAATTGAAAAATAGGGATGTAAATGGTACCAACCAAACCATTGAAGTTGAAATCATGAAATTCGGTATATGCATTCATCTGACTGTGAAGACGCGAAATAGGATTTTTTCAAAATTTGTACATTTAGGTGGAAAATTGGGCGAATGGGGATAAAAATGGTACAATGGTATGTACATTCCATCGTAGACGCGGAAAATAAGAACTAAGAAATTTTCCAAATTCGTACTTTTAAGGTCGAAATGGAGGAAGGAATAAAACTGTTACCAAGCAAACGGTTGTAGCTAAAATCATGAAATTATGTGTGAATACTCCACATCAATACTATTAATACTGTTGAATGCACTTCGTGATGGAGGGTATATAAGATTCGGCCCGCACCAACTTAACGCCTTTTTACTTGTTTAGCAAAAATAACAATTTCTTTAAATCTTTTCTTCCAACAAATATTAATACTGAGAATAAAAAATGTGTACGTGTTGCTGTGGGAGTGGTATTCTCATATATTTTTCAATGAACGCTCAAAAATTTTAGGCGATGAAATTACAACTCAGGTCGCGTTGGAAGTTACACATACCAAATAAACTGAAAAAATACCAAATATAAGGTGATTGCGCACGCAGTCACCGATCTGATGTTGTTTGATTTTCTGATTTCACAAAACACCAAAATGAGAAAATCAAAGTGAGGTGATGCATTGCGTCTTATTACATAAGGGTGCTAATGAAATCTTTAAATTACTAAATTCTTTCGTTTGCGGTAAATATTCATCACCCGTTTTGTTTTGAAATATGATTCACGATTTTTATTAATTTTTCTTTTGTTCTAAAATGATCCATTTTAATCACAAGGTAATCGCAGGCAAATATCAACCGATTTTCATGATGTCGAGATTACGTGTCACTTCATAGTAAAAATAATAACAAATAGCTAGAATATATTTTTATTTCACAATTCTAACTACAGCCCATTGCTTTGTACTAGTTTTATCCCTTTTATCTTGGATCGCCCTAAAAGTTCGAAATTGAAAAAGGCTTCTATTTCTCGATTCTACTTAGTCAGAGGAAATTATAAGACGAATTTTATGATTTTAGCTGTAGCCGTTTGATGGGTACCATTTTAATCCCCTTCGTCCCTTCGTCCCCTTTTCTCATAAAAGTACATATTTTAAAATATTTCATCATTGTGTGCGTCTACTCATCAGTCTGACTAAAGCATTTTATGAGTGTGGGTACTAATTTTATCCCTTTTCTCCATTTTTCACCTTGAAAGTATGAATTTTGAAAATCCTTTTATTTTAAGTGTCTATGCAATTAGAGGAGCGTACACACCAAAATTCATGCTTCTAGCTGTCGGCGTTTGGTTGGTACAATTTTTCTCCCTTTTGGGACCATTTCAGCAGACGAACGTCTTTATGACGACCAAGAACATTCATTTAAACTTTATAGGGTGGTCTCAGGTCGGGTTGTAGACCCTACCATAAATTGCGTTAGTACCATCTCGTGATACCGACTGTTGCCAGGCATACATGACCATACTTAAGTTGTGTGCGTTCCGTTTGTTCTTTGGCGAAAACATTTACAAAACGCGAAAGTGTTGTGTGTAGTTTATGCTTCACTTAAGTTTGAAATGCATTTTCATTTACAAAATGGAACTATCCACTCCTCCAACGACGCGTATCTTCTTCATCTCCACCTCCTCCTCCCCCCAACCCACAATAGACCCTTTCATTTGTGTTCATTGTATGAATGGCAAGCAAGCAGCAACTTGAAGCCACAAACATTAACATACACACACACACAGATACACATGCACACACGCATACTAGTGCATTAATATCTGTAAAAGGGTGAGTGTGTGGATGTCGTTGGCATGAATGTGATGGTTACTATAACCGAGTATTGTTATTTAGGATAACAAGGGTAACAAGGATATACCCACACAGGCACACACTCGTTCGTGAAAGACACAAACACGCATATGAAGGTGTCGTTTGTGATTGTCAATGTGTGTGCGAGTGTCAGTCCGTGTGCTTAAGTTGCATGTGATGTTGCAAGTGTTTCTTATCGTTAGAAGTCACTCATGTATATCTTTTTCGGTTGGTTTGATGGCGGACGAGTTGGTCCTCGTGGCGTGTGTGTGGGCGCGCGTATGGTGCTGTTGGCCGGGTAGGTAGGTGATGGGTGGGTGGTGGTGTGTGGTTGTAGTAGTTGGTGTGTGGCCATCAGTGCATGTGACATGAGTGAGAGTGTGCCGCGCACATCACTGATAGATAGATCCAACACAAAGATGATTCCTGCAAGACTTAAAGTTAGACAAACACATCCTTGCACATAACCAAAAAGGACACAATCACACGCCCTTCATTTAGGAGCTTCCATGTTCATCGCTCGATGTTTAGTTTTGAAAAACGCACTCTATTCGGCGAAAGCAAATGGAAATTCATTAAAATCGTTATTATGTCAAAAGTTCGCAAGAGCATGTGGCGCGAACAGCCAACTGTTGGAATTTCCATTTAAGCCAAGTCGGGGGGAAAACACAGATATTGGTAATTGTCCTTTTATCTCAGAGAGAAAGAAAGAAAATTGGTTCGATCTTAGATGAACTATTTTAGGTGGGGGAAGATTTTCACCAGGAAAAAACTTTGTCTTCCTTTGTCAAAAAAAAAAAACAGAAATGTTGACAAAATGATGCATGACTGGGAATGGGAATGTTCCTTTTTCAGGAAAGTCGTTTCCTTGTTTGATGTTGACCAAAAAGGTGTCACTGGCCTTTGGGCTAGCAATAAATTTCCACAGGCATAGACAGTGTGTTGCTTTGAAAATATTGGCAAGGACTGATCAGTATTTTAACCATATATTTCTTATGATTTTAAAATTTCTCTACATATTTTAAAAAATCTTCAGATCTTTTTTGCTGGCACGATAAAAAATATAATAAAAACTAAAAAATAAATAAAAATTTAATATATATTAGGATGGGTTACGAAAATAAATTGAAGCGGCCACCCTCCAGAAATGAAGATTGGATTATTTAATGAAGATGTGCAAAATATTTCGTCACTGAGCTAAAAGCACCACTAAAAATCATGTTTTTTCTGTGTAATTTCTTTACGTTGCATTTTTGTTCATTTTTTTAATTAATAGACCCTTGGATACACTTTAAATAAAAATCTGTATTCTTGACTTAGAATAACTAAGAATTTGGTCGTATTATTGGACGCTTATATTGATTTTTGTGTTTTTTTTTTTCAAGATGACAGCTAAAAACTCATATTTATTGGAAACATTTTGTAAGAGATATTATGAAAAATAAATAGAAGGAATCAATACCTTTCGAATGATGCCTAAATAATGAATATCGGAAGAAAAATGACGTCACTGACTCCATATTTGTAAAATAATTTAATACAGGAGATGGATCTTCAGAGCCAATATTTTCAAACTCTTTTTAAAAAAACGAGTGCTGCAACGTCAATTTCCTTCCGATGTTCATCATTTAGGCATCATTCGAAAGATATTGACTGCCGCTGTTTTTTGCTTATGTTTTTTGCAGTTGCTACTATGAAAAAAACACAAAAAATACTATAAAGTTCCAATAATTCGACCAATAAGTAACTCCAAGACAAGAATCGAAACTTATATGTAAAGTGCTTCCAAGGGTTTATTATTTAAAAAAAAATAAATGACAAAAATGAAGCACAAAAAATTGCACGGGAAAAACTTGATTTTTAGGGGTATTTTCACGAGTGTTTCGCTCACAGATCTAGGAACGAAGTATTTTGCAAATCATCATTTAACAATCCAAGCTTTATTTTCGTGGAGTGACTGGAAATTGTTTTTCCATCTGTATGGACCCTAGGTTGCGGTCCATATATATATATTATTCTATTTTTAATAAATAACATTCTAATGCAGAAAACAATGTCAATATGAACAAGCAAAAAGGGCGTTAAGATCGGCACGGCCGAACTTTATTTAACCTTCCACCATTGATTGCAGTCCACAGTGGCTGTCGATTTTCAAAGAATTGCAGTAACATTGTAGGAAAGTGTTAAATTTGTTAATAAAATAATTTTACAAATAAATATTAAGTTTTAATTATTTTAAACCACGCTATAAGGCACGTCTATCAATATGTTTGTACTATATATATCCAAATAATACTTCAAATATAAGGCAGCAATCTTCATAAAAGATAAAATACCTTAAATATTGGTTGGCTGTATTTCCATCCTATCCCAATTTAGAATTAAAAGTAAAAAAATTTCTTCATTCTAGCAGTAGCCGTTTAGTTGGTACCATTTATATCCCCTTTTTCCCATTTTACCACCTAAACGTACGACTTTCTAAAATCTTGTTATTTTACGTGGCTATCCAATTAGAGGGTTATATACTCTGAATTTTATGACCTTAGCAGTGGTCATTTGGTTGGTACTATTTTTATCCCCTTTTCCATTTAACCCCAAAAGGTACGAATTTGGAAAAAGACATTTATTTTACGTGTCTATGCAATCAGAGGAATGTATACACCGAATTTCATTATTCTAGGTGCAACCGTTCGGTTAGTACCATTTGTATCCCTCTATTCCCATTTTACCCCTTAAAAGTACGAATTTTTATATTATGTATCGACTCAATTAGAAGAATGTGCACACCGAATTTCGTGTTTCTAACTGTTGTCGTTTGATAGGTACCATTTCTATCCCTTTTTGCCCCATTTCACAACCTACGAATAAGAATCACTTTATGGCGGACGCTATAAGGGGAAATCTATAAGAGGAATGTACATTTCCAATATCAAGTTAATTGAAGCAGACATATTGCAAAAAAATACTCTAAATATTAGGGCTTATTAGGGGTATTTTCAGTCCTTATGAGGGAAGTTTTTTTCACTTTGGACCGATTTCTCCCAGTTGCAATCCCAACTGATCTACGACTACAAGAGGTATTTGTGGAAAATTTGCACCTCTTAGCTCTTTTCGTTTAGATGCTAGCGTGCCAACAAGCGGACAAACGGATGTGCATGGCTAGATCATCTTCTAGTTTTATGACGATCAAGAATATATATACTTTATAGGGTCTCAGGTCGATATTTCAAGGTGTTACAAGTTAGTATACCCCCACACTGTGGAGGATATAAAAAGGTATATGGAAAATTTAGAAGTTGTGGCACTCTTTATAGACGCAAAAGATTTTTTTAAATCATGAAATTTTTTAATTTTTTTTTAAATTTTGTTTATTAGCTGAAACATGAAAAATTCTCCAAAAAATATTTAACCAAACTATCAGTACACATCAAACCTCCATGTCTCAAAAATGGTTTGTATTCATCTTTATCCAAAAGTTGAATTTTGTATAGCCTGTGGCCATAATCTACAAGCCAACCACTGTTGTAACATGCCTTTGTCGTTTGTTTCGTTAACTTCAGTGTCATCACATTGACTGATGCTGTTAATGTTAGCTCCACCACCATATATCTTGATCTCACTCTGTGTCGTCCTCCTACGTGGAAAGGTCCTTGGCAACCAAGCACCACTACATGGCGTAACACTTCGTCGTCGTCGTCGTCCTTTGTTGACATTACATGTGTGTGAGTGAAGGTAATTAATGACCGTAACGCATATATGATGACACTCTTAACCGCACAAGTCAGACAAATGATTGTGGTTAATTTCAACAACTACAAACTATAAGAAAATCTTAAAGGAATTGAATTGGAAAAGAAAATGTACTGACCGCAAAAGGGTGGGACGGCAGAAGTTGCGGTCCTTTTTGCCATACAAATGACCAGGGATAGTTAAATGCATTCTCGTGTAAATTAGGAATTGATTTTAAAAGGATTTACGATATTGGCAGAGTTTTATAATGTTGCCAAGGACTGTCTTTGGAGAAGGATCTTTGATTTTAAATTTTAAAAATTTAGAAAAATACAATCCCCATACTCTTTTTAATGTATTAGCAAATTTGTAAAGATATTTAAAAACATTAATATAAATTGTGATATATTTAATATTTTAAATTCTTACTCTAATTGCTCGTAATGTCTTAAATTTGCCACTTTATTTGCTTGTCTAAAATTTCCTAAACATGTTTACGAATTTAATTACAATAAAATGAGTGTAATGTTCCTTTTGGCCAAATGTCCTTAGAAATATCCATAAATTAACGGCAATGTTGTATGTATTAAGAGCAACAATGAAACAATGCCTTGGAGGTTTCGATGAAATAACAATAATAATGTTGATTGGACAATTTAGATGTGAGAGTAACAAATAGAAATGTACAAACGCTTAGTGCGTGTGTGTGATTAACGAGGTTAGAGTGATCAGCCTGGTGGAAAATCGAAGACTGAAGGATTTTTTGCCTTTTCAAACAAATGGACGTTTTTCGTTTCAAGCCGAACTTACGAAAATATATATCCTAAATATATTGGGATTCTATTTGTTGCTAGATCGATTTTGTTAGGATGAACACAAAACAATGTATAGACAACTAAAAAATTAATTTCCAAATAGTTTTTATACCCTCCACCACAGAGGGGGTATAATAACTTTGTCATTCCGTTTGTAACACCTTGAAATATCGACCTGAGACCCTATAAAGTATTTCAGTCATTCCATGTCAAGCGGTACGGTTTTTGACCTCGAAAGCTGCGATTGTTTTGAAAGTTTGTGTATGTATTCTTCTCATAAAAATATTGTATACGTTTTTATACACTCCACGAGAATATTATGTCTTTGTGCATTTGTTTGTAACATCCTAAAGGAAGAGAGATAGACCCATTGTTAATTATACCGATCGTCTTAGAATCACTTTTGAATCGATTTAGTAATGTCCGTCTGTCTGCTGTGTGTCTGTACATCTATTCTTGTAATCACGATACAGGTCGCAATTGGAGCCAGAACGAAACGAAACTTTGCACATCGAAGTTTTTCGGGACAATGACGAACGCTATTTAATTTGAAGAAAATCGGTTCAGATTTAGATATAGCCCCATACGAATTTCACTCCCGATTTGACTCTTTTCATTCTAGATACCACATATTACATCAGATTTTCCTCAAAATTGGCGAAACATCTTATATTTAAACTAGGAACACCTGTCGTGAAAATAGGTCCGATCGGTTCAGATTTTTATATAGCTCCCATAGAAATTTTGCTCCCGATTTGACTTTTTCCGCACCAGAAATCACATATTTTAACAGATCTTCTTCAAATCTTGCAAAACATCTTATATTTAAACTAGGAACACCTTTTGTGAAAATAGGTCTGATCGGTTCAGATTTTTATGTAGCTCCCATACAAATTTCGCTCCCGTTCTTTTTCAAATCTTGCAAAACATATTATATTTAAACTAGGAACACCTTTTGTGAAAATAGGTCTGATCGGTTCAGATTTTTATGTAGCTCCCATACAAATTTCGCTCCCGATTTGAATTTTTCCGCTCCAGAAACCACATATTTTAACAGATCTTCTTCAAATCATGCAAAACATCTTATATTTAAACTAGGAACACCTGTTGTGAAAATAGGTCAGATCGGTTGAGATTTACAAATATACAAATTTCGCTCCCGATTATATTTTATATTTCAACTAGAAACACCCATGGCGAAAATGGGTCAGATCGGTTCAGATTTGCATATAGCTCCCATACAAATTTCACTCCTGGATTGACTTTTTCCTCCCCAGAAATTGCGTCTTTTCACCGAATTTCTTCAAATTGAGCATAACACGTTAGAATAACTAATTGTGAACTAGAATAACTAATTGTGAAAGTTAGTCACTTCATTCCATGTTTGGATATAGCCCCGATACAAATATTCATTTCGATTTGACAAATTTTTGACCAGGTCATATTAGCTTGTGATTAGGAAACATACAAAAATTCTTCCCGTTTTGACTTTTTTACTGAATTGAATTGTATTCGGATAGAAAGTGGAGTGTATTATATAGTCGGTCCCGCCCGACTTTAGCCTTTTCTTACTTGTTTTGGAATAAAATTTGATTTTTTTTCACGAGTTTTCAAAAAGGTGTGTTCATGCAATCGCTTGTAACTCCTGAAATGCTTTAACGAATTTAATGTTTTTTATCTTGTTTTGAAGGTAATTTCAATTACATTTAAAATATTGAAGTGAAATGTTATAGCTGCCCTATATTTTTTAAAGTTTTTACTATTCTTTTACTTTGATTTTCGAAATGACTACACTAATCCATTTTTTTGAAACTTTAAAGTAATGTTCTCAGATGTATATTTTAGTGAGTGTGTGAGTTTAGAAGTGGTGAAATGATGACTTCTATTTTTAAGATTTTTTCGATTTTTTTTTTGCAAAATCAACCAGAATTTCAGTGAAAAATTATCAAAATTATAATTTTTTCATTAGTTCATAAACACAAGGCATAAAAACAGTGACAAATCCAAGAAAAAATAGGTATGGACAAATTTATTTTTTTTTTCCATTCTTTTAGTGTGATATCAAAGAAAAATTAAGAAATATATATTTTTCCATAAGTTCTTATTTCTTGGATTTTTCATTGGATTTTTATACCTTATGAACTAATGAAAAAATTATAATTTTGATGATTTTTCATTGTAATTCTGGTTGATCATTACACCACTTTCAAACTCACACAGTCGCTTAAAAATAGACCTTAGCACACTACTTTAAAATTTCCACAAAATGGATTAGTGTAATCATTTCGAAAATCAAAATAAAAGTATAAAAATTGTAAACATTTTAAAAAATCTAAATCTGCTATAAAGCACCACATCAATATTTTAAAAGTAATTGACATTATCTTCAAAACGAGGTATAATACATTAACATCGATAAAGAATTTCAGGAGTTACAGGCGTGTTTACACGCCTTTTGTATTTTATTTCACTGTTAAATTGGTCATAATACGCGAAAAAATTTTCAAAATTTTTTCCAAAAATACTTATACACTATTTTTATCAGAAGAATACATTCAAAACAATAGCAGCCATCGAGCTTAAAAACCGTACCGTCATAAAATGTTAAGACGATCTAGCCATGTCCGACTGTCCGTCTGTTGAAAGCACGCTAGCATCTGAGCGAAAGGATCTAGGAGGTCAACATTTTCCATAAATTCGTTTATAGTCGTAAGTCCGATGAGATTGCAAATGGGCGAAACCAGTCCAAAGGGACCAAAGACCCAAATATTTAGAGTATTTAAGTATGATTTGCATTATGTCTTCTTGTACTTACTTGATATTGGGTATGCGCATTGCCACTATAACAAAAACGTGCACCATAAAGTTATTCATATTCGTAATGGATGAAATGGGATAAAAATGGTACCTATCAACCAACAACTGCTAGAAACATGAAATTCGGTGTGTATAATAGTATTTTTTCCAAATTCGTACTTTTAAGGGTAAAATGGGAATAGAGGGATAAAAATGGTACCAAAAAAAAAACGGCTGCACCTACAATAATGAAATTCGGTGTATACATTCCTCCGAATACATAGACACGTAAAATAAAGGGATTTTAGAAAGTCATATTCTTAAGGGGAATACATAGACGAGCAAAATAAAAAGATTTTTCAAATTCGTACTTTTTACTTTTATGCCAAAAATTGGTTGAATCATGATAACCTAACCTAACTTTATCTTGAACTGTGTACGTGAGAGATAATGGATTTTCAAAAATTTGGAATTAAAATAGGATGGAAATACAACCAACACTAGCAACCACTAACTACCAATATTTATGGTATTTAAGCTTTTTTGAAATATATATATATATATAATAATATGTACTTATTTTTTGAATTGACTTGAAGTATTATTCCAATATATATAGTGTAAACGTTTTGGTAGCCTTGCCTTGCAAGCGTGATTTGAAATAATAAAAATTGTATATTTATTTATAAAACTATTTTTTCAATATTTTTATTTGTGTTGGTTTCCCTGTAATGTTACTGTAATTGTATGATAATCGACAGCCTCTGTGGAATGCAATCCATGGTGGAGGGTATATAAACACCGTTTTTACTTGTTATTGTTATTTTCAGGTTTTTGCACCTAATACAGAAATCCGGCTCACGACACCATTTTTATACCTTTTTGTCCCACTCACTCCTTAAAAGTATAAATTCCAAAAAGCTCATTTAAGTTGCGTGTCTATGTTGTCGGAAAAATGTACACGCCGGATTTCACGATTCTAGCAGCAATAATTTAGTTGGTACCATTTGTATCCCTTGGTACCTTTTGTATCCCTTAAAAGTACATTTTTGGAGAAATCCATTCAGATTGCGCTTATACGTTGTCAGTGGATCTTGCGCAGCATATTTCACAATTATAGCAATATTGGTACCATTTTTATCGCTTTTTGGCCCGCGCACCCCTAAAAGTTCAAATTTCGAAAAATCTAATTTAATTTAATTAATTTAATTCCTCTGACAGAATTTACATATCAAATTTCATGCAGCTTTAGTTGGTACCATTTTTGCGCCGCTCACCCCTAAAAAGTACAAAAATTCATTTATATTGCGCTTCTTTGTGGCGAGTGAAATTTACATACCAAATTTCACGATTCTAGCTGTATTACTTTAGTTGGTACCATTTTTATCGTTTTTGTACCGCTCACCCCTTAAAAGTACAAATTTCAAAAATCCACTTATGTTTCAAGTCTACGTTGTCAGAGAAATGTATAAATACCGATTTTCTCAAATATAGCTGCATTACTTAAATTGGCACCATTTTATCCCTTTTTATCTCTTTCCTCCCATAAAAGTACAAATTTCGAAAACTCCCATTTTGTAGCTCCTCCTCATGGTCAGCTACTGCCGTTTAGTCAGGACGAATGTTTGATGTTTATCCCTTTTTGTTTGGTTTGATAAGTCAGTGACTCAACTATTTTATGAATATAGATTATTTCATAGAGTTACCATGACAAACAATACCATGGTAGAGGTTATACAAATCGAATTCTGTTGGGTTCCTAGTCACTCCCGGGAATTCCCGCAGAATTTTTAAGAATCATTATATTTGTAAGAATAATTATTGGAAAATGGGACGCTATACGTTTGAACAAAATTAACGCCAACTGTAAGAAAATTACGTGGAAAATTTTCGAGAAGAGATCAGTCTTCGTGAAGCTCATTTTCATCTCGGTGGCTAGGTCAATAAGCAAAATTGCCGCATATGGGCTTCAAAAAACCAACACGTGGCTATTGAGAAGCCGATGCATACACATCGAATCCCACTTTTTGTTGTGGATTTTGAGCTGTATTGAAAAACTGGGTTGATTGGATGAGGTACTGGCGAGCCAGTCGTGGTAGTCGTATGAACTATATTATGTTCCATTATTAAATGGCCATATTCTCAAAGTGGGAAAAATATTTTTTGATTGTTTGAAATTTTGATTTTTAACAAATTTAAAATATTAGGAAAATTTTGATATTTTGTGCTAATTGAGATATTTGTTAAATAAAAAGCGATTTTTCATTATTACAATTTTGAATTAAAATAAAATTTAATTAAATAAATTTTAATGACCTAGTCCACTTATAGGACAATGTTACAAATGTGTTTTTTATAGCGGAATTGTAATCGACTGTAGATCAGGTTGGATCACGAAAAAAAAATTGTTGCGGTCACCCGCCAGAAATAAATATTTTTATAACCCTACTCCCCGTTCTCACTAAAATTAAAAATTTCGACAAATTCATTTATATACTACACAACAAACTTTCTCACATTTTGTCCCTACAAGTACGAATATCTCCCAAGCGAAGTCTACACTGTTTTTGGTTATTCTGGCAGCAGCTTTTTGATTGGTTCTATTTTATATACCTCTATACATTCAGAGGCAAGTACTCACCGAATTTTATGTTTTTAGCTACAGAATTTTTTTCCGTTCCCATTCTATTCCTTTATCCACATTTCGAAAAGTCTTTTTATTTTACGTGTATACACGATTAGAGGTATGTTTGAACATATAAAATATATGAATACGAGTCAGAAATCGTCAAAAAAGTACTAAAACTACTCGAAATATTAGGGGTTATTGGTAGTATTTTCAGTCCTTATTCGGGAAAAATCTCTACCGATTTCGCCCAAATTAAATTCAAATCTATCTACAACTCTTACATGTATTTTTGGTTTATGTGCACCTTTCAGCTCCTTTCATTCAGATGCTTTCAAAAGGCGGGCAGACGGACATGACCACATTATCTCAGAACTTCATGACGTTCAAGATGATGTCATATCAACTACATTTATTCATAGATTTTCTTCAAATAGATGTTAATTTCTTCGGTAAGATGTCAGCTCTAATAATATAAATCGAAATATTCTGCTGCCTAATTTATATATGTTTTTTTGCGCTATTTAAACAAAAATTAAAAACTCATGATTTTTATCAAAAAAATAGTTTGCCGCAACTTTCACCACTGCCCTCGTATCTCGAATTAAACTAATGTACAAGGTACAATTATCCTGTTGTACACATGCAAAAAAACGTGTGATTATAATGTTTAGATGATGTTGCACCTGCAACCTGGTACCCTCCCTGGTTGTGTCCCTCAGCAACATGAACACGTTTTGTGCATTTAAGGACATTCGTTCCTCACCATTTGTCCAAGCCGGCTGCACAGCAGCGACAATGCTGAAGCCATGAATGTCGAATGTTGCTGCAAGCGATTGCTCCACTTCGCAACTCCACTTCCAGAAAGTGCTGTTCACTCGTTGTGGCATTGATTCCCTGGGATAGTGTCATGTTTATGGTAATGGAATTTATTGCAAAACATTTTTGCATTTTCAATTCAATCAATTTTATTAACATTATGCAAATTTAATTATCAACACTTCACAACAACGATAGCAACAGCAGCATTCATCAGCATCATCCCCCTTCCTCATTATCATCGTCCTCCTCTCACATTGTCGACATTGTCCAGTTTATCCAAGGAGCTGATAATCATTATCATCATTTGAACATGAGCTTCATTATGATCGATATCTGTGATTGTGATTATCACAAAGGCCACAACAACCCGACTGATTTGGATAAATTTCGAAATTTCGATTTGATTGTAAACATTTTTCAATCACATCAAAACATCAGTTTGTTGTTGTTGTCACTACAACTACGACAACGACGAGTTCGACTTTGGTCTGTTGCAGTGGCACCACCTTGTTTTTGTTGTCCTCCTCCTGGGTGGTTTGAAAGTAAGTCCCCAATGTGCAAATCGTGTTACGGTTGTTGTTATTTGAATATGATATTTTTATTTATTATGTTAATCACAAAATTTCGTTTCGTATTTGCAATCAGATTTTGTTTGTTATCTTCAATAACAACATTAACATTGTTGTTGATGATACTGCGATAGAGAAATGCATAATAATACGTTATTATTACTAAATTTGAATAGTATTTTTATTTTTTATATACTCTGAATATGATAATAAAAATTATTATTAAATATTGCAATGAGTTTAATTTAAATGCTGCAGTTGATCTTTAAACTATATTGATAAATATGGAATCTATATATAACAAGTAAGGAAGGTTAAAGTCGGGCGTGGCCGACTATATGATACCCTACACTTAGTCATTATGGTGTAGGATATAAAAAGGTCATTACATTTGAACCGGGTGATATACGATGCAGCTATAACAGTAGAATATACTACAAAATCCATACTTCTATCTGTATTTATAAGAAAATTTTAACACAAACTTTGAGCTATATACAAATCTGAACCGATCTGACCCATGTTTAGCAAAGGTTTTCTAGTTGAAATATTAGACGCTTTCCCAAATTTTATGGAGTGTTAAATATGTGGTTTCTAGAGCAGAAAGAATCAAATCGGGAGCTATATATAATCTGAACCGATGTGACCCACTTTCGCTATAGTAATTTCTATTTGAAACATTAGCTGATGTGCCGAATTAGAAGAAAATCTGTTCAAAAATGCTATTTCTAGAGCGGAAATAATCAATTCAGTAGCGAAATTTGTAATGGAGCTATATATATACATATATATCCGAACTCATCAGACCCATTTTCGCCAGAGCTGATTTTAGTTGAAATATAAGCTGTTTTGCCAAATTTTAAGAAAATCTGTCAATGTTTCTAGAGCGCAAAGAGTCAAATCGGATGAGACATTTGTATGGGAGCTATATATAAATCTGAACCGATCTATCCTATTTTCTCCAGAGCTGTTTTTAGTTGAAATATTAGCTGTTTTGCCAAATTTGAAGAAAATCTGTCAATGTTTGTGGCTTCTAGAGCGGAAAGAGTCAAATCGGATGAGACATTTGTATGGGAACTATATATAAATCTGAACCGATCTATCCTATTTTTACCAGAGCTGTTTTTAGTTGAAATATAAGCTGTTTTGCCAAATTTTAAGAAAATCTGTCAAAGTTTGTGGTTTCTAGAGCGCAAAGAGTCAAATCGGATGAGACATTTGTATGGGAGCTATATATAAATCTGAACCGATCTATCCTATTTTCACCAGAGCTGTTTTTAGTTGAAATATAAGCTGTTTTGCCAAATTTGAAGAAAATCAGTCGATCGGTATAATAAACGATGGGTCTATCTTTTGGGTGTTACAAACAAATGCACAAAGACAATATACCCTGTGGTGTAGGGTATAAAAATCAATGTGTGTCTGTATGTGGACCGATTCGCCTAAACATTTTACTGTATCTAACTTCTGGACAGAGGATGTTTCCTGGATATGCTAGGTCACGATAGGACAAAGGGGGTGGCACCTCCCACACAAACAATATTTTAAAACTATTTTATCTGCCAAAGCATACGAAGTAGGGGAATAGGAAAGATTGGACCCGTGCAACGTCGGGTACAAAATACTAGTTTCTAATAAACAAGTAAGGAAAGGCTAAAGTCGGACGGGGATGACTATATGATATCCTACACTTTCCACCCAATTATAATTTAATTCAGTGAATAAGGGAAATTGGGAAGGACTTTTGTAGGGGTCTTATATCATGGACCCTCTTTTACCATAGATGTTTTAGTGAAAATATGAGATGTTTGGGAGCGACATTTTTAAGGGAGCTATATGTAAATCTGAACCGAATTGGCCCACTTTCACCATTGATCAGTGCCAAATTTGAAGAACATCGATCCGTATACTTAAAGGTGGATCTAGCTCGATTATTTCTTGGTGTTACAAACATTTGGAGGAAAACTAACTTATAATACCCTAGTCCACGAAGTGGTGTAGGGTATAATAAGCTTAAATAATCTAAAAGTGGTTATTATATGTTTTTTCAGTACTTGTCAGGGAAAAATGTTTCCCTTTTGATCGATTTCGCTCAGTTAATCAATCACAACCGATCTACGACTATAAGACGTTTTTATGCAAAATCTGGACCTTCTAACCCCAGTTTTGGGCTTTTTAAGTATTTTTACCCTTTTAATAAACCGCCAAAGTCTATCAATATCGACCCATCCTAATTGAAAAACCATTCACAACGAACGAAGTTTTGCGCAATCTACCAATAGGTATTACTTTGCAACAATAGCCAATACAATTGCAACAATTCTAAAAAAATAAAAAATAAACATGTTTCTAATGTGAAAAATGTCGATAGTATCTTAGGTGAGATAAAATATCTGTCACTGCTTTTTTGTGAACCTCCTTGTTAGCCACTACCTCACAAAATTGACCTGAAACGCCATCGGTTTCTCTATTTCCTACATATCGTTCATATAAAATGACTCTTGGGTTCCTTAATGCAATTAATTGTAATGACAAATACTTAACTTTAACAACGTGTGGAATAGTAATTTAGTCCTTGCTGGCTTGGCTGTTTCCACCCAAATGAACAGTCGTTTGTGTTCGGGTTTTTGCGTTTTTCCATAAACGACCAATTAACTGCAATTAATTGTCGCTTTATACAAATCAATTAAGTTAACGTTTTGCAATCACCCACATACGTACGTATGAAGGAGGACCATCAACTAGAACAAAGTGCAGAGTACACGCAACTTTGGCCATAGATCTAAACTCCCACAAATTATATATATATATATTATATATACAAACAAATTTATATGTATTGTATGCGGCATGACAAAAGGTTAAGAAACGCCTGAAAAAAGCTCTGGTCGCATGCTGGCTTCTGGCCCACAAAACAAGGACTGCAGGTGAATATAGGCATGTATATGCACTGGAAGATTAACGCCAACAAATAGGGCCCAAAAACATTAAAAGCACACGCACAGTGGCGTGGAGATCTACACAAACACACATACATACATACTGCTTTGCACACAACCACATAAATTTGTTGGTTTATGTTGGCCATCTGTAACTCTTACAGGCAAAAAAAAAAAACAACAAATTAGCCTACTCGGGATGTTTTAGGAAACAAGAAAAACAGTATCCCTTCAGATGGTTTCTTAGAATTATTGTGGAGCCGAATAACTTCTTGACACGCCATTTGTTCCGGTGTATTTGAAATTTCTTAAAATAAACCTGTAGCGCCACGCAGCCTTTTGCCCTTAGCACCACTAATTAATTAAGTTTATTGGTAATGAAATTGATGGAAATATTTGCGTGCGAATATTAGTTAAGCTCCCGGCAAGCTCTACTAATTTTCTGTCCACAATCATTTGGTCGTAGGCCTTAAAAAGGCAAATTTGTTGTCCCACACAAAATATTAAGTAGAGGTTTTATTGCTTGTTTTCTTCAGCAGTTTCAACTTTTATATAATTGTATTTATTCGAGAGATGCCGGAACTTTTGTAATTCAAATCAGTTGCCGGTTAATTTTTCTTAGCACATTGCCTGTTCTGTAGCTGGACTCAACTAAATGCACGATTTTTATACCCTCCACCTCCAGGATGGGGGTATATTCACTTTGTCATTCCGTTTGTAACACCTTGAAATATTCATCGGAGACCCCATAAAGTATATATATTCTGGGTCGTGGTAAAATTCTAAGATGATATAGCCATGTCCGTCTGTCCGTCTGTCTGTCTGTTGAAAGCACGATAGCGGCCGAACGAAATGAGCTAGGAGGTTCAAATTTTTCCTAAATGTGTCTTATGGTTGTAGATCAGTTGGGATTGAAAGTGGACGAAATCGGCACAGAGGGAAAAATTTTTCCCTCACAAGGACTGAAAATACCCCTAATATTTAGAGTATTTCAGCATGTTTTTTGAACATATTAGCTTGTATTTACTTGATATTTGCAATGCGCATTACCTTTATAGCATAAAAGGGCACTGTAGAGTGATTTTTATTTGTAGGGGAGAAATGGGACAAAAAGGGATAAAAATGGTACCTATCAAACGACAACAGATAGAAACACGAAATTTGGCGTGTACATTCCTCTAATTGAGTAGATACATAATATAAAAGTATTTTTTCTAAATTCGTACTTTTAAGGGGTTAAATGGGGATAGAGGGATAAAAATAGTACCAACCTAACGGCTGCACCTAGAATAATGAAATTCAATATATACATTCCTCTGATCGCGTAGACACGTAACATAAAAGAACTTTACAAATTTCGTACTTTTTGGGGTTCAAATGGAAAAAGGGGACAAAAATAGTACCTAAATGACAGCAGCTAGAATCATGAAATTCGGAGTATACATTCCTCTGACTGCATAGACACGAAGAATAAAACGCTTTTTCCAAATTCGTACTTTCAAGGGATACAATGGCTACAGGGGATAAAAATAGTACCAACTAAACGAATACAGCTAGAATGATGAAATTCAGTGTGTACATCCCTCTAATTGTGTAGATACGTAAAATAAAAAGATTTTAGATAGTCGTGCTCTTGAGGGGCAGCAGCTAGAATCATGAAATTCGGAGTATACATTCCTCTGACTGCATAGACACGAAAAATAAAACACTTTTTCCAAATTCGTACTTTCATGGGATACAATGGCTACAGGGGATAAAAATAGTACCAACTAAACGAATACAGCTAGAATGATGAAATTCAGTGTGTATATCCCTCTAATTGTGTAGATACGTAAAATAAAAAGATTTTAGATAGTTGTGCTCTTGAGGGGGCAAAGTTGGAAAAATGGGATAAAAATGGTACCAACAAAATGGCCGCAGACAGTATCATGGAATTGGGTATATACATTCCTCTGAGTGCATAGCCATGTAAAACATTTTTTTTTTCTAAATTCGTACTTTATTTTGTTGCTTTTACGACAAAAAAAAATGGTAGAATCATGAAGTTGTCATATACTGCGTACGTGAGAGATAATGTATTTTCAAAATTTATACTTTTGAAATTAAAATAGGATGGAAATACAACCAACCAAACGACTGTAGCTGTAAATCCCCCAATATTTAGGGTATTTATGATTGCTCCCTTATATTTACTTTATGAATTGAAGTACTAAATCCATTATATACATAGTATACAAATATTGGTAGCCTTGGCTTATTAATTAAATTTCTGATTTTCATACAGTTAAAATTTGTTGCGGATATTCCTCTTGTAGTTTGGAAGCACCACAAAAAAAATAAAACTTTTGGAGGCTAAATGGTACAAAAAGGGATAAAATATGGTACCAATGATACGACAACAGCTAAAATCATGAAATAGTGGGATTTTTCGAAATTCGTACTTTTAAGGGATATAATTAAAAAGAGGGATAAAAATGTGACCTATCAAGCCGTTGAAGTTGAAATCATGAAATTCGGAGTATACATTCTGACTATGAAGACTCAAAAAAGGTTTTTTTTCGAAATTTGTACATTTGGGCGGAGAATGGGGCGAATGGGGATATCTTTAAAATTTATACTTTTCTTATCACTTTGTCTGTATCTGAAAATGCTTCTTTCTAATGGCGACTGACAATCGCCTAATATTTAGGCATGTTCACTTTCACAATTTCATCATTTTATTTATATAGTAGTCGATTTTAAACAGTGGGCATAAGAATACATAATAGTTTGAAATAGTAAACAAATATAATAATGTGCATAAAAATATCACAATTTTCGTCAGGTGGTACTGTACTTCTATGTAAAGTCGATATCCTTTAATATGCTGGTAATACTGTGAAATGCACTCCGTGGTGGAGGGTATATAAGATTCGGCCCGGCCGAACTTAACGCCTTCTTACTTGTTTAAATTAAAAACAAATTGTTTAGAAAAGCCACTACCATTCTGGCAAATACATGGAAAGTGGACAGATTGACTAGCCGGCATATTGACAGAATTATATATAGGGTCCGCCATCTAACGTTTTTTTTTTTCAACTATTCAACCGTTGGACTATTATTTGTAGGGTGCCCTCAGCAGCCATTTGAATAAAATTATTTTCCATTATTAACATTATTAACTTTCAAATAAAAAAAGAAATTTGAGAAAATATTCAATAGTTTTTTTTATAGCGGCGGATGGACCGAAGGACCAACAGATATATAAAGGGTGATTTTTATTATCTTTTTGGCAACACTGGTTTAAACGGCTGACGCACGTTTCGTGTTTTGTTTTACTGTCAAACATCTTCAGTTTGGTCTATAATTTAACCATGAATCAAACGAACAACGCTTGCAAATTATTGAATTTTATTATCAAAATGCGTGCTCTGTTAAGAAAGTTCATCGTGCGCTTCCATTTTATGGTCAGTTTAATCGACCCACTGAATTGGCTATTCGGACTATTGCATGAAATAATCTTCAAACATTAAATTATATGGACCGTACTATCGATTCAAATAAAGGTTTCATGCATTTTTCTGAATTTTATGTGTTTTTTTGAAAAACTTTCATATAACTTTTAAAAAATCACCCTTTAAAATGATAGGTGTAAGTAAGGCAGATTTAATGCTTTTTTGACTACGAATTGTCCAATTTAAGAAATTTTGTTGCAGACCACACAGTCGAGACAGAAAGCGAGTATTACTCTGTACGACAGTCCAATCCCAAAGTGAAGGGAAACCATTTTTGTAGATGATTGATGAGATTTTTTAATTTTTTACTAAAATTCGATTTCTAGTCGGAGATGCATTTAACATTTGTACTATCGTTTTGGAAATTAAAGGCCGATAACACTCGCTGATATGTGCAATTAAAAGTATGATGATATAAATGTTTCATATAGAAACAGTGATTTAGGAACAGTGTCCAAAGAATTTGAAAAATATTTTTTTTTCAAAAAAAAAAAATTGCCATCACGAAACATTCCATAAAAAACAGAAACAGCTAAAAACAGAAACAGCTCTAACGAAGGCAACAAAGTGTATATGTTAAAAATCGCTAAAAATGGGCGACATCTGAATATAACTAGGATAATAAGGTAGTGGATGAATTTATTTATCTCGGTATCGCCATAAACAAATATAATATTGTCAGCCATGTGAAAAAGCGAGGAGCTTTTATTGCTAATGTCTCTCAAGGGACAAAAATTGCACTGCCCTAGACGCTAATACTATCCTTACTTTTATACGGTGCTGAAACCAGAGTTGATGCGCCTGTGTGTGTTCGATTGGAGATTGTATCGGCATCGCATGAACCTCCAGCTGCATATATAATGCGACTGCGAGAAATGAATTCGATAATGAACCACATGGAAGATACATCGAAACTCCTATGACAGACTAAGTATAAGAAGATATATTTCTATCTAGGTAATATTATGAATAACACTATTCTACAAAAAATATTGTGTGCATTAAGGATTGCTATTCAATAAAATCAATTCCAATTTTTAAGGATACATTTCATTTATAAAATACCCTTTTTCGTCGAAGGCATCTGAACAGAATCCTACCAGTTTGGTGGCCTTGTTGGTCTCCCCTAGAGGGAGTCTAGAGGAGACTGTTAGAAAAAAAAACAAATTGCATTTTTTAATATTTTATTTATTTGGCAGGGACAGTCATCTGTTTCAATACAATGTGAGTTGATAACTAAAGAAACCAAAAAATGGCCATCACTGCCAGTCATGTGTACGTATTTAGAGACGTAGGCGGCGCTGACTGATCATGCGATCGTCAACAGCACCTTTAATAGATGTACTGTAAATTTTATACACGTATGTCTGTGGCTAATCGATGCAAATCGATTGGGATTGCATTTTTTTCTTAACCAGGACTGAAAATACCGTCTAATACTTAATTTTTCTAATACTTAGAGTACTAAAGGTAATAATATCGTATAAATATAAAGAACATTTTCGAAATTTATACTTTTAACGGAAAGCGGACGGAATATGATAAAAATGATACCACCGAAACGGATGCGGCAATAATCATGAAGTTCGGTGTATGCATTCCTATGACTGCGTAGAGATTTTTCCAAATTGGTACTTGTAGGTTTAAAAAGATAATAAGGGATAAAAGGTCCCGCCGAATTTAACGCTTTTTTCCTTAAGTTTAAATCCGATCACTCCTTTTTATTTGTTAAAATACCATACAAAAAGGAAAACAAATATAATGCTTATGTTTACCTTTAATTTTTAATTTTTTTTTCTTAAATTGATTTCACCATACATTAATACAACACATACTATTGTTATATTTTAAAATTTGTGTTTTTTTTTCGAGTCGTAGATTAAAAATACATTCAACTATAATTAGAATTGGAGAGATGTATACTAGAGCGTACCAGGTTACAAGTAAAAAAAAAAAAGTTCGCCGTACACCTTCGAATATGAAGTATTATTGAAAGGTAGTTTCAAAAAAATTTTTTTTATTTTTTTATGCCGAACGTAGGGGTCGCGCTTTTACATTTTTCTATATAACTTCTGCATTTATAAACGGATTTTAAAGTGTGATACATCGATGTTTTTGTCCGATTTTTTTGTCTTTGAAGTCATTGAGCTCAAACATGATTCATGATTTTATGCGAGCTTTAATTTTCGATTATTAGAGTGGTACATTAGGGTAGTAGCAACTGAGAAATGATGGGTAAGTACCAGAAGGGGGTGCTTGAGCTCAATGACTTCAAAGACAAAAAAATCGGCCTCGTCGAGACAAAAACATCGATGTATCACACTTTAAAATCCGTTTATAAATACAAGTTATATAGAAAAATGTAAAAGCGCGACCCCTACGTTCGGCATAAAAAAATAAAAAAAAAATTTTTTGAAACTACCTTTCAATAATACTTCATATTCGAAGGTGTACGGCGAACTTTTTTTTTGAGGTACGCCCTAATGTATACCCATTCTGAGAGAGCATCATATAAAATTTGCAAGAACTTAAATTTTACTTATCGTCGGATTATTTGGGTGGGAGGTACCAAAAGGTTCTTGATCCAGATGATAAAATTTCAAGTCATAATGAATTTCAGGCACGGTTATAGAATTTATAAAGAATTTAGTTTTACCTAGGATAGAAAATATTATGTGGGAGGTACTGGTGTGTGATAAAATCTTAAATATTTTGTAGCGATTGCAAAGAGATTTTCAAATATCAAATTGCAACTAATTTCGACTTTCCGTATGGAAGTCATATCGGTTTTAATTTAACCAAGGCTTGTGCCAATTTGAATGAGAATGAGTGTTCCAATACCGGTCATATTCCAGGTGTGTACAGCATTTATGAATATATTGCCAAGGATCAAATTTCTCATTATTCCGCTCATCCGTATATATGTTATAAAACCTTTAATTGTACGTAGGTAAGGGCGACTTATGTTGGAGGTACTACAAGGGGCGTTGCAAAAGCATACATATTTGGTTGGTTTCTAGTGATTATAAAAGCTTTATCAAATATGAAAATAAACCTGGTTCCGAATATCCGTGTGGACTTTATATTTTGTTTCTAATTTGCCATGCACCATTTGTGTGAGAGGTACGAGAACGGGCGTGTATATATCGCCCATCTACGAACTTAAATCAAGTTTGCGAAATATATTCCTATGCACAAAGTTTGATTAGATTCCATAACTCCATTTGAAAGTAAGCCTAAAAAGTCATGAAAAGGATTTGGTCCAAACATACTTTCATGATCATATGTCACTCCTTCAAATGACTTTGCCCACTCTGCAGTGCCAACTTCTGAAATAACTTGAATTTCGTAATGCGGAGACGCTTAAAATATTCTTGGATTGTTAAAAAAAACAAAAAATAGAAAGAAACAAGTAAGGAAGGTTAAAGTCGGGCGTGGCCGACTATATGATACCCTACACTTAGCTATATATAAATCTGAACCGATCTATCCTATTTTTAGCAGAAATGTTTTTAGTTGAAATATAAGTTGTTTTGCCAAATTTGAAGAAAATCTGTCAAAGTTTGTGGTTTCTAGAGCGGAAAGAGTCAAATCGGAGGAGACCTTTGTATGGGAGCTACATATAAATCTGAAGCGATTTGCTTCAAATTAAATAGCGTTCGCCCTCATCCCGTAAAACTTCGTTGTGCAATGTTTCATTTAGTTCTAACAACAATTGCGACCTGGACTTTTATTACAAGAACAGATGGACAGACTGACGGACGGACGCACATCGCTAAATCGACTCAAAAAGTGACGATGGGTCTATCTCGTTTCTTTTTAAGTGTTACAAACAAATGCACAAAGACAATATAACCTCTGGTGTAGGGTATAAAAATGTTTCATTTTGCACCACGCAACTCTTTAAGAAAATCTTGGTAAAAGAATGCCACATGACATTCTGAAATTCACAAAAAAAATCTCACACAAAAATAAATGTTTAGGTCTCGGATACAAATCACCGTGATCAAATTCCATCAGCTAAAATTGTATATCTAGTAAATATTTTGGAGTTTTGTAAAAGAGGTTCTTAAGATGTGCATAAAATTTGGCTTCTTCTTCTCATCTATTAATTCGTGTTTAGCAGCCATCTTGACTGACTTTTTGTACTAAATGTCTCGTATCATTCACGAGGGAATTCGTACAGGAAAAGTGTATAATGCTGCTGACTTTCTAAATATGTACATCTTTCTTTAAAGAATATTTTAAATATGTGGCACAAACACAGTTTTCGCGCCATAGTAATGCTAAGAAGCAACGCTTTTCAGCAAAAAGTTTTTTCTATTTTCAAAATCATAAAAAGTTTCAAATCTGTAATCATTTTGAAGAATTACATCAAAATATGCATAAAGACTGTTGATATATTAAATTATTTTAGTTTAGTCCAAACATAAATAAATTGTCGAAACACGTGAGCTCACTTCACTCTCCCGCAGGTTAATTCATTAAATGTTAGAGCTTTAACAAAATTGTCCATACATTTTGCTGTCCTTTAACAAAGACTCTGCTCAACAAAAGAACATCTTTCATTTAAGTGCGACAAAGCACAATAGGGTGCGACGACTACTACTATTATTGTCAACATTTAGGCCCGGCTGCAGATATTTCATATGTAAAAAACGCAAACGCCTCTTTGAGATATTCCAGCTTCAGAGTATGTGTGGCCACCTTGGCTGACACAATATTAGGAGCAAAGTACACAAACACTCCCACATTTCAAGTCCTTCACACCTTTTGACTATTCATGAAGCCTTTTCATTAAACGCCATGGTGTATATTTTTTTCTCGGTTACCTTCTCTCCCCATAACACATCTGATAAGTGCGTCAAACAAAGTCAACACAAACAACCGGCAAACAAATCAAGTCGCCTGCAACAAACAGCAAGCTCGCTCGGTTGATCCTGGACGGAAGAGGAAAAAATACTGGCTGAGAGAAAGGAAAAAAAACAAGTGACAAATATGTTTACACACGAGCCGGAGCATCTGAAAAAAAGGCTGACAACAGGCAGTTCAACAATATAATTATTTTGCTGCATAAACATTATATAAAGGGGCGACGAAAAAACGAGTTCTTTTTGTTGAGTGACAAAGGCTGTGTCCATAGACGTTTGGGGCAGGGTGCGGGTAAACACAAAGGGGTCATGCTGGTGACTGATGCATTTATGAAATCCTTGTTTTGTTAACCTTTTGTCGTCATGTGCAACAACGATTTTAACACTCCTGATAGAAATTTCTTAAAAAAACTGATAAAAGACATCATTCACATTTTAACCCTCTACCTCTTCAATTTAATCGTGCAAGTTTTCGATTTAAACCTCTAATTCTGCAACGGTAGTTGCTGGCAACATGCTGCTAGACATCTGCCCATAATTTGCAACATGTTGAGTTTATGACATTCTTAAAGAGGTACGAAAAAGATGCTTTCACTGAAGAGCTAGATGGTTAAAATGTTCAACAAAAATATTCCTCGTAATGTTTTACGTAAATGTGCACAGCATAGCTTACACCTCAAATGTAACTATGCAGAATATAGCTTCCATATCTACCCACTATTTGCAACATGTTGAGTTGGAGGACTTTCCTAAAGAGGGGCGAAAAAGACCCGTCATTGAAGAGCAATAAGGTTAAAATGTTCGAAAAAATATTTCTTGTAACGTTTTACAGAAATATGCAGGACATAGCTTACACCTCAAATGTAAGGATAAATTTCAAAGCGCCCATACACATACATATATTTTTCTTGGCCTTTGGCCGACTAGAGTTACTTTATCTGTCGCAGTGTAATTAAGATTAAGCGTTCGGAGCCGGCTACAACCAGCAGGCCCCTTTCAGTGAGTACAGTCAGTGCTACTTCCACTACGTTTCGGCCTACAAAGTGTTAAGTGCATCTTTAAAAGCAGACAAGTGCATACAAATATGTACATATCCGGATATCTGCCATCATATGTATTCATATTCATACACGTAATGTTTATAGACATTAGGATGGCTCGTGTGCTTAAATTTATTTAACTTGTAGCTCCCACAAGAAAATCCTGCTTGTGGACATTTAATGCTTCGCATGAAATTTGATTTGGGCTTTATCAGCAGTATGGCCCGATATTATCCACTTCTAGCATTAACAATTCTTGTGACACACATTCAATTTTAATGTTTTTAAGCAAAATATACCGCATGGTCTCTACAGCAGAAAAAAAAACAAGTTAAACGGCGTTAAGTTCGACCGGGACGAACTTTATATGCCCTCCACCATGGATTGTATTCTACAGAGGCTGTCGATTTTCGTAGAAGTGCAGTAGTATTACAGGAAAATATAAATTTTTTATTATAGCTAAAACAAAACAAATGCAAATTTTGAAAATAAATCTGCAGCCAAGTAATAAATGTCACCATGCCATTTGTAAATAAATTTGCATTCTATTAAATATAGATGCAAAATGGTCTTGAGCCAGGACAATATCCCAGTTCAAATTAAATATAATATTTTTATTATTTCAAACCACACGCTTATTAGGCAAGGCTATCAATACGTTTACATATCGAGTTAATACTTCAAGTCAATTAAAAAGTATATATTCTTATATTTATACTTTCAAAATCTTAAATACCATAACTATTGGTAGATAGTAAGTGCTCATTATCCCTTTT